>CANTUR010000014.1:7007500-7447500 GCA_947683625.1 Mallotus nudiflorus
ATTGTATAATTTTTGGTGAATTTTTGAAGTAATTTAAGTATATTTATATATATAGGGGTATTTTGGTAATTTACCCTAAATTGTATAAAAATGTAATTTAATTGGTTTTAATAGTTATTTAAGGTATAAAAATGATTTCTACAAAATATTTGGTATTTTTAACTAATTAAAACTATTTTTCGTGAATTATTTTCAATTATATATATAATATACGGTTTTACTAATAAAATGAGTTTTTATCGATTTTTACAGTGTTTTAAGATTAATTATGTAATTTCTACCTATGAGATGTATTTCTAGGTTTTAAGGATATTTTTGGTATTTCTGAAATTATTCTGTGTTTGTGGACCCCGGTCGGTGGACTGTAGTTTGGAGTCCGACCATGGGATTTTGGTGGTGCCTTGTGTAGTTTTTTGAAGTGTATTTCTTTGCAGGGTCGGCTCTACTCTTTTGAGTAGAGAGATGTTCGTTTTACAGGGGAGGTTCTACCGGATTTTCGGTAGAATTCTCGTAAAACGTGATGTCCAGTCGAACCCTAATTTCCGATTCTGTGTTTAATACTCTAGATTGAATTCTAGGATTTCTGTTAGGGTTTATTCTGATGTCTATTATTTATTGCTTGTTTAGTTGCGCCGAGACCGATGGCTAGTGGACCAGGCCCATCGGACCTGTCTCGTGGAGCGCATTAGGTGAGTTACTATACTATATATATATACTTAGGATGCATGATTTAGAAATGCATGTTTTATGTTGATTAAATATGCATGAATAATTTGATTATTTCTTAAGTTTACATTAAGTATATTTTTGGTTTATTTTTGGTATATATTAAATTATATACATGTTTTGTTAATAAAATATATTTAAAATGTTTTAAAATATATTTTTAGTTTAATTTATGATTTGACTGGATTTATTTGACGTATATATACTCGAAATATACCTGGTTTACTTTTGGTATATTTCCGGTATATATATGGGTTATATTGTTATTTCATTTAAATTCATGCATCATTTATTGTGAATGAATGATTTATATTATTAATGAAGGATATCGATAGAACGTGCTACCTAGTGGGCAGCACTAGGACCGAGTACGTACCGGTACGCCTATAGTATTTAGGCTATGTTACTAACTATTTGTGGATATTGATTTGATCTGATTATTGATATGTGAGATGTGGTTTGGGTGTGATTGCTGGAGCTCAGTTGACCAAGTGTCTCGGGGCCAATCACACTGGCAGTTAGATTGCTGGAGCTCGGTTGACTTAGTGTCTCGGGACCAGTCTACTGTCTAAATGGATTAAGTGGATATATTTGGAATAAGTGAGCATGTATGGCTAGAGTGTTGTTTAACACTATTTCTGAGGTTGCGATATTCTAGGGTTCTATGTGATCCTTCATAAACTGGGATTTTCAATAAAATATATATATAAATGATTTTCTGCATCTGTGTGAAATTGCTTGTATATATACATATTACACATATACTATTGATTCTATGCATTATCACTTACTGTGTATGTATATATATTATAGTAATTCACTCAGTGAGGTCTGACTCCCCTCCGTTGACTATTTTTCAGGAGAGTCAACTTCTTCAGACCTCAGTAGCAGGTCGATACGCCGGATTTCTTCCGCCCCGGCTTCTTTGTGTAAATTATCTACTTGAGTCTTATTTATTTTATCTAGACGCTGCAGTAGTTGTGAATTAGAATTGGATTTCATGTATTTTATTTTAAAGAGATGTATTGTATTGAAACTGGATTTGTATTAAAAGATTTATATATCTATGGGATGAGATGTGATTTAAATCCAGTTGATGTGAATAATATTATGATATTATGATTTTTATTTCCGCTGCATATTATATTGTTACTGTTATTATGGCATGATTTATTTTATTTTCAGGTTTGCTACGGGTTCCGGATTCGAAATAATTCTTGTTCCCTAGCGCCGGTCATGGCCCCTGTTTTGGGTCGTGACACCTCGTTTTCTGCCCTCCTTTCTTTTGCAAATCAACCCAAACAGTTTTGTTAAACCATCACAATAGCTTATACTACATCAAATGAAATTGGAAAAAATCACTTATTTTATGATATCGACAACTATAAAATCTTCTTCCAGGATTTGTTTCAGTCCATGATGTCCAGCGATGAGCTTTTAATCTTCGACCTCCATTTTTACAATAACAATATTTTGTTGGTCCTTTATACTTATATTAAGAATATTTTTTTTATGACAAAGAAGAAGAAGCCATTTTTTAAGGAGAAGCCACAAATCAATTATTCTTTGAAATTTAAGAAAAATGATATGCAGAGAAACTTGTAGAGTTCACATTTTTTGAAAGTTTTTTAATTAGGTTTTTTTTTCGTTTTAATTTGGGGATTTTAATGGGATCGGGTTGGGTTAGTGAGTGGGACCCATACAACATATTAGCACAAGAACTCTTAATTTGTGAATTCCATATGCCACATGGTCTTTAATTAATAGACAAAATAAACAACTATATTATCTGTTTCATTTTTAAAATGTTAATGGTGTTTTAAAATCCTAAAAAATATATTGATGACAAATGTGCGTTTAGAGTAAAATTTTAGTGTGCTATTTGCACATTTTCCCATTATATTATTAACTAAAATTTTCATTTCATGGTCTTCATTAAGAAAGCTTCAATCTTGATCGATGATGAAGATTGAAATTAATGTGAAGTGACCTCCAACTTCAAGTGCCCATTTTGTGGCTTAATTAAGAACACGTTATAGGTGGAGACTTTTGTGGCGGGCAGACACAAATAATTCTTGGGACCTGACAGACACATTAATGTTGTTTTGGTGGAAAAGCGCATAAATGCATACATGCTTTCTCCATATATGATTTGTGCATTTTATGAGCAAATCATGTAGTTGTCTCTTCCAGAGACATGTTCTGTTTTCTCCTGGTAATGAATCACTGTTGTTATATATATATATATATATATATATATATATATATATATATATATATATATATATGCTAATTATTTTTTATAGTTATTTTATAGTAATTTTTAGAAAATATAATTAGATTATATTTTTCCTTTTAGTACTCTCTATGCTAATTATGTTTTTGTTTGTTTTTCGAGAAAATAAGTGATGATATAGGATTAAAGAAAGTAATGATTGATTGTTTTTTTAATTCTTTAAAAAAAAATACATAATGATCAAAATATGAAAATTTTAGAAAATATTATGCTTTTTCATAAAATTTTGAATATATAATTAAAAACTTTTGGCACAAAAAATATTTATAATTTTTCATAAAAGTTTGGAACAAATTTTTATTTTAACATTTGTCAAGTTGCAGATGAGTAGATATTTTCTTTAAAATATAAACTATTATCTTATGTTACCGACAGTTTTTCTTGTTATCTTATATTAAATCAGACATTAATTGTTTGGAAAAAAAAATTTCAATATAGTTGATCAAATTTATAATTATTTTAGATAAAAATAATTTTCAGTTGTTAATTTTAAAATTTTATCAAATATTTAAAATTTAGCTAATTGACTGAACCAAATACCTCATAGTATTTTATAATAGGCATAAGCTATTGAATTTCTCCATAACAATATACAAGTAAAATATTAATATATTTTTATCAAAAAAATTATTAATATATAGTTTTAGTAAACAGAGAAAACAATAAAAAAAAAACCATCTAGTCATAGTATGGAAGGAATCTTAAATGCACCTTTTTTAAAATTTCGAAATAAATAATATACATTAAAAGTTAACTAATTTTTTTATTGAACAAGTTAGATTGCCTCAGAAAATAAACTAGTTATGTAATATTCATTAAAATTACATGTTATCCAAACTTAAATCATATTTTATCTCAGTATGACCAAGTAAATGTTTTTAATAAGTTAGTTTTTTTATATCTTGATTAATTAATTAAAATTTTTAAAATTTATATTATATTACTTTTTATTCACCAAATAAAATAATTATGTACTTTGTTTTATGAATTTATATCTCTAACTAAAATTGAAAAAGGAAATAATTTTTGTATTATTTATTTTATTAAAAAGGAAAAATTATAATATTTATTATTATTTTGTTTATTAATAAAACAAATGTAAGTAGCTTTAAATAGTTATATTTTTTTTTATTGAAGTCAAAGAAGGAACAAATGCAGTCCCTTCTGTGTAGTTGGCCATGCTGTGGACGTTTCTTAACCTATTATATATATATATATATATATATATATATATATATATATATATATATATATATATATATATATATATATATATATATATATATATATATATATAAATTTGGAAAAATTTATCATTTAATTGAGATTTTTTTTAATAATTGGGAGATTAAGGGAAGAATTGAATTTATGACCTCAATTTTATAATATACATTTAACCACTAGATTACAAAAGAATGTCCTCATTTAATTTAGATTAATTTGAGTTTGTTAATTACTTTTATAAGATAACAATTTTAAAAATAATTTTTTTTTTTGAAAAAAAATATTTCATGTGTACTTATTATAGTCTAAATTTAACCTTTTTCAATAGGTAATTGGTTATTTATATAAATAAAATTAAAGGTTAAATAGTCAAATTAGACCCTCAATTATACTTCAAATTTAATATTGGATCTCAATTTTTTTTTGTTCTAATAGAAATTTAAAAAAAAAAAACAAATTATCTCATATTAGACCTTATTTTAAAAAAATTTTACATTTAAATCCTATAAATTAAGCAAGTTTTTAATTTTAATGGTTACTGAAGTAAAAATTATTTAAACTAATAAATAAAATTAATAATTTTTTTTTAAAAAAATATATCACCTAATTATAAAAAGTGGGAAAAGGTGTTTTACGCCCTTAATGTTTAGGCTAAGGTTCACTAGGGCCTTGGAAATTTAAAAAGACTTAAAAACCGTCCTAATGTTACAAATGTTAGTCCAACTGCCCCATTTAGTAACTAACTATTAATTCCCTCCATTTGCTAACACATTTAAGCGTCAAACTCCATAACTAAAAAATTAAAAGCTCATCGTTCAAAAAAAAAAAATCAAAAGCACTCTCTCTCTCTGCAAATCACTGAGGCTAAGGTTCAGTGGAGAAATCGAAGTCACATTGGCTATCGAGGGAAGATGGCATCATCTTCTTCTAGTAGATCCAATAACTCTAATTTGCAAAGGAGCAATATTGAGATGGAATATGTTGGGCTGGTGAAGTACTATAGATGAAATAAGGGAGGGAGAAGATTGAAGGTTGTTCGATGGACTTCTTGGACATATGCGAATCTTGGTAGAAGATTTTATGGGTGTAGAAATTACAAGGTATGTACTATATATCATATGGTTGTAAGAAATTTCTTATGCATTGACAATGAAATGGTGTGAACCACTTGATGTATTAGGTGACATCTTATGGATATATTGAGTGGTGTGACGATGAAATTGAGGATAGAGTTAGGACTGTTATCAATGAGCTTAAAATTAAGAAGAAGATGCTAATTGAAAGCAACAAGCATCTGAGTGCATGCTTGGAAAGGCCATTAATGTCTGCATCCTCTAAAGTGGAGGCTGAAATCTCTCACTTATGGGATGAACTATGCAAATTAAAGCATGACAAATAACAAGATAAAAATGAGCTAGAGGTGAAGAATAAAAAGTTGATCATTGCTTATACTATTGCTATAATTTCATGGATGTTGTTAGTATGTCTTGTAGTTTTTGTGTAGGTTAGGAGCTTTGTCAAAGTGTAATGACATGTTGATGTACTTTTTGTTTGTGGCATGTTAGAAGCTGCTAATGAAAATGCAGTAATTTTGTAATTGATGCTCCTTGTTACATTGGTAAATGAATATCATGTATTTTACTTGCATGCCTATATACACTGTCTTAACAAAAGGATATCACAAGACTGAATCATACTTAAACTTGAAGATAATATCATATAACAAAATAATCTTGCATATAATGTAACATATTTCAGCCAAAATAATGCCTAGAACATTGATTGTAATATAAAATATATGGACAATGTTTCCAAATAGCACTTGAACCAAAATGAAAGCTAAAAAAGCAAAATAGACAACATTAAGTAACATGTTTGATGTATTATTCACAAAATAACTTAAAATAGCAAATGTCAATCCTTTTAAATATGCTTTCACATTTTTTCATCTCTCTAAGCAAGCAATTGCCTAGTGGTGATTGCATCACCAACATTCCATTTGAGGCCAGGTGGTTGAAATAGCAATTCTGAGGCCATCTTCACATTTGAGCCATCTTCATGGAATCCAATTTTCTTAACTGATTGTGATGGGGATTTCTCTTCATGCAATTGCTTATTTATGTCTCTCTCACATGGAACATCAAACCTCCAATTCTTAACAGTCTTATCACCCACATCCACGTCACCCTCATAAAAAACTCATTCATTACTCTGACCTGGCTATAACAATAAACATACAGAATAACTAACTCATAACATACCATTCATTCTTATACAGAACAACAAACCTATCAGTACTTATTAAAAATAACAATAATAATTAAACCTTACATTGTACACTCTCTTCCCAGTTTGGATGTCAACATAAATTTCATAACCTATTTAGCCTTTTTGATGTGTCATTCTTGGCAATATAGCTTATGAAGATGGAGTTTGGCCTTGCTTAATGGGTTGTGTGAATGCACCTAAGGCATCTTGACTTTGGCCTGCTGTCTGGGCTATGGTACTTGAGCTAAAAGAGCTAGATTTTGGCCCCTTTATCTTGGCTAGATTGGACCTTATTGAGACTGGGCATGTGATCATGTCTGAGGCCTACGTGGAAGGCCTGACTAAGTGAATTAGTCATGATGTAGTAACTTTGGGCCCGTGACTCTTATTCCCTTCTCACTTGTGAAGTTGAAGGTCTTGGATTTGCGTACAAACATAATAATTTTTTCCTTTTCAAATCCATATTAGCTATCCAAACATAACAAATGGCTTGTGAAGCAGATCTAGTTGCCCTTGTTGGACAACTGATTCTATTATGTCTCTCTCCTTTGCAAATACCACATTGTTGTTTCAAATCTTTTTTAGACAATTTCCCCACATGACCTATTGGATTGGGCTCATTGCTAGCTTAGACCCTCTTAATCCTTAGCCTACTAGTAAGCTTAATCATTGAATAGGACTTAATTTGTTGAAACTGATAAGTGTTCATTAACCTCTTCTTGAAGAAAAGCATGAGAGGGCACTAGTAGCTTGAAAGGTATGTCTTCTTATGGTACCAAGGTGATATCACAATGAGAGGATTAACCTTTAAATAAGGCTCGAATTGCATATGGATATGGGATGCTAGTAAGCTCCTATGCCCTATATATGCACAGATGCTTGTCAAGAAACACTGTGTGCTTATCAGCACCATTGCTAATTTCAAATCCATCACCATTAAAAATAAGCTTGCATCCTAATGAAGCCATTTTATTGTCATTGTAATAAGTCATACAGTCATTAGTGAATTCCCCTTTTAACTTGAATCCTTGTTCCCTCTTGTCTTTTAATATCTCTATTACTTTAATTTTGATGTCATAAAGCATAGTTACAATTGGCTTACTTTTTGCATCTAGAATCCAAGAATTAAAAGCTCTCTGTAATGTTATTTTCCACCATTTGGGACTTATACCTGTTGTTGAAATAAGCCCTACACCAATTGTAGGGAGGGTAATTCAATAATGCTTCAGCTCCTTTCTTGGTCAAGTCTCTAATCTTGGCTAAATTATCCTTAAATTCTTCTTCAAATGTAGACTATGCAGCTATCCATAATTTTTTTTAATTCTGGTCCTCTAAACTTCTTGGACCAATTTGAAAATATGTGTCAAGCACACCATTTATGCCTAGCCTTAAGCAAAATACTTAAAAAAACAATAATAAGACCCTAAAAATAAGTCAACAAATTAATATACAATTCAATTAAAATCACTTTCTGCTGCTTAAAAAATGAATAGAATGGTGTGCATACCTTTTGTAAGTCTAAAATTAAAGTTAATGTTGACCCATCACCTAATTCAAGCTCTTGTTTAAGCTACGCTAGGAACCATCTCTAGTTACGTGTATTTTCCTTATCAATAATAGCCCAAGTAATGGGGAAAATTTGCCCCTCTACATCAACACTAATAGCAGTAAGCAATTGCCCTTTGTAAATAACTTTAAGGAAGTATCCATCTACACCAATTAGTGGTCTATAACCTGCCCTCCAACCCTTCTTGCATGCATCAAAACAAATAAACATTCTTCTAAGTACTCTTCTCCCCTATTAAAGAGCATTCTTAGACAATTCAATTTTTGCTTTCGAACTTGGATTACTTCTCTTAAGTGCAACAACATATGCTTCTAAGTATCCAAATTCTATTTTAAAAGAGCCATCCTCTTAAGATAAGATTCTTTGCTCTTTTTTAACTTAAACAAACATACATACAATTTTAGTTGGAGCTTTGTATCTATTTTCATGTCAGCTATCTTATAAGCAGGATTTCTATATATTTTTTCTTTAAAATAGTTGGCCAACCAATTCGCAGAGGCTTGCAAGTATTTTAAAGGTCCTAAAATAGGTGTGTCCGGGTTTGTATGTTTTCATTACTAGCCCAGGATTTGGGCCATCTTGTGAAATATATAGAACAAAAGGACAATTCTTACTTTTAGCTCTAATTCTTAGTTTTTCATTAAGGTTCAACTTTAATTTAACCCCGTTTGCCACTAAATACCTTAAAATAGCCTTTCTAGCCTATATTACATCACCAAATGACATTCCTATGAAGCATTTAGGAAGACCATCATTATTATCATAGCTAACCCTCTCAGTGTTCATATTAGGAACTTGTTATCCCTTATTACCCTATTCTACCTCTATTTCTAAATCTGATTCATTATTAGATTCATTTTCTGCCTTAAGTGCTTCTTCACTAACATAGCCACTAAATGTAACATATGGTGTATGTTCTTGACCCTGTGGTTATGTGTTCCTATCACTCGGCCTCACCCTGCTAAATTATATAGATATCTGACCCTCTCCTACATTTGTCTCATCAGTGCTCTATGTTTGAATTTCAGGTGCAGGTAATGGAAGTACCACAGGGGCAAACATAGGCTCATTTATTTCAAATTATGCATAGAAGTCCAACTCATTAACCTAACTATATTTACTAATGTAGTACAGGGTTCTCCTAATAGAATCATCATCATTAATTCTCTAAATCTTTACCAGGTTCATGAATGAAAATGTTTTTAACATTGATAAAACCCAACTCATGCTTATATTTATACTTAATGTCTTCCTAGCAAATATAATTAGAGTTAAAATTAGGCACAACATCAACATCACCTCTAAGATATTACAAATTTGGATTCATTACCCACTGACCCCTGAAGTGAAAGTTTATGTTTTCTCTCCTATCCATCCTATATTATCAAACTGCATTTATAAGTAAACGATTCATCTAACTCAATAACACAAATGCATGCAATCACAAAAAGATGAACCACTGATAATAATTTTTCTCGCATGCAACCCATTAAATAGAGAGTTTAAATAATGATTTTCCCCCTTTAATCAGTTTGTCTTTTGATAGATTTCACTTTTTTTCCTCGCCATTACATGCAACAACAGAACCACTGACAATAATATAGCAAAATCATATGTTCTTTTCAATAAATAAGAAAATGACACCTATTGCATGCAAAACAACCCTACTTCAACATACCTCTATTGATAGCAACACGATATTAGTCCCCATAAATGTCTCTTTGTCAAGCAACTTCGATCTGGTCCCCTTGTTATGTCTCTAAGTAGTTTAACAAACAATAAGCTTCCCTTTAATATTAAATTCGAACTTAGGTTTTGATTTTGCAAAATCAGATGTCATTACTCTCTGTTCCTCTCTCTCTCTCCCCCCTAATTTTTTATGTTACAAAAAGAGAGGTAGTTGAAGCATTAAATGCAAAAGCATTCATTTACTGCCCAAAATTAACATCACTGAAACAGAAATAGTCCGTTATTTCATTAAAGGGGCAACTGGACTAACATTTGTAATGTTCGGAGGGTTTTTAAGCCTTTTTAAATTTCCAAGGCCCAAATGAACCTTGCCCTAAACGCACCTTTTCCCTTATAAAGTTTTAAAAAATTTTAAGCCTATATATATATATATATATATATCATTTAATTGTAAAATTTTAAGTAGAGCAAAGTACCCTATGGTTTCATGCTTTTAGCTTTGAGGGCCTGTGGTTTTTTTTTTTTCACTTAGGTGACATGTGGTATATCACCGTTAGTATTTTAGTGACCAATTCTGTAAAGCCGTTAAATAATCCTATATGATAGCTAACTTGTTGCCATGTGGCTACTGACATGTGCGAAGGGATGATGTGGCACATACATGTGGTAAATTGACATGGCACCATGTCAATTGCCATATAGGATTACTTAATGACATCACTAATTTGTCATTAAAGTGTAAACGATGGTGTACCACATGTCACCTAAGTGGAAAATTGAAAAACCACAGGGTTTTGTACATATATTAATCGAACACAATTAGTCAAAATTCAATTGATTTTGTATAGTAATGATCTAAACCAAAGTAATAATTTGTTGCATTTTTGAATAATCATATTTTTTAAATTTTAATAAAAATAATAAAATATAACAAAAATAAATTTAATTCATGTTATCGGTTATCATTAATATTAATCATTACAATATTTTTCATATTAATATTGAGTATAGTTGCATCCATCTCTATTGATTAAGAGAAGTAGTAGTGACTGCCAATGAGATTTAGATCAAATAGCGTAGATTGAAGTCTTAAAACCTTTTGAAAATTTTTACTTAATTAGTTCAATTATTGAAGTTTCAAAAACCTTTGTCTAAACCTCATTTGTAAGGCAAATGAATGGTATATACATGTACAATACCTTTGATGATTTCAGCTACAAGAGTTGGCACATAAACTCCAGTAAACGACTCACCAACAATATAAAATGGATTTGAATGAGGTTTAGACAGAGTTCCTTGAAACTTCAATAATTGAACTAATTAACTAAAAATTTTTGAAAGGTTTTAAGATTTCAGCCTACACTATTTGATCTAAATCTCATTGGCAGTCACTACTACTTCTCTTAATCAATAGAGGTGGATGCAACTATACTCAATATTAATATGAAAAATATTGTAATGATTAATATTAATGATAACCGATAACATGAATTAAATTTATTTTTGTTATATTTTATTATTTTTATTAAAATTTAAAAAGTAAGATTATTTAAAAATGCAACAAATTATTACTTTGGTTTAGATTATTACTATACAAAATGAATTGAATTTTGACTAATTATGTTCGACTAATATATGTACAAAAAAGTACTATGTGGTTTTTCCATTTTGCACTTATATGACGTGTAGTACACTATTGTTTACACTTCAATGACAAATTAGTAATGTCATTAAGTAATCCTACGTGGTAGATGATGTGGCACTATGTCATCTGCCATATGTCTGTGCCACATCATCCTTCTGCACACATCAGCTGCCACATAGGATTAGTTAACAACATTACATAATTTGTCATTAAAGTGCTAACGATGAGATACCACAAGTCACTTAAGTACAAAAAAACAAAAATCACAGGCTCTCAAAACTAAAAGCACGAAACCACATGGTACTTTTATATACTTAACCCTATAATTTTTAAGTCTAAATAATTTTTCTGTTAGTTAACTATTAAAAATTAAAATTTTATTTGACTTATTGGATTTAATTATAAAATTTTTTGATATAAGATTGAATATATTTTTTTAAAAAAAAATCTATTAAAACAAAATAAAATATTAAAATAAAATATTAAATTTGAGATATAATTAAACCCTTTAACCTAAAATTAAATAACTGTGATTTAAAAATAACTTAATAATAATATACGAGTTGATAGTTTCTAATGATTGTGTAATCTAAACCACAGCATCTCATCACGTGGTCATCCTTGTTTGCTTTCGATGTTATGTACAGTTTTATCTAGGGTTGTAATTGAGCTGAGTCGCTAGTTTAGACTTGATTTGTTTATAAACGAATTAAGTTTGCTATCTTATATAGTGTTTACAAACTTAAATGAGTGTAAAGAAATTTTTTAAAAAATACAAACTATAAATTAAAATTATACATTCAAAAATTAAAAATAAATTACAATATATTCAATAAAAATTATGATTTTATTCTAATAATATATTTTTAAAATATTTTTTACAATACGAATTTATATATTATATATTTAAAATCAAATTACTAAATATTAAAATTACAAGCTGACTCACGAGCTTTTATTCGAGCTTATTTGCAAGCTTTATGAGCCGAGTTTTGTATAACTTGAGTTCAGTTCATTTATTAAATGAGTTTCAGTATACGAGCTCAATGAGCTTTTATCGAACTAAATATTGAGCTGCTCACAAGCAGTCGCATTTTACATAATTAAACTTTTAACACCCCTCAATTTTTATTGATTTCTATTTAATTTTAAACATTTATTTTCAACTTTAAATTTATATTTTTCAATTATATTTAACGCGTACGATATTAAAACTGATAAATATTTGATTTTAAATGATTTTAAACATATAAAATGCTAAAAATTTCCTTCAAAATAATAAAATTAAAATAAAAAACTAATACAAAAAATTAGCAAAAAATTATTTTCAATTGTATTATCTCTTGAAAATAATTATTATTTTAGTCTATATAATTTTTGTTTATGTCCATATCATTATTAATTTATAGAATATGTTAATTTTATACATTATATGAGTTAAATAGGTTTTAAAAAAGTTTTAAAGATTGAATAAAAAATAATAAAAGTTAAAAAGTATTAGATATTAACTGGATAAAATTTAGGGGTGAAACTATATATTTAGCCCATTATTTTCATTTTTATTTTTTCAACTGCATAATATTTTTTGGACTTCAAATCTTCTTATAATATTCTTTGGAGGTAATTACATTTAGTCCCTAAGATGAGACCATAATTATTACTATATTTCTGTTTTAAAAAATGATTAAAACCCCCTTTCAATTATAGATTTGTCAAATAATTTATTGAGAAATTTATCAAAAATGCCCTATTTAAAACTTATTTACTAAAATGCAATCAATTTTTACTTATTACACTTTTACTTCAGCTCCTCAGCATCTTTGACTTTTTTTAAAAAAATTTCATTTTTTCTTTTACTCTGTTTTGTTTTCTCTTTTTCCTTCCTTTTTTCTTATTATTTTTTTCTTTTTTTATTTTTTTCTTTTTCTCCTCTGTTTTATTTTTTTCTTCATTCATTTTATCCTTATTTTTATTTCATTTTTCTTTTCTCTCTTTTTTATTTATTTTTATTTTGCTATTTTTTCTTATTTTCCTTATTTTCCCTCTTTTTTTTCTCCTTCACTTCTTTTTCATTTTATTTTCTCTTTATATTTTATTTCTCTCTTTTTTCCTTATTTCTTTCTTATTCTTATTTTTTTGTTTTTAATTTTGATTTTGAGTATTAATTAACATATTTAAATTATGAAACTCATTTTAATTCTAATAAATAATTAAAGTTTTAGATATGTAGATTTTTTTTTTGTTTTATGATCCTAGAAAAATATGTTGAATATATATATTCATGAAAGTAGTAGATATTTGACTTATCTTTTCATATCATTTTGAATCACCTTAATTGGACTTTTGTAACTCAAGCTATGTCCAAAATACTAAGAGATGTGCAGTCTGAGATGGTAGACATATACGTGGATTTTGACTTAAAATTTACATAACCAAATGAATTTGGATTTTGACAAATAAGCTCAATTCAGAAAGCTCAGGATGTCTACTTCAAATGTGAAGATGCTCATTTTCTCATTTAAGAGCTCTAAAGATGTCAAAAGTCTTCTTGAATCTCAGAGGTTCAATTTGCTCAAAAAGTCAGTATTCATCCAAAAGTGTATGTGCTTGGTATATGTTTGGTATATAATTTCTTACGCACTTAATTGAAATTATTAGTATAAAAATTGTTTGATCATACAAATGGTCAACAGATTGCATATGACATTAAGAGATGCATGTATATATAATATAATAATTCACTTAGTGAGATCTAACTCCCCTTAGTTGTTTATTTTTTTAGGAGATTCTTCATCTTCAGACCTCGGTAGTAGGCCTATATGCAAGACTTCTTCAGCCTCGGCTAGTTTATGTA
Organism: Mallotus nudiflorus; assembly: GCA_947683625.1. Taxonomy (NCBI): domain Eukaryota; kingdom Viridiplantae; phylum Streptophyta; class Magnoliopsida; order Malpighiales; family Euphorbiaceae; genus Mallotus; species Mallotus nudiflorus. Next base: position 7,021,770 of record CANTUR010000014.1, read on the forward strand.
AATTACTTATCTGACTTTTATTGTACTCTAGAAAACTGCAGTAGTAGTAGTGCTTTGTATCAGTAGTATGGTGTTGTTTATGTCAGAGACCTTTCTTTGAATATTGTATAAAATATTTTATTTTATGATATGACATTAAGTATTTATTTTATATTGATTTAAGTTTTAATTCTATTGTATTTTATTTATTTATTGTATGCTTTTTATTTTTTAAGGCTTGCTACGGGTTCCAGATTCAAAAGAATTCATGTTCCTTAGTGTCGGTCATGACTCCAGGTTTGGCTTGTGATAAAGTTGGTATTAGAGCCCTAGGTTATTAGAGTTATGGACCTAGGTTTTCATAGTTATTTTTTCTTTGAAACTACTGCAGTTATTTAAGTTCGAGTATGTCTTCGATAAGTTTTCCTTGATTTTGTATTCCTCGTAATCCTTAGATTGTCTATTTTATCTAAATCTTTCTGGTTTATCTTTTCAGAATAAAGAGGTGAGCACGTTTTGCTCTATCGATTATTGAGGCTGAGGATGATGAGTCCTTTCAGGATGAGGTTTTACCTCTTGAGCTGCCAATGAGGCACAGAGGTCGAGGTAGAGGTAGACCTCGAGGAGCAGCAAGTCACCATAGACTGTGAGAGCTACAGGATGAAGAACCTATAGAGCCAGGGTATGAGGAAGCTACGACACCTCCAGTTGCACCACCGATTCAACTTGCCTATTAGTAAGGTATGTGTGACCCCTGAGGCAACACTATTTTACGCCAGAGGTTTTGGCTAGTCTTCTACCAATCAATAAGGAGGTCGAGGTCAGGTCAGGGTTTTCCACCTCACTCAACAGGATTCTCATGCATCTAATGCCATTATTGTAGGTATTATTCCTATTTGTTTCTTGGATGCTTGGGTTTTGTTTGATCCAGGTGCCACACATTCCTTCATATCCCCTGTTTTTGCTTCAAAGTCGTGTTGGCAAGCTTCGAGGATGGCTTTTCCTTTATTTGTCACCACTCCTCTAAGAAATTTGTTGGACACCAATGTTGTTCTTTCTGGTTGTCCAGTGTTTATCGGAGGTAGAGAATTGCTAGTAGAATTGGTGTTGTTGGATGTGATGGAGTTTGATGTGATTTTAGGTATAGATTGGTTCTCTTAGCACTATAACATTATGGATTATTGGAGTAAAGATATGATTTTTAGAATTCTAGATGAAGAAGAGTTTAAGTTTGTGGGTGATAAGAGTTTTGCACCTCAGAATCTCATCTCCGCTATGACGGCTAGGAGATGCCGAGGAATGGTTATCAGGGATATTTGGCATTAATCAAGGATACTTCAGTGGAGAAGTTATCACTCACAAATGTTCCTATTGCCTATGAGTTTCTTGAGGAGTTGCTAGGTTTACCACCTCATAGAGAGATTGAGTTCTATATAGATGTGGTTCCAAGCACTACTCCTATTTCGATGTCGCCCCATATAATGGCTCCTGCAAAGTTGAAGGAGCAGTTGCAGGAATTGTTAGAAAAGGTTTTATCAGGCCCAGTGTTTCTCTTTGGGGTGCACCAATCCTATTTATAAAGAAGAAGGGTGGTACCCTAAGACTGTGCATAGATTACAAAAAGCTAAATAAGGTGACAGTAAAGAATAAGTATCCTCTCCCAAGGATAGATTATCTGTTTGATCAGCTTCAGGGTGCATAGTTCTTTTCTAAGATTGACTTGAGGTTTGGGTTATCATCAGTTGCGGATTAGTGAAGCTAATATTCCTAAAATGGCATTTCGCACTCGATATGGCCACTGTGAGTTTCTGGTGATGTCATTTGGGTTGACTAATACACCAACTGCTTTTGTAGATCTGATGAATAGGGTATTCAAACCATTTATGGATCAGTTTATGGTAGTCTTCATTGATGATATACTATTATATTCGAAGAGTATGGAGGAGCACGTATATCATTTGAGGACTGTACTACAAACATTGATAGAATATCAACTTTATGCTAAATTCTTGAAGTGTGATTTTTGGTTAGAGAGTGTTGCATTTCTTAGACACATAGTGTCTAAAGATGGTATCCAGGTTGATCCATAGAAGATTGAGACAGTATTTGAGTGGCCTAGACCGACAATAGTCATTGAGATTTAAAGTTTTCTAGGTTTAGCTAGGTATTATAGGAGATTTGTGCAGGATTTTGCCATAATTACAGCTCCTATGACTCACTTGACTCAGAAGAATGTGAAGTTTGAGTCGTCAGATGCTTGTGAGAACTGTTTCCAACTGCTGAAGGAGAAGTTAACCACAACTCCAGTTTTGGCTTTGCCTAATGAAGTAGATAAATTTATGGTGTATTATGATGCCTCTAGAGTTGGCCTAGGTTGTGTGTTGATGCAGAATGGTAGGATGATAGCTTATGCTTCAAGGTAGTTAAAGAAGCATGAACATAATTATCTTACCCACGGCCTAGAGATGGCTATAGTGATATTTGTTCTTAAGGTTTGGAGACATCATCTGTACAGGGTGACTTGCGAGATTTTTACTAATTAGAAGAGCCTTAAGTACATTTTTCAGTAGAGAAATATGAATCTGAAGCAAAGGAGATGATTAGAACTCCTGAAGGACTATGATTGTGAGATTCTTTATCATCCAGGCAAGGCTAATATGGTAATAGATGCCTTGAGTAGGAAGTCCTCATGTAGTCTTGCTCACATCAGTGTGGAGAGGAGACCGTTGATCCAAGAGTTGCACCAATTAGTGGATCAAGGTCTGATGATAAAGATGAGTAGATCTAGTGGATTGTTAGCTCAATTCAGAGTTTGATCTATTTTGAGAGATAGGATTAAGGTAGCTCAAGGCCGAGATCCTATTCTAGTAGAGCTTGCAGAGAATATTCGTGTAGGGAAGTTCACTAATTTCACACTTGATGATGAAGGTGTTTTATGGATCAGTGGTAGGTTATGCATTCCTTATGTGGATAATTTGAGAGAAGAGATCCTTGAGGAAGCATATTCTACAATCTACAGCTTACATCCAGGTGTCACTAAGATGTACCACAGTATCAGAGACTTGTATCGGTGGGATGGACTGAAGAAGGATGTAGCTAATTTTATTGCTAAGTGTCTAACTTGTCAGCAAGTGAAAGCTGAACATTATAAGCCTTCTGGGAAGCTTCAACCACTTCCTATTCCTAAGTGGAAATAGGAGAGAATTGTTATGGATTTTGTGGTTGGTTTACCTCGCTCTAAGGATGGATACGATTCCATCTAGGTGATTATGGATAGGTTGACAAAGTCTTCTCATTTCTTGCATGTGAAAGCCACTTATTCTGTAGCTAAATTGGCGAAGCTGTATGTTAGCCATATTGTGTGCCTTCACAAAGTACCTGTGTCCATTGTATTTGATAGAGTCTCAGTGTTTACCTCTCATTTTTTATAAAAGTTATAAGAAGCGTTGGGCACCAAGCTTGATTTTAATACTGCTTTTCACCCTCAGACAAATTGACAGTCTGAGAGGACAATCTAGACATTGGAAGATATATTGAGGATGTGTGTATTGGATTTAGGAGGTAGCTAGGATGATCATTTGCCGCTTGTGGAGTTTTTATATAATAACAGCTACCATAGCAATATTGAGATGGCACCATATGAGGCTTTGTATGGAAGAAAGTAACCATATGAGGCTTTGTATGGAAGAAAGTATAGATCCCCTCTAAGTTGGGATGAGATTGGGGAGAGAGCCTTGATTGGACCTACAATGGTTCAAGATGTCGCTGAGAAGGTTTCTGTGATCAAGAGGAGATTAGAGACCGCAGTTAGCAGACAGAAGAGCTTTGCGGATCCGAGGTGTAGAGATGTGGAATTCTAGGTTGGAGATTATATATGTTTCTAAAGGTGTCTCCTATTAAGGGTGTGATGAGATTTGGCAAGAAAGGTAAGCCACTACCAAGATATATTGGACCGTTCAAGATTCTAGAGAGAGTGGGCATGGTTGCATATCGGTTGGCTTTGCCTCTGAATTTATCTCAAGTGCATCCAGTGTTCCATATCTTAATGCTGAGGAAGTATATTTCAGACGTTTCACACATGTTGCAGCCTGATAGTGTAAAAGTGAATAAAGACCTGACGTTCAAGGAGGAACCTATTGTGATTGTTGATTATCAAGTTCGTCAGTTGCGTTCGAAGTAAATTCCGATGGTCAAGATGTTATGGTGAAGCAACATTGTAGAGGAGTACACTTGGGAGACTAAAGCAGATATGCGAGTTTCTTATCCTTATCTCTTTCCTCAATGATTCTTGTTTCTGTTCTTTTCTTTGAATTCGAGGATGAATTCTTATAAGGAGGGGAGATTGTAATAACCCCAATATTTTAAATAAAATAATATTACTTTGAGATATGCAGTGTTAATAATTTAAATTTTATTTGTATATTATTATTGTTAATTGCTAATATTATTTATGTATTTTATTCTAAGAAATTATTTACATAAAAATAATTTATTTTACATGGGATTATTTGATAATATTAAAGTTAATATTTTTATTGTTATTATTATTATTGTTGTTGTTAACATTATCATTGTTGTTGTTGTTGTTATTATTATTATTATTATTTATTATTATTATTAAATTTGATTGAAGGGTATTTTGGTAATTTTATATATATATATATATATAAGTAAAAAATTTTTGAGTTTTCGAGTCAGCATCACCTTCTCTTCCTCCTTCTTCTTCTCAGTCACTCACTACCATCCCTTGCCGGACTGCCCCAACCTCAACCATCGACACCATCAATTCCTCCCTTCCTCCTCCACCTCCTCTTCTTCTTCTTTTTCTTCTCGGTCACTCACTGCTAGCCCATGCCGAACTGCCCCAACCTCAACCACTAATCGCCATCAACTCCTCCTTTCCTCCTCCACCTCCTCACCGCCAACAGAGCCGTCTGTAGCCGCTAAGAACCGTCGAACTGTGAGAAGCCAAAGGTGGAGCTCCATTAACACCGATGAGATTCCAGCCACCCTAAATCTTTTAACCAAACTCTTTTGAAAGCTTTTCCTCCAGTGAGTCCATTTTTAAGCTCCGTTTGAGCTCAAATCCTCTAAATTTTTAGATATCTTCAATTTTTAGTTTATGTGTTTTAGGGTTTTTAATTTTTTTGAACTTGATATTGTTTGATTTATGCAAACTTACTTAATAAATGTTGATTGTGGTAGCTTAAGCTTCTCATATATATTTTTTGTGAATTTTTTTGAAGTAATTTGAATTTTGGTTAATTTTTTTATTATTTTAATATTAAATATTGAATTTTTGATAATTATGTTAATGAATTATTTTTAATGGAATTTTGTTGAATTTTTGTTTGTAATGTGAGTTAATAATTTTAGAATTATTAAAATAATTTTTGGTGAATTTATATAATTTTTGAGAATATTAATTTTATTATGTATATTTTGTATTATTGAGAGTGTAATTTTGTGAAAATTATAGTTAAATAATATGTTTTAGATGATTTTGGAATTATATAGGGTATTAAAATGATTTTTATAAATTATTTACTATTTTTAACTAATTAATACTAATTTTTGAAAATTATATTCAAATAATATATTATTTACTATTTTGGTGATTAAATGGATTTTTAATTACTTTTAAGACATATTTAGGCTATTTAAACTCTTTGAATATATAAAAGTGAATTTTTATAATTTTATATTGAATTATTGAAAAAATTGGACTTTTATTAATATTATATTATTATTTGAGATTTTTATTTAATTATTGTGAAAATAATTGTATTTAGTGTTTTAATGTTTAAATATATTATATTTTGGTATTTGAAGGTTATTTATGGAATTTAATGATTTTTAATATATTTATTATTTTAATTGTATTTTTGGTACATTGTGAACCTCGGTTGGAAAATTGTGCAATTTGGGGTCCCAACTCGAGATGTTGAGTTTGTGGTATTATAAGTGCATTTTTCTTGCATGATTAGCTCTACTTTTTAGTAGAGAGATGTCCATTTTATAGATGAGGTTCTGCCGAATTTTTGATAGAATTATCGTAAAATGTGACGTCGAGTCGATTCTGAATTTTTGTGTTTATTTGGGTTTTGTATTCCTAGATCGAGTCTCTTTTAGAAGTATAAGTTAGGGAATTATTTTGATTGTATTATTGTTTTAATTTCTAGTTGGGCTAAAACCGAGGCCTATCGGACCGGGCATGCCGAGCCAGTCTTGAGGAGCGCAGAATTGTGAGTTATTATTTTATATATACATCGCATATAGGATGCATAATATTGAGTATTCATGTTTTTAATATGTATTTATACATTAATTATTTTATTAAATGTTTAAGTATATGTTAGGTATATTTTCATTATATTTTTGGTATATTTCAACATATATGCTTGTTATATTTTCAATATACACTTAGTATATTTTTTGTATATTCATGGTTTATATTCAGTATATTTACGGTTGATTTTGGTTATATATAGCATATATATATTTGAAATATATTTAGTATATTTTTGGTATATTTCTGATATATATATATATATATATGGTTTATTTCATTGTTATGAATGTTAATATGTTTAATTATGCATTATTTATTTCCCATATGTATTATTAAGTTTATTTGAAGGATATCAATAGAACGTGCTACCTAGTGGGCAGCACTAGGACCATGTACATACCGATACGATAGATTTTAGGGTTGAGTTATAAAATCACTTGAGGTGACTTTTATTTGATTGATTATTTGAGATTGATGTGATTGAATAGTGTGATTGTGGGAGCTCGGTTAACTTAGTGTCTCAGGGTCAGTCACACTGACAGTGAGACTGTTGGAGCTTGGTTGACGCAGTGTTTCGGGGTCATTTTACTGTCCAAAATGGAATAAGAGAATTAATTTGGAATTAAGTGAGCCTGTATGGCTAGAGAGATATTTTTGGTTGAGGTTGCAAATAATTAGGGTTCTATTTGATCCTTCATTCAAATAAACATTTTTTCAGCATTTATACATATATAAGTGATTTTAGCATCTGTGTGAAATGTCTGTATATATATATATATATTATATACTGATGTTTGATTGCATATGAGATTAGGAGGTGCACATATATATAATATAATAATTCACCCAGTGAGGTCTAACTCCCCTCAGTTGTTTATTTTTCAAGAGATTATTCATCTTCAAACCTCAGTAGTAGGCCTATATGTTGGAGTTTTTCAGCCCCGACTAGTTTATGTAAATTACTTATCTAACTTTTATTGTACTCTAGAAAACTGCAGTAGTAATAGTGCTTTGTATCAGTAGTATGATGTTGTTTATGTCAGAGACCTTTATCTGAATGTTGTATAAAATATGTTATTTTATGATATGACTGTCATGACCCAAAATAGGGGCCATGACCAACGCTAGGGAACAGGAATTCTTTCGAATCCGGAACCCGTAGCAAGCCAAAAAAATAAATAAAACATGCAATAGTAATAATAACAACACAATTAAATTAAATACTGTGCAGCGGAATAAAATCATAAATATAAAAAAATAATAATCCATCACGGGATTTAAATCAAATCCCCGTCTCATATAAATAAATCTTTTAATACAGATCTAGTTCAAATTCTTAAAATACATAATTCACATAAATATAATACATAAAACCCATAATTAATTTACAACTACTGCAATGTCTAGATTATAAAAATAAAACTCAAGACTCAGATAAACAATTTACATAAAGAAGCCAAGGCGGAAGAATTCCCGACGTACAGGCCTGCTACTGAGGTCTGAAGAAGATGACTCTCCTGAAAAATAGTCAACGGAGGGGAGTCAGACCTCACTGAGTGAATTACTATAATATATATACATGCATACTAAATGACAATGCATACAATCAACAGTATATATCTAATATGTATATATACAGACAAATACACACAGATGCAATAAAATCCTTTTATATATTTTTACTGAAATTCACAATTTATGAAGGATCAAATAGAACCCTATAATATCGCAACCTCAAACAGTGTTAGACAACACTCTAGCCATATACGCTCACTTATTCCAAATATATTCACTTATTCCATTTAGACAGTAGACTGGCCCCGAGACACTAAGTCAACCGAGCTCCAACAGTCTGACTGTCAGTGTGATTGGCCCTAAGACACTAGGTCAATCGGGCTCCAGCAATCACACCCAAAACACATCACACATCAGATAAATCAATTCCAATCAATATCCTCAAACTGGTTACTAATATAGCCTAAATGCTATACCGGTATGTACTCGGTCTTAGTGCTGCCCACTAGGTAGCACGTTCTATTGATATCCTTCATTAATAAATATAAAACATTCATTCACAAATAAATGATGCATGAATTTGAAGTAAATAGCAACATAAATCATATATATACTAGAAATATACCAAAAATAAACCAGGTATATTTCGAGTATATATACGTCAAATAAATCCAATATAATTGTAAAATAAACTAAATATATATTTAAAAACATTTTAGATATAAATGTTTAATAAAGCATGCATATAATTTAAGATATACCAAAATATACCAAATATAAACTAAAGATAAACTTAAATACCAAATGAATTATTTATGCATAATTAATCAAAATAACATACATTTTTAAATCATGCACCCTAAACATATATATATAAAATAGTAACTCATACTTAGTGCGCTCCTCGAGATGGGTTCGACGGGCCTGGTCCACTAGGCCTCGGTCTCGGCGCAACTAAACATACAAAAATAATAGACATCAGAATTAACCTAACAGAAAACCCTAGAAACTCGATCTAGAAAATTAGACACCAAAACAGAATTAGGGTTTGACCGGACATCACGTTTTATGAGAATTCTATCGAAAATTCGACAGAACCTCCCCTGTAAAACGGACATCTCTCTACTCAAAGAGTAGAGCCGATCCTGCAAAGAAACACACTTCGAAAAACAGGCACAAAAACACATCCATAACCCCTCGGTCGGACTCCAAACTACAGTCTACCGACGGGGGTCGACAATTCACAAAGTAATTATAAAAATACCAAAAATACCCTTATATCACAGAAATACATTTAATAAGTAGAAATTACGTAATTAACCTTAAAACACAGTAAAAACCGATAAAAACTCATTTTATTAGTAAAATCGTATATTACATATATAATTGAAAATAATTCACGAAAAATACTTTTAATTACTTAAAAATAATAAATAATTTTTAAAAATCATTTTTATATCTTAAATAACTATTAAAACCAATTTAATTACATTTTTAGTCAATTTAGGGTAAAATTACCAAAATACCCCTATATATATAATTATATTAAAATTACTCCAAAAATTCACCAAAAATAGTATAATTATCCAAAATTAATTTTCTCAACATATTTATAAATAATATAAATAATTAAATTCAATTAACTAATTAATTTCAATTAAAAACACAATTAACCTAATTTTCCAAAAATTACATAAACTAATTAAATTCAAAATAAATACATAGAAATTCATAAAAATTCCAAATAAATTTCTATAATTCATTTCAACACCTATATTTATCATAAAACACAATTTCATAATTTAATTAATTAATTTTCGAAAATTAGAAAATAATATTAAAATATTCAAAAATACCCAAAAATCAAAATAATTCCCAAAAATTCTAAAAAAATTCAAAAATGTAGATTAAGCTACTAGGATCAATATTTGTGAAGGAATTTTTCATGAATCAATCAAATTATAGTTCAAAAAAATCAAGAACCCTAATAGGCCGAAATTGAAAAATCAAAACCTAAGCAAATCAAGACCATTTTAAGTGAAACAAAGCTTGGAATCACACTCACTAGAGCTTAAGGAGAAGAAAGAGACCGGCGGTGTCGAAAACGGTGGCCGAAAACGGTGTGATCGACGTAGCTTCCACTTTCGGCTTCCCGAGCTAATTCTGGCCAAAACTCGACAGAATAGGGCGTTGCTGGCGGCGGGGAAGGCTGGGGAAGGAGGTGGCACACTGGGAGGCACACCGACGGTGAGGAAATAGGAGTTGCAGCGGTGGTGAGGGCGAAAACCAATCGGGGAAGAAGGAGAAGTGGGCGATGGCAAAGTTGTAAATAAATCAAACTTTATAATTTGTTTTAATATTAAATGTATATATGTATATATATATATATACTTTACACTATATATTAAAATAATATAAAATCACACACATTAAATATACACCACACACATATAATTTAATATTTTCAAATTTAATACACTTAAAAATAATTAAATAATACTAAAACTAAAAATAATTAATAAAATATTAGGGTAATTAATTAAACCCTAGTTAAATAAATAAATACACATATATACATTATTTAGTATTTTAAAAATATATATGAGTTCATGCAAGTCCGTAAATCTATTTAATATAATTAATAGTAAATTATTTACGTGAAAATTTTCCCGAAAATACAAGTTCCGGGAAAATTTTACGTAAAACACTTAAAATAATATACAATAATTAAAATAAGTTTTAAATACATATCAACTCGTAAAAATATCGTAATTATATATAAAATTATTAACACTGCATATCCCGATGCAGTATTAAAATATTTAAAAATACGGGATATTACAATGACATTAAGTATTTATTTTATATTGATTTAAGTTTTAATTCTGGTGTATTTTATTTATTTATTACATGCTTTTTAATTTTTTAAGGCTTGCTACGGGTTCCGGATTTAAAAGAATTCTCGTTCCCTAGCACTGATCATGACTCCCGGTTTGGGTCGTGACAGATTAACAAAATCGCTAACATAGCAGTCATGAGACTAATAATATATTTAATCACAAATAATGTAAAATAAAATGAGATTGTTTAGTATTGTTCATGAAGCTAAAATAAAAATGTAAGAAATAGTTTCATATATGGAAAAGAAACTTAAGTATACAAAAACAAACAAAAAATATTCGAAATTGAATGAAACTAAAATTTAAAAATATTTTTGAAAAAAATGACATTTAGTACATGTATTACAATTGTAATTCATTATTTTTATTCATAAATAAATATCATTTGATATATAAATAGTTGAAAAAATATAATGAAATTGTTCAATATTCCTTATGATTATGAGTGCAAGAAACCAAATACTGATTATATACAAATAATATATTGATCATATACTAATCATAAACAAATAATATATTGATCATCTATAGAAAATACTCTATTATTTGTATTTTCTATCTTTTAGTTATTTTTATTTTTTCTTATTATCAATTATCCTTATTTTTTTTTAATTTAGGATTTAGGGTTTGCAAATTAAATCACCAAGAGGGACTCTATCCTTAATAAAGCATACAATTCGTTCATTGCCTTATTGAATTATTATTGTTGTTGAGTCGAGCAACAAACATACAAAAATTTGAAAAATGAAAAAGAAAATGTACATGATGAAGCATCCAACCGAAAAGAGAACTTGTTTTAATGGGGCATCAACATAAATTAAAAGTCACTAATAAAATTAATAATTTATTTTTATAAATTATTAAATTTAATTTCTTATATATGATTATATACTGATTAGATATGAATCATATACTGATCAAATTTGAATCACATACTAATAAAATACAGATCATATACAGAAAATACTTCATTCTCTATTGTAATTATTAACCATATACAAAAAATACTTTATTCTTTATTGTAATTATAAATTTTTTTGAAATTATCATGTTCAATTGCTAAATATATAACATATAAAAAATTAACAAAAATATTGAGGGTAAACATTTTTTGATATTAAAAATTTATTGAAAAATTTATTATTATTAAGTATACATTGTATCAGAAACAGAAAATATACTTAAAGTATACTAAATTGTTAAAAGTATATACAAAAATTGATAACCAAAAAAAGGACTAAAAATGAAGTGTTGCACTTCTACTTCTCTTTCTTCTTCTTTGTATTCATTTTTTTTATCTCACTAAAGTTCAAAAATAAAGGGTCATCATCATTGTCATAAATAAATGTTAATCTACTTTCTACATCACTCCATCGTGGAACTTGGTCCAAAGTGGAACTTGGTCCAAAGTGGAACTTAGTCCAAAGTGGAACTTAGTCTAAAGTCATGATAGAATCCCCACTATCAATAGGTAATCCACCTCAAGTTGTGGTAACTGTAGGCACACCCCAGTACATATTTTTAGAACTGCAAGTTATAGTACCTTACTATATGTTGGGTTGATTAAACCAACCTTCATTATCTTTGCCTTTTCTTCATAATCTGCTGCCTATCTGACCACTTAAGAAATCTAATGTCATTGAAGAAGCATCGAGTTTGAAAAGAGCAGTGAGGTTAGGATAAGATTTTTGAGGGAGATAAAAGGAGTGAAGACACTATTAAAGAAATTGAGAAAGAGAGACTTAAAGGTTAAAGAGGTAATGGTGATGGTGATGATGGCAGAGGCAAAGGAGGGGAATCTACTTGGAATTAAGTTTTTTTTCTGAAAAAAAAAACATCAACTTCATTATGTTGTTGTATGTATATTTATAGAGAGTTCTTCAAAAGGAAAAGCAAAGAACAGAGAGTGTAGCTACTGCCAATGTTAAGTTGTTGCATAAGTGTGAAAATTTTTCAAAATAGTCTTGAAGAATGTGGCATTAATTTCCATATTGAAGAGGAAGATAGAATGATCATGGATACTTCATCACCATTTGATGCCATAGATCTTTTAACAGCATCTGACAATAGAATTGGTCTCCTTCTTGTAGAGGTAAACTTCAATCTTTATTTTTTACCCAAAAATAAAAGCCTTGACACTGGGGAATCTATTTTTCCCATAACGATATCACTGGAAATAGTCTTTACTCATGTTGGTTCCATAAAATTGAATATGCGCAGCTCCTGGTATAAGATGTAGAAAACTCTGTGGCAAGTTTAGAGGAAACTTCCAACACGAGCACATTGGTAAAACTCAGGATGAGTTGAGGAAGTTGTTAACAGAAGTTTTTATTGACAATGAAAAGTTAAGGATACAAGTCAATTCAGTACTTCGATGTGCGTTAAATACACATATAAAGTTGGATAAAGAGGAGGAGGAAGAGGAAACTCCCATCAGAAAAACATTTTTCAGCAAATTCTTAGAAAGATGAGATTTAAGTGTGCAGAATATATCTATGTTTATTATGTACATTTGAAGTCTTAGTGATGTACTCATACAATACACCAGTGTAAATGCAGCAGAGGTTGCCAAGATACTATAGGAGGCAAAAGAGTATAAAGCACAACGAAATAATAAAACTGAACTAAAATATATATATATTTCAGAATAATTAAATACAAAAATTCTCTCCAAGGAACAATAGACCCTTTACACTCTCAAAAGACTAGTATTTTTCTCTTTTATAATTCTTCTCTTCTTCTTATGCTTATATACATAATACATGTTTATTTTTAGCTTTTACAAAGAATGATTAAAAACCATTTTCAATAAAATGAACGATTTTTATGTAATTTGTTTAAACAACTTTATTTAGTGTTATATATATATATAGAAACACATATATTTTTAGTTTAAAAATCAAGTTTACTTTTCAACATCCTCCCTTAAACTTGATTTTTTACTCAAAGTAAAATCCTTAGCTTGATAAATGTCTCATGTTTTAATGGCTCAGTGAAAATATTTGCAACTTGATCTTTAGATCTTATGAATTTTACTTTAACGTCCTTCTTGGCAATGCAATCTCTAATGAAATAATAGCAAGTATCAATATATTTGCTTCGTTCATGAAAGATGAGATTTTTTGCCAAAGCCATAGCTAACTTATTATCTATATAAATTTTTGTCGCTTCCTTTTAGGATATACCAAGCTCCTTTAATAAACTACTAAACCATAATGCATGACATACACAAGTAGTTATAGCCACATATTTAGCTTCACAAGTAGATAAAGTAATAATAGGTTACTTCCTTGAATTCCAAGTGAAAGTTGTATCTCCCATATAAAATAAAAATCATGTAGTTCTTTTTCTATTATTGATATTACTAGCCCAGTCACTATCACTGAATCCTATAATATTGAAATTATAAGAGTGAGTGTAGAGAAGTCCATAGTAAAGTGTGCCTTTAATGTAATGAAGAATTCTTTTAGCAATTTTTAAATATAATGTTGTTGGAGTCTTTATGTAGCGACTTATTAAGCCCACTCCAAAAAGAATATTTGGTCTGGTGCATGTAAGATACCTTAAGCTTCCAACTAGACTCTTGAAATAAGTTAGATTTACATTTTCTCCTTCATTTTGCTTGAATAATGTGGACACTGTCAGTTTGATCAACCCACAATAAAAGCCTAGTGATGAAAAGTTTGAGTTTTGAATGCAAGGGGAGCCCAAAACTTCTCTAAAATTGACTAAGCCAAGCCCATAAAAAAAACTATGTCCAAGCTCAAACACTAAGCCTAAGCCCAAGCCCATCGCCTTTTGACACATGGGCCTTGGCCTGGCCCAAGTAAAGAGGTGATTGCCTCAATGAAGAGGCATCGCCTCTTCACCCCCAAGCATCGGTGAGGTGACGCCTCATCAAAGAGGTGCTGCCTCATTACACTCACTCTCTACAACATTAAATGCCATTAATGACAGTAGTTAGAAGCCTACCTGATGAGGATTTGGTCATTTTTGACGTAAAGGAAAGAAGAAAAAGGCAAGAAAGAGCCTAGGGAATGAAAAAGGAAATGGGAGAGGGTGAGAATGGGTTTTTGGGAATTTTAAAAAAGGAGAAAATAGGAGGGGCTTTAAAAAGGAATGTGGGAGGCAAAAAGGGGTTGGGGAGGAAAGGTTGGCTAATTATTAGAAAGAAATGCCTGAAAGAAAAAAACACAAAGAAATAGAAAGGAAAAAGAAAAGAAAGAAAGAAAGAAGAAGGGAGGAGACTTTGAAGATTAAGGGACTTGATTCTTGAGAAGAAGAGGGAACCTCCTTGCATTTAAGGCCACTCCTCCATCAACCAAGCTCTGAGGGCTTAGTTAGGAGCATTAAGCGCATCCAAGTCAGTGAGTCTCTTTATTTTAAGTTTTAAGTTTTTATCTTCATTAAAAGCTTTGATTTGTTGTTATTTTATGTTTTTTTCTTAAGCTAAATTACTTATTTGAAGTTATAGAGAAGCATGTTTGCATGAAATATTGAATATTGATTGTTGAAACTTGTATATTTGCGTATATTTCTCATTTATGTGCTTGATTTGCCCGTTTCTTGGGATTTAAGAAATGTAAAGTGTTCCTACCTCTACTGAAGAGGAGACGTCTCTTCATAGAGGCATCGCCCCTTCATTTAGTCAGGAGGCATTGCCTCTTTGATAGAACTTTGCCTTTTTATGCCATAATTTTGCGTCCGTATTTTGCATGTTTAGCATGATTTTCGTGTTTAATTTGTTATATTTCTTGAAATTATGCATGATTCATATGTTGATCAATATTGTTTCTATGTTATTTTCCTTTTTTTTATGTTATTTAGTGGATCATTTTATGAGTTTATGTTCATTTATTTTGTGAATATTATGTATTGATGATTTGAAAATATTATTATTGTTATTGTATGGAATTAACTTGTATGTGTTAGAGGATTTACCACTTATTTGTATCATCTTAAGAGTTATCTTAAATCCATCAGTTTTATTATCCCCTATTGATAATCAAAACCCAGAACAAAAATCCTAGGACAAGGAACTCATTGTTGAACATGTGAGTGGGAGAAATAAGGGTGGAGATATCATTAGAGAGATTTTTGTTTTGTCCTCTGATGCGTGCATATATGTTTTGTTTTGTTTTCCTTCTTATAAGTCGGCTTGCATTTCATGCATACACGCCATGCATGTTTTTGACCCTCAATGGTTGTTGATGTAGATCCATAACAATCTACCAGTTAGAAGCGATATGACACATGCCATCTTATTAGAATCTATAAAGGGATCAAGATTGCAAAATTTGATGCTGAAGCCTTCAAGGAACTATTGAAAGCTGAAATGGCCGAACAAAATAGGGTGATCATGAGAGAAATTATAGGGGAAATGATGGGTATAGCTAAAGGGGAACCGCCAGCACCACAACCGCTAGTGCCCCAACCTCCAGCACCTCAACCTTAACCTTTTGATCTGGATGCCAAGGTTCCTAAAAGGCAAGAGGTAGAAGATTATCAACATATAGTATTAGCAAAACCTATTATCCATCAGAAAGAATATGCCCATGGAAATATGAAGATGCCAGATTGGGCTAAAGACCTTGTCAAGTCTGTGGCTCAAATGTAGCTGATGATGAAGGAAAAAGGGATCAATGCCCTAATAAGCTATTTCGAGCTGAGCCTAGATAAGGATGATGATCCCCTACCATAGAAGTTCAAGTTTCCTAATATAAAGAAGTTCACTGGCATATAGGACCCCCACCTCCATTTAAAGCAATATGTGACTCATATGAAGATGATTGAACTAACTAAAGCACAGATTGTGAAGTAGTTCCCTCTATCCCTAGTTGGAGCACCTATCATATGGTATTATGCGCTAGAATCCCATGTTCAAGTTGATTGGGAGGAACTATGTACTACATTCATTAAGTAGTATAGTCTCAACATTTAGATGGAGTCTTCCCTGAGAGACTTGCAGAACCTGAAGTAGAAATTCAATGATTCTTTTATAGATTATCTGATTAGGTAAAGAGCCAAATTAGTATAGATGAAGCAATGACCTATAGAATCTGATTAGCTAGTAATAGTTATGGAAGGGTGTGCACTCCCTCTCTTCAAGAAACTGAGAGAATTAGGGATTTGAAACTTTGAGGAGTTTACAGGTTTGGAGTATAAAAAGAAACAAACTTAGTATAAGAAAAGAAGTTCTTTAGTGGAAGATTTATAAATAGAGAAGGGTTTGGGTCTAGCGGTGGAGGCAGGCCGAGCAGTAATATACAAATCAACGCAATCAGGCAATCTTGAAGGTTTTATAATTTGGGAAGACCCCTTTCCAAATTCATGGAAAAGCTTATTGAGAATAACCTTTTACAACCCTTACCTAAATGACCTCCTTTCCCAAATGTCGACCCGAAGCTATACTGCAAGTACCACCATAATATTAGGCATGATACAGAAAGCTGCACTCGCCTGAAATATGAGATTCAAGATTTGATCGATTCAGGAAAAATAATCGACCTAAAAACTAGAAAACCAAATACCTAAAATAACCCTTTACCCAACTACAGAAATGTACCACCACCAAATCCCCATATATTGATTATCAGCATGGGCCTAACAGAGGAATAAGTTATTAATTCCTTTGTTGATGTCACACCTACCCCATCAAAACTACAATAAAAAAACCTAAATCTAAGGTAGCAGGACGTTGAGTCTTGTGTAAATGTGCTTGATATATGTAGTTTTGATGATAAAGAGGGAGAAGCAGTTGATCTGTGGAAGAACAATAAAAGGAGAGTAGCGTAGTCCGCTAAGAAATCAGAGGAGGGAAAGGAAGAAATGAAGAAGGCTGAGGCAGAGAAATAGGGAAGTAGTTCAAAATTAGGATGAAAGAAAAAAGAAAAATCTTAAGAGAGTATTAAGGCCAAAAGTGACAAGAAAACTCTTGCTAGTATTTGGGAGTTGCTTATAAATTCCCGGGCCCATCGAGAAGCACTGGTTTTTGCTCTCGATCACAAAAAGATACCTTTGACACACACTCCAAAGTAAATGGTGAACTTGCTAACTGAAAGTCCTCAAGGGGCAATTGTGTTCACAGATAATGACTTACCCTTAGAAGGAAGGGATCACAGCAAAGCCCTATTCATTAAGGCCAAAGTGAAAGGCAAGTTGACGTACTGTGTCATGGTCAATAATGGGTCAACCATTAATGTGTATCCTTTGAAGATCCTACCGAAGTTGGGCCTAATGGTAGCTAATTTAAAACCCTCTAATGTAGTCATAAAGGCTTATGATGATATTGAAATGCCAATTGAAAGAACTTCCTAGGCTTTAATTAAGACTAGACCTATTGAAGTTTGGGTTAACCTTCATGTAATAGACATTCCAGTCACCTTTGCTATTCTTCTAGGAAGACCATGGTTCCATCCTTTGGGGGGAGTGTCATCCATCATTCATTAAAAGATCAAATTTCCACATGAGGGGAGGGTGGTTACTATAATGGCTAAGACAGAGGCCGCATTTGTTGCATTAAAACTAGCTCCTACTGAGATCCTGAACAACCTGAGTTTTGAAGTTCATATGATTTATAAAGATAAGCTAAACCCAAAGATTGTCAGTATGATGAAGAGCATGCAGTTCATGCCTGGGATGGGACTCAAAAAGAATCAACAAGGCCTATCGAGATTCGTCGAACCCAAGATACTAATTTTGAAGCATGTGTTAGGATATTCAGGGGAGGATGAGTCTAATGAAAGGGAAGAAACTAAGGGCAAGTCTGGGAAAAGTAGAATTATGGCTAAGTTGAAGAAAAAGACACTCTGGGAAACATTTGTTGTAAGAAGGTGCCAATTAACCCTATCAAGGAACTCTTGAGCCTCTAATAAACGTTGAGAAGCTAGTCCCTGGGTTCAAAATCTTCACCGAATATATGGATGGGATACAAGAACCTATTGTTAAAGAACCCATAGTAGAAGAGCTAGTATTGACTTCATAATCAGAAGGGGACATTCCTATAGTGGAGTTGAAGGATGCCGCTGACCAAGAAGAGGAATTCAACTTCGAAACCTTTATCCTTAATTTTATTATAGATGTTTTCTATGATGACATTGACCTTTCTATTTTTAATTTGTTTGAGACTGATGACATTTTTCTTTTTAAAGTTAATGTAATGAAGTATGATTATGCTTACTTATGCGATGTGTTTCCTAATGGTTATGTTGTGTGTGATGATCATTTCATGCATATGTTTGACATTAATTCAGTGCAAACTGAATCATTTAATCTAGGCATAAGTGATAACCCTAGAAATATACTCATTGCTTATGACTTAACTCCTAATGAGAGAGAAAAAATAAAAGAAACTCTTAAAAGAAGATAGAAAGTATTTGCTTGGGGCTATGAGGATATGCCTAGGATTAATAAAGAGATTACGAAACATAGGATTCCCACGTATTCTCACATCACACTAATAAAATAGAAAAAGAGAAGACTAGGGCCAGAATGTACTCTCCTAGTTAAAGAAGAAGTAGAAAAGCAATTGAAAGCAAAGTTTCTAAAAGTGGTTGATGACACACAGTGATTGGCTAATATAGTCCCAGTTCCCAAGAGAGATGGTAAGGTCAGGATGTGTGTGGACTATAGAGATTTGAATAAGGCTTATCCTAAGGATGATTTTCCTCTACCGTACATTGACACCTTGGTTGACAGTGCAGCTTCCAGTGCCATGTACTCCTTTATGGATGGCTTCTCAGGATACAATTAGATTATGATGGCAGTAATTGACATGTTGAAGACTTCTTTCATCACTGAGTGGGGAGTTTACTATTACATGGTTATGCCATTCGGATTGAAAAATGCAAGAGCTACTTACCAGAGAATGGCTACCACACTGCTACATAACCTAATCCACAAGGAGATAAAAGTGTATGTAGATGACATAATGGTGAAATCTCTGACTAGAGAAGGGCATTTCGAAGCCTTAGATAAGTTCCTGGCAAGAGCTGAAAAGTATAACCTCAAACTAAATATGAAGAAATGTATTTTCGAGGTGACGTCTGGAAAACTATTAGGACACATTATTAGTCAAAAAGGCATATAGGTGGATCCATACAAAGTCAGAGCAATCAGAGAAATGCATGCACCAAAGAATGAGAAAGAAGTCAAAGGGTTTATAGGAAGGCTATAATACATCAATAGGTTCATAGCCAAACTGACTACCATTTATGAATCGATCTTCAAGCTCTTAAAGAAGAATCAGCTGATTATCTAGGATGACAAGTATCAGTAAGGCTTTAAAACTACTAAGTAGTATTTGATGAATCCTCCAGTTTTACAGCCTCTAAGATCAAGGAAATCCTTAATTCTCTACTTGGCTACAGAAAAAGATACGATTGGTGCAATGTTGGCTCAAGAAGGAGAAGGGAGAGTTGAGCATGTCGTATATTAAATGAGTAAGAAGCTTCTGCCCTATGAAACCAACTATAGTCTAGTAGAAAGAACCTATTTGGTTGTGATTTGGGCGACAAAGAAGCTACGACATTACTTCTAGTCCTATAGAATTCAAGTAGTTTCTAAGCATGATCCCCTTAGATATCTCCAGTAGACTCCGTCATTGATAGGGAAATTAGCCAGATGGTTAGTCCTACTCACTGAATTCGACATAGACTATGTTACTAAAAAGGTGATAAAAGGAAAAGTTATGGCAGACTTCTTGGCCCAAAATTTGGTAGATGAAGGACAAGAATGGGAGTTAGAATTTTTAGATGAACACCTAGGGGCACTAGAAATCTAGACCTAGAAAATGTACTTTGATGGAGCAGTGAATAGTAAAGGGGCAGGCATTTACGTGATTTTGGTCTCGTTGGAAGAAGAAGTAATCCCGATGGCAAAGAGGCTGGAATTTGAGGTCACTAACAACTAAGTTGAATATGAAGCCTGCATTTTTTTCCTGGAAGCACTCAGGAATATGGAGGCACAAGAGGTGACGGTGTAGGGGATTCGATGTTGGTAGTAAAGCAGATTGCCAAGGAATGGGAAGTGAGGGAAGATAAGCTAAAGCCGTATTGGGATTATTCAGCCACAATCCTATTATCCTTCGCACAATATAGATTCATACACTTGCCCCGAGAGGAGAATTGGATGGCAGATGTGTTAGCTACTCTGGCTCTGACATGGGAAGGAGGCAAACAAGTAGAAATGAAGCCTTTTATCTTAGTACGAGCCTGAATTCCCTGCTATGAGGAAATCAGAATAATGTCAATTGACCCAGCAAAGAAGCCTTGGTTTTATGATCTACTACGATATCTTGAGATAGGGTAATTCCTTGAGGAGGCAAATAGAAAAGAAAGGATTTCACTAAGGATGTTATCATGATAGTTTATTAGCCACAACAAGATGTTATATAAAAGGATGCTAGTTGGAGTACACCTAAGGTGCATCGATAAGAGTGAGGCACAGAAGATTATGGAAGCAATTCATGAGGGTGTATGTGGGCTGCATATGAATGGAATAGTCCTTGCTAAAAAGATAACCTATCAAGGGTACTTCTGGCTAACCATGGAGGCTAATTACGTGAAGTATGTAAAGAGGTACCACAATTGCTAACTCTATGGTGATGTGAGCTACCTGCCTTTTATGGAACTTCAAGGATTGACCTCTCCTTGGCCATTTACAATCTAGGGAATTGACATTATTGAAGAGATAAGGCCGAAAGCATCCAACGGACATCGTTATATCATAGTGGTGATCAACTATTTCTCTAAATGGGTAGAAGCAGAATCATTCACCACTGTAGGGGCAAAACAAATGGCCAAGTTCATAGAGAAGAACATAATTTATTGATATGGGTTGCCTCATTAAGCCATCATTGATAATGGTGTTCAGTTTAGGGTAGAAATGACCACTCTATTGGAAGAATACAAGATTAAGCATTATAAATCATCCCCTTATAGACCACAGGCGAACTGAGTTGTAGAAGTAGTAAACAAGAATGTGAAAAGAATATTGGCCAAGATATTGGAAAATTACAGAGACTGGGTAAGTTATCTACAGTTTGCATTATGGGGATATAGAACCACTGCCAGAACATCAATAAGAGCCATTTTGTATTCTCTGGTATATGGATAAGAAGCTATATTGCTAGTTGAGGTCAAAATTTAGTCATTAAGGGTTCTCCTAGAGTCTAAAATCCTTGAGTACCAATGGGTAGAAGGCCGATTG
Source organism: Mallotus nudiflorus (assembly GCA_947683625.1). NCBI lineage: Eukaryota > Viridiplantae > Streptophyta > Magnoliopsida > Malpighiales > Euphorbiaceae > Mallotus > Mallotus nudiflorus. Next base: position 7,043,664 of record CANTUR010000014.1, read on the forward strand.
GCACAACTAACTTTGTTGGATGAAAAGAGATTGAAGGCCATATATCACTCTCAGTTGTACTAGAAAAGGATAGCTCGGGCTTATAATAAGAAAATTAAGCCAGGCAAGATCAAAGAGGGTGACTTGGTCTTAAAGCTCACTAGACCAATCATGACTTATCCACGGGGGAAGTTCAAGCTGAACTGGGAAGGTCCCTATTAAGTGAAGAAGCTATTTTCAAAAGGGGTCGCTATTTTGTCTAACTTGGAGGGAAATGAATTTAGAGAGCCCATCAATATGGACAAGCTCAAGAAAAACTTTCTGTAAAGTCTCGCTAGGGAGAAAACCTCAAAAGAGGCTACCTAAGTAAAAGTTAGAGACAGAAAAAGGAAAAAGTAAAAAGTCTTGCTGGATTGAAAATCTGAAAAGGCAGACTAGGCAAAAGTAAAGGACATGCAAAAGGAGAGAGAGAGAAAAGAGAAAATAATTAGTTGAAAAATTTAAAAGGGCAAGCCAATTAACGATAAGAGATATGTAAGAAGAAAAATTGTATAGTCACATTATGCTTAAATTAAATGGAATGGATTGCCTTTATTATTATAAAAATTATATTAAATACTTATTACACATATGTCTAACTCAAAAGGAAACCTCATTTGACAAAGAAAGTACATAAAAAGACTAAGTTTCATAAACTAATCTAATATCATCTGCTTCTCTTGTGACTTCCTTGGGCACTCGATGGCTGTAATGCCATTGTTCTTGTATTTCTTGTAAATTCATCCTTTTCTAGTTATTGTAGTTGAACCCACGCCTTGTGTTGGTCATCAGTAGACTGATCTCCATTGTAGTTAATGAACCTCTGAATGATCCTCCAAGGCCAAGTGGCAACGAGGTTGTCTAGAAAATTTTGAGAAAGAAGCCCCAGTTCAAACTCATGTATGAGCTCTACAATCCACTATTTCTATCCATATTGTTTGCAAACTCGAGCTGGATTGTAAAAGGTGGCAAAATGGAGGCCGGCTAAGAGAACACAGTAGGTATAGGACCATAGGGTCATGTGCTGCAGTTTCCACTATGGGAACATCTATTGAATTAAAGTATCAAGGAATGTAGATAACCAGCTGTGGATATCCTCCAGGGTAGGATGAAATCTCCTAGTGCATCAGTGTTTGGCCTTATAATGAGCAATGTCTCTAGGTGGTTCGAGCAATCTCAGTTTCTCTTGCAACCAAGCCTGTAGATTTGATAAATGGGTAAGAATTATGGAAAGTAGAAAGTGGTAAAAGAAAGAAGAGACTCACCTCTAGTAGAAATGGACTCCTAGAGAATCTCCTGGTCTCAGAAAAGTTATCAAGTTTGATAATGGTCTCAGCCAGAATGAGGGGGAAAGGGTTCAGTCCACTCTCCACTTGGTCCAGAACATACAGGAACTTCGGGTCACAATTACTAGAAGGGGAGACCAACAATAACTGAGCATATAGGTAAAGTGTCATCATTCAAGGCCAAGGAACCGCGCTGCTATCTACAGCCGCTACTATCTCTACAAAAGGGCTAAGTAGGATTTTGTTGTCGAAAATGTGATAAAGAGAGGATAAAGGGGACATATTGAGTGATCTTGCCATTTGGTATTGGATGGTGTGCAAATATAGGGTTATGACTAAAGGAATAAAAATCTATCAAACAAAATCTATATGAGAGCCCAAGATAGCTTCAAATTCCTTTGGTATGGGGCAGATCTCCACTTTGTTAAACTGGAAAACATATTTTTGAGGATCCCAAAACTGAGCAAGAACATGGAGAAATGAGAAGTTGATCTTCCTAGCATGCAAAGATCGAAAGGCGAATAGGTGAAATGACTCCATTCTAGCCCATGGCCTACCATCTAGACTTTTTAGAATTGGCTATAGCTGTTTCATGCTTCTCTAAATCATGATTAGGGGTCAGAATGCTATTTGGGAAAGAAGAATAGGGGGAAGCAGCGAGATGAAAAGATTAGGGATTTTAAAGATGATTTAAGGGTTTTTATAGCTACAAGGCAGGCATGTAAAGGTGTTCACCTCTACGATCAGGCGACGCCTCTATGAGAAGAGGCAAATCACATGTTGCCTCTTCACATAGAGGCGACGCCTCTATGACAAGCAGGGCAGATCTTTGCATTCCTGGGAATTTTCTAAGTTGAATATGAAGAGTTAAAGCATGGCATTTCATAGATAAATAAGGCCTTCACTCATTCAAAACTCCTCCAAAAATCAGTTCAAAATATGAAGGCATAAAAAAGGTTAATCAAATAAAAATTAATTCAGACAGATAGAGAGCAATAATGTAAAGCCTCCAATGTTTCTAGACAAGGATGCCCCTATTCTAATAAAAATCTATAAAGGGTCCTCTCTACTCATCCTTATTAGACTCGTCGGCCTCCTCATCAGCTGGCTCATCCATAAGCTCATCGACTGGCTTTTCTATAGAAGCATCAGTGGGATCGGTCCTGTCATCCTTGCTGCTATCCTTGAACTCCTCTTCGGCTTCCCCCTCCCCCTTATTGCCCTAGACCTGAAGATCGATGATCTGGCACTCCAAGGTAGTGATCCTAGCCTGGTTGGCCTCATCTCAATCCTATTGAAGCATAATAAGAGGTAAGAAATCATGAAAGCATGCATACATATAGAAATAGAGCATATTTTGTGTGTACCTTCCATTACTGCGTCACCTGCAACAGGAAGTCCCTATGGGCCTCAACCACCTAGTTCATGTACTCTCCCTAATCTCGAGGTATCTGTTCCATTGATAATGTTAGAATTAACCATGTATTATAAGACTTGAGAACACAGTTGCTAAAGAAGGAAACTTACATAGGTAGTAGCCTCTGGGAAGAATGCTAGCTCTAGAGTCATATCCAACATCAAAAACTGATGAGAGAGCTCACCAAAAGGCATGCAGTAATGAATTAGCATATCAAGAGTAGCAGTGAGTCTGCTAGCCACTACCTGGGATCGAGAACTAGAAGGGTCTATCATGGATGGTGCCCTAGAAGAAGAATGCTCACCACTAGGAATGATGCGTGGGCGCTGATAAGACCTCTCCTATACATAGGGCCTAGGGCGAGGAGTAGGTGCCCTAGTAACTGCTTGAAAGATGAAAAATAAGTCAAAGAATGACATTTGTAAGTAAATATTAAATAAAATAAAACTTTTCATGCTTACCTGGAGTGCAGGCTCAGGAAAGGGCACTCGCTGCAAAAGATGAGCTTGTGTAAAGTCCACATAGTAAAACTTCCTCTGCTCACAATACTCTGCAGCATCCTCTCCCTACAGGGCATGATCGAGCTCATCTCCCTCTAACTCATGTACCCAGAAGATATGTCGGGGAGGAGCAAGAGGTGGATGCCTCACTCGAGCACCTGCCACTGATGTATCCTCTCCCTAAAGAACCAAACTCTACAATCAGAGCCTCTAAAAAGAACCCTCTTCCTAGATAGAGGGATGGAGTGAACCATGGCCTGCGTCCACCCAGCCTGAGGACCCTACAAGTTCGAGCATAGCTGCAAGAATAAATGAGTAAGTAAGTGAATTTGATTAATGAGTTTATTACTGATCTCAGTTACATTTTTAGGTGCATACCTCATCATAAGTGAGCATGTTCAGCCACTCACAGTGGATATGAACGCGAGCCACAAGCCTCCTTTAAGCCCGGCTGGGACCCCACCTCACCATCGTAGGGAAAGGAGTGTCAATGACCCTAGTAATCCCCATTATCAGCTCCAACTCTAAAGCCCAGTCCTGTGAAAGAAATAAGGGATTGTTAGTAAGATCGAACAGTGACAGTTGGAATGGAATATGAAAGGATAAAAGAGAAAATAAAATATCAGTATGGCATGCCAAAAATTGGAGAGTTGTCTAGCTCCATACACCAGCTCATCCATGCTCCTGTAAAGATAAGGTAAGGCACAACTACCCCAATCGTAGGTCACCACCAAGTCTAGGTCCCTTAAAGGCATTAAGAAGCTCAATTCCATATAGCTGGCTATATCTGCGAAGAGAGTAGTACCCAGTAGATAAACAAGGAAAGCGTGCACCACCTGATCAATCTGTAGGGGTGCAATGGTTGCCTCAACTCTAGTACAAGTGTACAAGCTCCTAATAAACTTGAGCTTTACTGTGTGGGCCCCCTTCATGTCTGGGACCATCCCAAGCAGACGCTCGATGAAAGCGAGATGGTTGAGAGATAACTGACGAAGGCTGGCATCAAAGGGAATAGAATCTCCAACACAAGCAATACCGATAACTGTAGCAAAGGCTACCGGATCTAGGGTGAACTCCTTGAAAGGAAGATAAAAGGTGTGGGTGGTGTTAGACCACCTCTCAATCAGGGCATGCAAGGACTAGTAATCTGTATGCCTCTATTATGTTGGGAGTGCTAGGATGAAATTAGAGGACCCAGTGTTGTGAATCCAAGTCTATATGGCCTCAAGAAGCTCATCATACCAGGTCCGTGCACCGCTAAAATTCCCAGCAACTTTGAGGGTGTGGGCATCAAGCTAAGGGAGTAAAATAAGGAGTAAAATCATCATTTTACGTAATAAAAATTCAAAAATTTTACTGGATCTTGTTACTAAGGTGACGCCTCTATCGAAGAGGCGACCATCTCAATGATGAGTCAACGCCTCTTTATATAGAGGTGATTCGCCTCTTTGAGAGTAGGCCTGACTTGAAGAGGCGAATGCCTCTTCATGAAGAAGTGTTCACCTAATCGAAGAGGTGATGCCTTTCGTGTCGGCAATCTGATAAGATGATTTGAAATTTTAAATTTTAGTCAAGAAAATTCGATTTCTTTCAATTAAATTCATAAATATATGTATATGAACAGTAACCCAATGTTATTTGATGATATTCATAGGAAAAATTGAAGAAATTAAGTACTAACCTCTCCAGTGGCCAAGCCATAGATATGAGATCGCACATCCATAAATAAGGGGATCTCATCTCCAATACTAAACATGAAACTTTGAGAGGGATGCACTATAGGTGTCATTGGGTCCTACATGGAAAATCTGGTGTCCATGTCAAAGAATACGGAGAATAAGAGAGAAAGAGAAAAAGGAGGAAAAGAGACAAGAGACAAGAGAGAGAATTGAAAAGGTGAAAGTGACCCTTGGAGAAGAAAAGTGAGAATTTATATCATTAGGTCAGGAGAGGAAAATTGAGAGAAAGGAAGATGAAAAGAATAGGGTGAGGCCCACTTAATGAAATAAAAAATCGAATGGCCGAGGGCCTATAAAAAAAATGAAAATTTTCACATCACTGCTCGGGTGTACCCTAAAATTGATTTTTAGACAAGAATTATTTGATTAAAGCATTAGAAGGAACAAGCATCTGGTCGGGTTTGAATTCTCGAAGTGCATCGAGAATAAGTGTCTGGTCAGGTTTGAATCCCTGAAGTGCGCATCTCAGGAGGTGTCTGGTTGGGTTTGAATTCCCAAAGTGCATCGAGAATAAGCATCTGGTCGGGTTTGAATCCTTAAAGTGCACATTTCAAGAGATTTCTAGTCGAGTTTGAATCCCCAAAGTGCATTCTTCTTTTATTGAGTAATTTTTGGGCTAAGAAAACCTAGGTTTTATGCTAAACTATAATGAGTAACTAATCGAGCCAAGAAAACTCGAGGAACACAGTTACGCTTCATTTTTCTACTGAGTGACTTCTCAAGCCAAGAAAACTTAAGAATCATGCCAAATTTATAATGAGTTGCTGATCGAGTTAGCTTAACCCAAAGATCACGGCTACGCTTCCCTTCTGTCTCTACTGAGTGAAGACTGGGCCATGCTCAAGATTCATGCCAAACTACAATGAGTGACTGATTAGGCCAGGAAAACCTGAGGAACACATTCACATTTTAAAGAAGAAGCTCGACCTCTTAGGTTTGAATTCCCAAGACTGACGGCCTAAGTGAAGCTCATAGGTCAGGTATGTCGTTCTTACTCTCTATTTGATGTGCATGTTGCTTTTTTAAAAAAAAAATTTCAAAAGATTTTATTTTTCAAAAAACTAAGAGGGCAAATTGTGGACACTGTTAGTTTGATCGGCCTACAACGAAAGCCCGATGATGAGAAATTTTAAGTTTTGAATGCAAGGGGAGCCTGAAACTTCTCTAAAATTGACTAAGCCAAGCCCATAAAAAAACCATGTCCAAGCCAAAAAAATAAACCAAAGCCCAAGCCCATCGCCTTTTGACCCATAGGCTTTGACCTGGCCCAGGTGAAGAGGCGATCGCCTCAACGAAGAGGCATCGCCTCTTCACCCCAGTCATCAGTGAGTTGACGCCTCATTAAAGAGGTGCTGCCTTATCACACCCACTCTCTGTAGCATTAAATGTTATTAATGACAGTAGTTGAAAGCCCAACTATTGAGGATTTGGTCATTTTTGGATGTAAAAGAAAGAAGAAAAAGGCAGAAAAGAGCCTAGGGAATGAAAAAAGGCAATGGGAGAGGGTGAGAATGGGTTTTTAGGAATTTAAAAAAGGAGAAAATAGGGGGGGCTTTAAAATGGAATGTAGGAGGCAAAAGGAGGTTGGGGAGGAGAGGTTGGCTAATTGTTAGAAAAAAATGCCTGAAAGAAAAAAAACACAAAGAAAGAGAAAGAAAAAAGAAAAGAAAGAAATAAAGAAGAAGAGAGGAGACTTTGAAGATTAAAGGACTTGATTCTTGAGAAGAAAAGGGAACCTCCTTGCATTCAAGGCCACTCCTCCATCAACCAAGCTCTGAGCACTCAGTTAGGAGCATTAAGTGCATCTAAGTCAGTGAGTCTCTTTATTTTAAGCTTTAAGTTTTTATCTTCATTAAAAGCTTTGATTTTTTGTTATTTTGTGTGTTTTCTTGAGCTAAATTACTTATTTAAAGTTATAGAGAAGCATGGTTGCATGAAATATTGAATATTGATTATTGACACTTGTATATTTACGTATGTTTCTCATTTACATGCTTAATTTGCGCGTTTCTTGGGATTTAAGAAATGTAGAGTGTTCTTGCCTCTATTGAAGAGGTGATCCCTTTTCATAGAGGTGTCGCCCCTTCACAATGAGGTGATGAAGGCATTGCCTCTTAGAACTCTGCCTTTTTATGCCATAATTTTTCGTTCATATTTTGCATGTTTGGCATGATTTTTGTGTTTAATTTGTTAAATTATGTGTGATTCCTATGTTGATTAATATTATTTCTATGTTATTTTCCTTTTTTGTGTTATTTAATGGATCATTTTATGAGTTTATGTTCATTTATTTTGTGAGTATTATGTGTTGATGATTTGAAAATTTATTGTTATTATTGTATGAAATTAACTTGTATGTATTGCAAGAACTATTTGGTGATTTTTAATCACTAGATGTTTGCTATATTTATCATTTTTAGAGTATTAATTTGTATAATTAATTAGTTTATTTATGGTTTATTGTTGGTTTATGTATGGTTTATTTTTAGTATTTTTATATTTATTTGCACCAAAAAGTTATAATCCTTAATCTCTTTCCCCTTTTATTTGGAATGAATGGTTGTAAATTATTTTTATTTATTTTATCTATTTATTTGTGATTGAATGTCGGGGATACAAGGCTAAAATGGGACTAACATGCAAACTTGAAATAAAATATAAAATTGGAAATCGCTCATGTTTTGTATGTTAATGAGGGAATAATTTAATAATTAAAGGTAATAAAATACAAAACACACACGGAAGCCAACCGCAAGGTTGGGTAGGCATTCCAAAAGCCCATACCTAGTTTCCGAACCCCATCTCTAATAACGGCTTCTGGGAACCTCCGTGGAATCTAGTTGTTGTATAGTGTGTCCTGACTTTCATTCAAGTGGTGACTCCATCTCCATTTTGGCCCCCAAGCCCACTATGCATTTCCTAGTAAGCCCCAAGCTTGCATAGTATTGTGGTCATTAACACTTGGGCGCACGACCAAAACCGCCACCTACAGATAGCTTGATTCCATATTCTACAGGTGTGTTAATTGGTTTGCAATCTTCCATTTTAAATTTCTTGATTGTTTCCTTTGCATAATTCTCCTACGATATGAAGATGCCATCTTCTTGTTGTTTTACTTCTATTCCAAGATAGTAAGTCATTAAATCAATGTTAGTCATCTCAAATTCTTTTACCTTCTTAAAGTCTTCAAATAATTTTGGATTATTACCAGTAAAGATTAAATCATCTACGTACAAGCATACAATCAACATATCTCTACCAAAATTTTTCATATAGAGAGCATGTTTATGTGGACATTTTGAAAAATTATTTTATTGAAAGTGTTGGTCAATTTTGATGTACCATACTCTTAGAGCTTGTTTTAATCTGTATAGAGCCTCTTTCAATTTTAAAACTTGATCTTTATCTTCTGTTTTAATATAACCTGGTGGTTATTCTATATAGACATCTTCTTCTAGATAACCATTTAAGAACACAGACTTGACATCTATTTGAAAGATCTTCCATTTATTTTGAGCTGTAAGAGATATAATGAATCTTATATTGTCTAAGTGAGCAACAGGAGCAAATGCCTCATCATAGTCAATTCAAGCTTTTTAACTATAGCCTTTTACAATTGGTCTAGCCTTGTACCTTTCCACTTCTCCATTTGCATTTTTCTTGATTTTATAGACCCATTTGACACCAATTGGTTTGTGAATTCTTGGCAATGTTATGAGCTCCCAAGTATTATTTTTCTCGATCGCCTTAATTTCTTAATCCCTTGTGCTTCTCCATTTTTTATTTTGAGCAGCTTCTTCAAAGCTGACTGGTTCACAATCAACAAGTAGACAAAATAAAGTCACTTCATCATTCAGATTTTGTGTAACTACATAAATTTCATCCAAAGTCCTTATTTTCTTTCATATGAGTTTGTAGTAGGAGAATCTTCTATTTGTACTACTATTGAATTTTGACTTGGTTGATCTTCATTTTCTCCAAAAATTGGAAGAAAATTATACTTCTCTTCCTTATCAATGCTCCAGTCCCAGGAAGCCTCTTCATTAAATTTTACATCTCTACTGACTACAGTCTTTCCTATTATTGGATTGTAAAGTCTATAGGCTTTGGAATTTTTGTCATAGTTGATAAAGACATATTTTTCACTTTTGTCATCAAGCTTAGTGTGAATTTGATCTGGAATATGTACATAGGCAATGCTTCCAAAAATTTTAAAGTGCTTGACATTCGACTTTCTTCTATTCTGTGTTTCTAAAGGATTTTTATTCACCATACTTTTTGTAGGACTTCCATTGGTAAGGTACATTGCACAATCAACAGCTTGAGCCCAAAATTCTTTTGGCATGTTTTTAAACTTTAAGGCACTTCTTGTCATTTCGAGAATGGTTATGTTTTTTCTTTCTGCAACTCTATTTTGTTAAGGTGACCTTGGCACTAGTAAAGGATGTCAGATTCCATTATCTTCACAAAATTCATTGAACTCTTTCGATGTGAACTCGCCTCCCCTGTGTGTTCTCATGGCCTTAATTTGATAGCCACTTTCCTTTTCTACTAGTGCTTTGAATTTTTTAAATGCACCAAGTGCTTCTGATTTTTCTTTTAAAAAAAACCCAAGTTTTACGACTAAAATCATCAATAGAACGAAGAAAATATTTATTTTTACCATAAGAACTTGGATTTATTGGCCCACATATGTCTGCATAGATGAGATCGAGAGGTTTGGTGGCTCATTAAGTAGCTTCTTATGGAAAAATTTTATTAGCATATTTTCCAATGAGACATCCTTTACATAATTGATGGGGATTGTTGATAAACGGCAATCCTTTCACCATTTCTTCGTTTGCAAGCTTGTTTAAATTATCAAAATTAATATGTCCATACCTCAAATGCCATAACCATGAAACACTTTTTATTGAAGCTTTCAAGCAACTTTCATTGTTACTTTAAATGGTCAATAAAAATAATTTGTTTCTTTTCATGGGCACTTTTGCTATCAAGTTATTTTTAGCATCCTTAATAGCGCATATCTTATTCTTCAGTGTAATTTCATAATTCTTTTCAAGAAATTGACCCAAACTCAACATATTGCTTTTTAATTTGGGCATATAATGAACTTCATTAATGAAATGATGACTGTCATCCTTGAGGAGAATAAGAATTTTAGCTTTGCCTTCTACTAAAACTTTTGTTCCATCTCCAAAAGTTGATGTTCCTTTTATTGATTCATTGATCTCCGAGAATAAATACTTATTACCAGTTATGTGATTGTTGGTTCAGTATCTAAATGCCACATACTTGCTTTTGGTTCATGATCATCCTGATAAGTCATTAGTAATGAAACTCTTCTTCATTAATATCCTCTACAACATGGACTATCTCCTGTACTTGACAAGTTTTATTTCTGCATTCGGAAGCATAATGACTGAACTTATTGCAATTATAACATTGAATTTGAGATTTTTCATAAGATGATCTCATGTAATTCCCTCTTTCACATCCTCTTATGGGGTGAGAACTTTGATTTCTTTCTATATGTTATGATTGCGTATAACTTCCTCTGCCACCTCATCCTAGACTTCGACATCTAACTTTACTAGATCCTCTTTAGTTTCTCTGATTACCAAAAATTTTTTCTTTCTTTGTTGTAATCTTACTCTGCAACACTTGTTCGACAACTTCTTTATTTCTTTTGATATGTCTTTCTTCATAGGCTTATAATGAGCCCATAAGTTCATCAACCTTCATAGACTCTAGGTCTTTGGATTCTTCAATAGCCACCACAATATAATCATATTTTGGATGCAAGGAACGAAGTATTTTTTCTATTATGCGAGTATCATTTAACTCCTTCTCTCCATAGCTTTTTAGTTGATTGGTGATTGATAACAAATGAGTGATATATTCTGAAATTGATTCTTTATCACTCATTTGGAGAGATTCAAATTCTCCTTGTAGAGTTTGAAGATGAACTTTCTTCACTCATTCTACACCTTTCTGAGAATTTATGTAGATAACAATTCAGCTATGGCTCTGGCAAAAAACCTTGTCTTTCATGAACGAAGCAAATATATTGATACTCGTTATCATTTCATTAGGGAGTGCATTGCCAAGAAGGATGTTGAAGTAAAATTCACATGATCTGAAGATCAAGTTACGGATATTTTCACCAAGCCATTAAAACATGCGACATTTATCAAGCTAAGGATTTTACTCGGAGTAACAAATCAAGTTTAAGAGAGGATGTTGAAAAGTAAACTTGATTTTTAAGCTAAAAATATTTGTGTTTCTAAAAATAGTGAAGTTACAAATATATATATATATATATATATATATATATATATATATTTGTAACTTCACTATATATAGAACACTAAATAAAGTTGTTTAAACAAATTAAATAAATATCGTTCGTTTTATAGAAAATGGTTTTTAACCATTCTTTGTAAAAGCTAAAAATAGAAATCTATTGTGTATATAAGCATAAAAAGAAGAGAAGAATTGTACGAGAGAAAAATACAAGTCTTTTGAGAGTGTAAAGGGTCTATTGTCCCTTGAAGAGAATTTTATAAAATCTCCCAGGCTTCCTTGGTGGTGGTCGCACAAGAAACCTTTCAAACATGCTTTCATCCAAACATGAGTGAATAATAGAAAGAGCTTGTTGATCTTTCTTGCGTACTTCTTGCAAAAGTCTTCTTTGATTTTGATTCAAAGAAGATTCATCAGTTGGTGCCTCATATCCTGTTTCCACAACATCCCAAGTATCTTGTAAACCTAAAACAGCTTTGATCCTAATGGACCAACTATCATAATTGTCTTTGGTGAGACGAGGGAGTTGCAATGGAGCTATCCCATTAGCCATCTTTTGTCACTCTAAAAATGTAATACTCTAACACCACTTTGTTGGAGCCAAAAGTGTATAAAGCACAATAGAATAATAAAATTGAACTCAAAAATATATATATTTTAGAATAATCAAATACACAATATCTCTAAGGGACAATAGGCCATTTACACTCTCAAAAGACTTGTATTTTTTTCCTGTACAATATTTCTCTTCTTCTTATGCTTATATACACAATACATATTTATTTTTAGCTTTTACAAATAATGATTAAAAACCATTTTCTATAAAATGAACGATTTTTATTAATTTGTTTAAATAATTTTATTTAGTGTTCTATATATATATATATATTGTAACTTTACTATTTTTAAAAGTACATATATTTTTAGTTTAAAAATCAAATTTAAGTTTACTTTTCAGCAGATACATCATGTCAAAATTGTCTGAATAATTTGGTTTACCAATATTCACAACATCGACAGGTGATCATTGTTTTCAAAATTTTCATTGCTCTAACTGAAGGATTATCCGCTCCCAGGCACTGAGCTATGCAATATATAGATGTACTCTGCAAATGCAACTATTCCATTCTGTTGATTTATAAGCTTAATGGGATGAAATATCAAATCCCACAATTTCTAATTATAAAGGGTAGTCTCTCGCCATTTAGTTTTCTCCAAAGGTTAGATTTTGTAAGGCAAAAAAATATTACATTCTTATCTTAGATTATTTTTTCTTAATTTTCATTTCAACTTTAGAGCATTTATTTATTTTATTTATTTATTTTTTGATGAATGTTAGGAACATGCACTTTATTTAAAAAAAAAAAATTGCACCAATGGTGTTAAAATTTTTTACCTTTTTTTTTTCAATTGAGTGTTTGAACCCAGAAAAATTAGTTCAGAGCAGATCAGTATGTTACAGTGGTGGGACTTAGAGAAAATGACTACACGAAAATGTTTTTCTTTGAAAAAACAAAACCATAAGTACGTCAGGTTCCATCCGAATATAATGGTTTTCTTTTTTTTGAACTGAATGTTTTACAAAATTAACTGTTGTCGGCCCTATAGCATTCCTCATTTAGTTTATGATGTAGACCATTATAGAAAGGCTGTAATGCACCCATGACAAGGGCAATTATCCACCGTTGTGGATGATGCCCTTATGGCATTCCTCATGTACTTTAAGAGAGGAAATTTCATTCGGTGGCCGGTCAATCCCCCGTGTTTTCAGTTTTAATTTCCCTTCTTTGTTTCTTTCATTTTTGTCCCTCCACATTTTTACTTTTGGTTTTTGCTTTTTTTAGTTTTAGCCTTTTTTTGGAAAATTTTGTCAATTGATTTTTTAGTTACTTTTATTTTATTTTATTTTTATCACCATTGGATGAACATATATTTCATCATTTAATAGTGATTATTGATAAAATATATTTTACTTTGTAAAGAATAAAATAATAATAGAATGGACATTTTATATATTTATTTAATTATTTATGTATATATTTTTATTTTTATTTTTAATTAAAATTGATTGTATGTATTTATTTAATTTTTATATTTTAGATAATTTTAATTTTATATTCTAAACAACAATTTTTTAATTTTACATTATTTAGAATATAAAAAATTAAACTAAAAATTACGTATAGTTTTCAATAATTATTTTTTCAATTAAATTTTTATTTTTATTAGTATTAATAATAAAAATAATAATTTTTTTGATATATTTCTTTTTTTTTTGTTGTTATTTTTTAATTAATTAATTAATATATAATTATTTCCTAATTTAATTAATATTTAATTATTTAATATAAAATTTTTTTTCATCTGTTGATTTTTATTGATTTTTGTTGCTTAAGTGTTTTTTTTTGTTATTTTTGTTGATTTTCATTTCCGTTTTTAACAAAAATAACAAACAGAAATAAAAAAAAAAACAACTAAAAATAACAATTGAAACAATAAAATAATAAAAAAATCAACAATTATTTTTTGATTTTTGTTAAAAATAAAAAAAATAAGAACAACAAAAATAAAAAAAATTATGAAATATATCAAAAAAATTATTTTTTTATTTTTAATACTAATAAAAGTAAAAAATTTTATTTATGACATTAATTTTATAATTAATAATAGAAAAAACTAAAAAACCATAAAATTCTTTTGATTTTTTTTGTTTTGTTATTTCAATTATTTTTAATTATTTCCATTTGTTTATTGTTGTTAACAACAATAAAAATTATGAAATATATCAAAAAAATTATTTTTTTATTATTAATACTAATAAAAATAAAACAACTGAAAACAATAAAAATCAAAAAATCAAACAACCAAAAACAGCAAACAAAACAATAGCAAAAAAATATATTAAAAACAACTGAAAAAAAATAGAAAATAAACAACAAGAAACAAAATTTACAAACAGAAATAAATATTCATCAACAAACAAAAAATTCTATTAAAATAAACTATACTACAATCTCTAACAGTTAAATTACTCAACAATTAATAGTTCAATAAATATTATTAACTAAATTTAGAAAAATTATTTCTTGAAATTAAGAAATTAAAACTAAATATAAAATTTAATAGCAACACTAATTAAAGTGTTTTTAAAAATTTTTAACTATTTATTTTCCAAAAAAATCAATGTTAAATATTCTGACCTTATATATATATATATATATATATATATATACACCCCATAACAAATAGATAAAAACTTGCAAATAATTAATATTATTATAATTTTGAAAGGTGATTTAAATGAGAATATTTTTCGGTCAGATTTCAACTATTAAATTTTAATATTATCATATAAATATATAGAATTAATTTTCATTTTATTAAATAATGTATTAATATTTATATCATTTTATTTTTTTATTAACAAAAAAAGGGTAAGGTAAAATTTAAACAAAACCAAAGGAAGAGCAATAATGATGATTGGTGAAGGTGGGTACAAAAGGCAAGAGCAAACTAAAATGGTGGTGTTATGATCAAAACAAAAACTAAAATGATGCATTTAAATAAAATGAATGTGGACACTATTATGTAAAATAGAGAAACAAGAAAAGAATAAAAAGAAAATGTGAGGTCAACCAACCAATTTTTGAAAAAAAATTATTTTGTAAAATTTATTTTGATAGTTCGAAAAGTCAAACGCTATTGTTAAAATATTTTTAGTTTATTTACGATAATTAGCCTTTAGTTTATGACATGGACCAGTTATTGAGATTGCTTGGCCTTATGGCATTCCTCATTTAGATTGCTTGAGGAATTTTTCATTTTCGGATGGACTTCCAAATAAGCTTTGCGTTTTGCTTCACGTTGTACTAGAAAAAAAGGTCGTCTTTAGCATTCCTCATTAGTTTTTCATCATTTGTAAATCATTTAGTTTTTATAATATTTCACTTATGAAAAGTCTTAATTTTTTAATTTTTATTATTTTAGTGTTTAAATTAATTTTTATAATTTTTTATTTATTAATCTAAGTTGCATTTATTTAATATAAATATTGATACTGATTTAAATTAATGTTAGTATTAATTTAAATTATGAATACACAACTTCTATTGATAGAGATCATGATGATGACCAAAGTGTTTCCATTCAAAGTATTCCCAAGATCCATTACAAGGAGTTGGTCGTCCAATGACAAGAGCAAGGACAAAGAGAATGAAAAAGGCATTACAAGGCTTAATCATGGAGATGCATGACAATGAGACTGTTCTACAAGATTCTAAGGTTATTCAAGAAGTTTCCAAAACTACACCAAGGATAATCACTTATCTTTATGTGCAAGATGAAGGACAAGGCTTAGAACTTAAGATCAAAATAAGACCAAGTCAGATGAATATGCTAAGAAAATGCCCAATTCATAAGTTAAGATGTAATAAAGGGTTTGTTGGGTTAGTCCAAACCTTAAATAGCGAAGTTTTATTTAGTTTGACTTTTCGATACTTAATTGTCCTTAATTGTTATCTTTTTAAAAAGTAATCCTATTTAGTTAAGGATTTTTCTTTATATAGGCATGTAAACATCCTAACCTTTAAAGGAAAAGGTATCAAGCCTTTGTTCCTTGTTTGTTATTGTTTAAGAGGTCAAAGTTTTGATATAGCTTTGGTTGTTTGGACTAACTAAACATGAGATGAAGGTTTTCTATGTCTAAATTAGAATTTAATTTGAAATTTTCTTGAGAGCGTGGGTTTGGATTTATGTTGAACGGGTTCCTAAAGTTAGTCATTTAGTGGGTTCTTATTACTTGGTATCAGAGCTTGGCTCAAATTAGGTTTTGTTCAATTTAACTCTATGTTTCCTTAATTTAATTTTTAATTATTGTGGTTTTAAAGTTTTCTATTTGTGTCAAAAAAATTAATAATTAATATCAATTTTGTGCTTTTTTTTTGTCTTTTATGATTTTTGATTTAGTTGGTATTAGATTGAATAATTAATTGAATGATTTGTAACAAGGGGTCTTAGGTTTAATATACTGAGGTTTTGAGTTGGTCACCTCAATTACAATTTATATCTTAATTTTGATTTGATCAATTTGTAACAAAAGGTTTTAGGTTTGATATATCTAATGTTTTAGCTGTTTGGTACAAAGAGGGTTTAAGGTCACTAATCTTGTACCTTTAATTTTTTTTAATTATTAAAATTTTTAATTTATTTTCTATTTAAGAGTTTAAAAAAACATTTCTTGAATTTTTTTGAGTCTAGTTTTGTCATGACCCAAAACAGGGGCCATGACCGGCGCTAAGGAACGGGAATTCTTTTGAATCCAGAACCCGTAGCAAGCCTAAAAAAAATAAACATGCAATAATAATAATAATAACAACACAATTAAATTAAATACTGTGCAGCGGAATAAAATCATAAATATAAAAATAATAATCCACCACGGGATTTAAATCAAATCCTCGTCTCATATATATAAATCTTTTAATACAGATCCAGTTCAAATTCTTAAAATACATAATTCACACAAATATAATACATAAAACCCATAATTAATTTACAACTACTGCAATGTCTAGATTATAAAAATAAAACTCAAGACTCAGAGAACCAGTTTACACAAAAAAGCCAGGGCAGAAGAAATCCGGCGTACAGGCCTACTACTGAGGTCTAAAGATGATGACTCTCTTGAAAAATTAGTCAACGGAGGGGAGTCAAACCTCACTGAGTGAATTACTATAATATATATACATGCATACTAAATGACAATGCATACAATCAACAGTATATATCTAATATGTATATATACAGGCAAATACACACAGATGCAATAAAATCATTTTATATATATTTCATTGAAAATCATCATTTATGAAGGACCAAATAGAACCCTAGAAAATCGCAACCTCAAAACAGTGTTAGACAACACTCTAGCCATACAGGCTCACTTATTCCAAATATATTCACTTATTCCATTTAGACAGTAGACTGGCCCCGAGACATTAAGTCAACCGAGCTCCAGCAATCTGACTGTCAGTGTGATTGGCCCCGAGACACTAGGTCAACCGAGCTCCAGCAATCACACCCAAAACACATCACACATCAGATAAATCAATTCCAATCAATATCCTCAAACTGGTTACTAATATAGCCTAAATGTTATAAGCGTACCGGTACGTACTCAGTCCTAGTGTTGCCCACTAGGTAGCACGTTCTATTGATATCCTTCATTAATAAATATAAAACATTCATTCACAAATAAATGATGCATGAATTTGAAGTAAATAGCAACATAAATCATATATATACTAGAAATATACCAAAAAAAATAGGTATATTTCGAGTATATATACGTCAAATAAATCCAATATAATCCTAAAATAAACTAAATATATATTTAAAAACATTTTAGATATAAATGTTTAATAAAGCATGCATATAATTTAAGATATACCAAAATATACCAAATATAAACTAAAGATAAACTTAAATACCAAATGAATTATTTATGCATAATTAATCAAAATAACATACATTTCTAAATCATGCACCCTAAACATATATATATAAAATAATGACTCACACTTAGTGCGCTTCACGAGATGGGTCCGACGGGCCTAGTCCACTAGACCTCAGTCTCGGCGTAACTAAACAAACAATAAAATAATAAACATCCGAATAAACCTAATAGAAAATCCTAGAAACTCGATCTAGAATATTGGACATAGAAATAGGATTAGGGTTCGACCGGACATCACGTTTTACGAGAATTCTATCGAAAATCCTACAGAACCTCCCCTGTAAAACGGACATCTCTCTACTCAAAGAGTAGAGCCGGCCCTGCAAAGAAACACACTTCGAAAAATAGGCTCAACAACTCATCCACAACCCCTCGGTCGGACTCTAAACTACAGTCTACCGACCGGGGTCCACAATTCACGGAACAATTTCAGAAACACCAAAAATACCCTTATAACATAGAAATTCATTTTATAAGTAGAAATTACGTAATTGGCCTTAAAACACATTAAAAACCCATAGAAACTCATTTTATTAGTAAAATCGTATATTATATATATAATTGAAAATAATTCACGAAAAATAGTTTTAATTAGTTAAAAATACTAAATCATTTGTAGAAATCATTTTTATACCTTAAATAACTAATAAAACCAATTTAATTACATTTTTAGTCAATTTAGGGTAAAATTACCAAAATACCCCTATATATATAAATATACTATAATTACTTCAAAAATTCACCAAAAATAGTATAATTATCCAAAAATTAATTTTCTCAACATATTTATCAATAATATCAATAATTAAACTCAATTAACCAATTAATTTCAATTAAAAACACAATTAACCTAATTTTCCCAAAATTACATAAACCTAAATAATTCAAAATAAATACATAGAAATTCATAAAAATTCCAAAAAAAATTCTATAATTCATTTAAACACCTATATTCATCATAAAACTCAATTTAATAATTTAATTAATTAATTTCCGAAAATTAGAAAATAATATTAAATTATTCAAAAATACCCAAAAATCAAAATAATCTCCAAAATTTCTACAAAAATTCACACATGTAGATTAAGCTACTAGGATCAACATTTGTTAAGGGACTTTTCATGAATCAATCAAATTGAAGTTCAAAAATTCAAGAACCCTAAAATGGCCGAATTCGAAAAATCAAAACCTAAGCAAATCAAGACCATTTTAAGTGAAACAAAGCTTGGAATCACACTCACCGGAGCTTAAGGAGAAGAAAGAGACCGGCGGTGTCAAAAACGGTGGCCGAAAACGTCGTGAACGACGTTGCTCCAACTTTCGGCTTCTCCGGCCGAAATCGACCTCCAGACGTAGGAAACGGCTGCAACAGGCGGCGAAAGAGGCTGAGGAAGGAGGTGGCACGCCAGACAGCACACCAACGGCAAGAAATCGGTGGTAGCAACGGCGGACGGTGAGGGGAAACGGTCGGGGATGTTGAAGAAGGGAGAATGGCAATTTTGTAATTATTTCAAACTTTATTTTTTGTTTTGATATTAAATGTATATATGTATATATATATACTTTATACTATATATTAAAATAATATTAAATTACACACATTAAATATACACCACACACTTATAATTTAATATTTTAAAATTTAATAATAAATAAAAATAATTAATTAACAATAAAACTAATAAATAAATAATAAAATATTAGGATAATTTATTAAACCCTAATTAATTAAATAAATACACATATATATTTTATTTAGTACTTTAAAAATATATATGAGTTCATGCAAGTCCGTAAATCTATTTAAAATAATTAATAGTAAATTATTTACGTGAGAATTTCCCTGAAAATGCAAGTCTCGGAAAAATTTTACGTAACGTACTCAAAATAATAATAAACAATTAAAAATTCAATTTTAATTAATCAACAACTCATGGAATATCAATATCATATTTAAAAATTATTAACACTGCATATCCCGATGTAGTATTAAAATATTTAAAAACACGGGATATTACAAGTTCAAATTTCTTTTTTTTTTAATGTTGTGTTCTTAAGTTTTTTTTTTTAAACTAAAAAAATTTTAAATTGCATGGGAGGTGAAGATTTGAGGAAAAATATTTTTTAAGAAAGGGAGAATGATGTGATCCTAGTTCCAAAGAGGAAGATTTCAATATTTGTTCATACTAATATGTCAACTTTCATTCAAGATAAAAGCAATTCGCATAAATTCGTATTTTTGTGTAGCATGCTTCAGTATATTGGCCATAACGTTTGCTGCAGAAGTCAAATTGAGATCATTTAAAATGCTATGAAAAGTTAAGATAGAGTGCTACAACAGTTGTGAAGAAATTTAAGGTTAATTTGATTTTCCTCATGGGCTAAAATTATGAAAGATTATCATGTTGTGTATAAAAATAGGTGGACTGAACATACATTAGTAAATAGGTCATATCTCATAGATCCAAATGGAGTGCTTCCTACTTAAAGCTAAGATCAAGGGTTACAACTTTTATATTTTTGCCTTAAGTCAGTTTGGCCTTCGTCATAATGAAAAGTATGCTACAACATGTTGAATATGTAAATCTGAATTTAACTAGGATTATATTTTCTTATTTAAGTAGAAATATATTTCCTTATTTAAGAAGGATTTTGTTTACTTGTTTAGTTAGGATATTAATTAGATTTTATTTAGGGTTTCTTTAAGCCTATATAATGGCCTTATTTTATGTAACCTAGAGGATATGCAATTATGGATGATTAATAAAATTTAGAGAGGATTCTCTTTAGTTACTTGGTGGTTAATCCTGTGAAAACTTTTGTGACTTATCAATCTATCTTTCATTTAGTAAATTGTGGCATCTTCTTCATAGCCTTTGTTTCTTATCTTTTATTGTTCAAAAGGTCAAATTTTTGATATAGCTATGGTTGTTTGGACAAACTAAACATGAGTTGAAGGTTTCTAGGTCTAAATTTGAACTTGATTTAAACTTTTTTTTAGAGCGTGGGTTTGGGTTCATGTTGAACAGGTTCCTAAAGCAGGTCAGTAGTGTGTTCGTATCGTCTATTATATTTATGTAACAATTTTTGTGTGATTTTTATTTGAAGTTATATTTTCAAAAATTTAATACTAACTTACAAAAATATATATATATGATAATTTAAATTTTATTTATTTAATACTAAATTAGTATCATATAATATTTGTTTAATATTATATATATATATTATATTTATTTTATAATTAAAATTTTATTTACTTAATGATAGTATTTAATGTTAATATTAATTTACACCATAAAATTAGCTATTTTTGGCATGTAGTTTTTTTATTATCAATAATTTAAATTATATTTACTCAATATTATTACTAATTGATACCATCTAGTATGTTCCCGCCTAGTTAGGGGCTCCTTACCCCCTAAATAGGGACACTTGGATTAGCAAGAAGGCAGATCCGTTCGGAATAGGGACTACCCCAAAGTGGAGTCCTAAGCACAGAAGGAACACTCTCCTACCAAGATTATGATTCAGCATCCCACACGGAATCTGACTCCTCCCAAGTTTGAGTATTGCTATATATAGAACCCTACACCCCTCATAAAGGGGCATCTCATTCTCATATATTCTAATTATCTTGTATCCTCCCTACTTCTATTCTCTAACTTAGGCATCAGAGTGTTCGTGGGAACTCTCCCCACCTCTCACCTTGCCTTCTGTTCGTGGATTGTAGGATACCCAACACAAGAGTTCCGAAAACTAATTATCAAGTGGCGCCGTCTGTGGGAACTCCTTGGGAAAAGCCATTCATTTACTTGCTAAGCTAAAGACACCTTCACTATAACTTCTAGCCCACCACCAACCCTAACTCCTAAAGCCGACACCAACCCTTCCGTACTTATCCTCTCGTCCGACTTCTCAGACCCTCTCCCAGTAATAGTGCTTCCGCCCACTTTATAGCACGCTGGAGCCTCATCCAAACATTTACCTTCACTCCTTGACAACACTCCAAGATATCCGTCCTTGGGCACAAACCTCCCATATTACACTCCACTACAACACCATCGATCAATACCTTCTATACCCTTTCTGAGCCTACTAGAAACACCAGCAATAACCACTCCAAACTTAAACACTGTAATCCCAGCCTCGATCAAACTAGCAGAGAAGCCATGATAAAAAATATTCAGGCACATATAGCTTTGATGCAACAACAGCTAAGTGCTATAATATAGAGTGGGTGCCCTGAGCCGGCTCAAGACGATGATAACACAACACCTCGGCATGCCACGAGGATGAGTAAGGAGAAGGGAAAAGCACCGGTAGGAGAGTGCAATTCAACCATTTCGGCTCTTGATGATTCAAAAATAGCTCAGAAGGTTGAAGAAGCAATATACAAGGCCCGGACCAAACCTAGAAAGGAAGAAGAATGGGTTATGGACAACAAAACTCCATTCATTAGTAGAATAATCCAGACAGAGATCCCTACTAAGTTCATAATCCCGCAGCTTGATCAGTACAATGGGATAGGAGACCCCATCAGTCATATATCAGCATTTCGAATAAAAATATTACTCCAGAATATAAATGATGGAATCATGTGCAGAGTCTTTCCAAGCACACTCATAAAGAATGCTCAAAAGTGGTTTCATCGACTTCTGGAGAATTTTGTCACTTTTTTTAAGGATTTGGCATAACAATTTCATATCAGATTCATCACCAATATTCCCTCAGCTAAGAACATCAACGACCTTTAGATGTGCCGACAAGAGGTTGATGAATCTTTATGAAGTTACCTTGACCGTTTCAATAAAACAACCATGCAAATTGAGTATCTTGTTGATGAAGTCGCCACAGAAGCTTTGAAAATGGCACTAGACTCAGTAAATTTAAAAACAAAATAATGACTAAAGAACCGAGTACCTTCGCAAAAGCAATAGCGATGGTGGTTCGGATGATAAAAATGGACAAAGACAGAAGGCTACGATGGGATGAAGACAGGCCATCGATCAAGGATGAACGACTGAAACAGAGATGAGTAAGCTTCCTAAAAATGAATTTCAGAAATCCGGCAGAGAGATTTGATAGGGAAACGGATAGATATACACCCTTGAACACCTGTTGATCCCAAATCCTCATGTGGGTCAGGTAAATGGAGTTGGGATCACCCTAGCCAAAAGAATCAACCTAAGCCGAAGATTTACCTGGGACAGAGGACAGTACTGCGAGTACCACCAAGAATACGGACATGACACAGAGGGCTGCAGAGAGCTGAAGAATGCCATAGAAAGGCTGGTACAGAGGGGAAAGCTCAATAATTTCACAGACATACCGAGGAGAAGCGAAATTTCCAAAAACCGAGAGTAGGAAAGGCCAGAAGCAAAAAAAACCCAGAGGGAGCCAATTGGAATGATCAACATGATTATAGGGGGAGAACACACTGAGAAGAGATTAAAGCATAGTAGAGGAGAAAAATCAATACCTAGGAAAAATGATATTGTGTTCGGTCCAGAAGATGATTCCCATGTACACCACCCCCATTGTGATGCTCTGGTAATAACTGCGTGCATAAATAAGTATCGGGTTAAAATGCTACTGGTGGATAATGGAAGTGTTATCAACGTTTTATCCTGGAATGCGTACAAAGCAATGGGCAGCTCCATCACTAACCTGAAAGCCATCCAGAACCCCATCATGAGTTTTTATGGTAGAACTGTGCAACCAATGGGGATTGTCGAGCTGAACCTAGAATTTGGAACCAAGATGATGAGACAAAGGTCATCTGGGTTGTATTCAACGTGGTGGATATACCACTGGCCTATAATGGGATTATAGGATGGCCAACACTTTATGAGGCAGATGTAATCACCAGTATCTGACGCTTAACCATGAAAGTTCTAACCCATAATGGAACACTTACTATTCAGGGCGATCAGCATATGGCCAGATAGTGTTACCAGATGGCTATAAAGCCTCAAGCGGAAGCTTTTCCTTTAGAGGCATGGGAAGTTAAGAAGTAAGGTGCCGATCCACAACCAGTAGAAGACATAGAGACCTTACAAATCATGGAAGGAAAGACCGTAAGAATTGGCAACACACTCAATTGGAATATCAAAGACGAAATAAGGGAAGTCCTTACCAAACACTCGGAGGATTTCGCTTCACAAGTATGCGAGATCATCGACGTGGACCCACAAGTTTCCTGTCACTGCCTAAAGATCAAACTGGGAACCAAGCCAGTAGCACAAAAGAAAAGAACCTTTGCCTATGAAAGACAGAGAATCATTGCTGAAAAAACAATGAAGCTGTTAGCAACTGGGTTTATTAAAGAAGTTACTCACCCATAATGGGTAGCCAATGTGGTACTCATCAAAAAAGCAAATGGGAAGTACATAATGTGTGTAGACTACACTGACCTCAATCAAGCATGCCTTAAGGATAGCTACCCATTGCCCACGATTGACCAGCTTGTCGACTCTACCGCTAGTCATGGATTATATCGCTTTGTTGATGCGACACAAGGTTATCACCAAATTCCAATGAAGGAAGAGGATCAAGAGAAAACGTCCTTCATCACCCATGAAGGATTGTGATGCCCTTCGGATTAAAAAACATTAGGGTCACATATCAAAGAATGATGAACCAAGTCCTCCAAGACCAGATTGGAACAAGCATAGAGGTTTACGTGGACGACATCATCATCAAAAGTAAACATCCAGAGTAGCACCCAGCAGACGTGGATCGGGTTCTCCAACTACTAAGCAAATCCAGGATCAAGTTGAATCCTAAGAAATGCATCTTCAGAGTCTAAGCAAGCAAATTCCTAGGATTCATGATATCTCACCGGGGCATTGAAGCCAATCCAGAAAAGATGGAAGCCATACTCAAAATGGAAGCACCGAAGAACATCCATGAGGTATAGAAGTTAAATGGCAGAATCACTGCGTTAGGGAATTTCATTTCTTGCTCAACTAGGTGGTGTCTACCATTGTTTCGAGCTCTCAAAAATTCTGAGAACTTTCAGTGGTCCGCTAATTGCCAGGTGGCATTCGAAGACATTAAAAGATTCTTATCCTCACTACCCTTAATCAGCCGGCCGATCTCATACGAGACCTTGCATTTGTACCTTTCTATTGGCCAAGAATGCATCGCTTCAGTACTGGTAAGAGAAGAAGGAAGCCAGCCAAGCCCTATCTATTACGTCGATAAGATGCTCCAAGGACCTGAAATTTGGTATCCCATATTGGACAAGTTAGCCATGGCTATGGTCCACGCCTCTCGAAAGCTTTGACATTACTTTCAGGCTCACCATGTCATTGTCCGATCCCGTTTCCTAATGCAAAAAATCTTACATTTGTACAAAGCATGGTGTATAAATTTATCTAAGGAAGGCAAGTTGGATAATGGTGCTATCCAAACATTTGATATGGTTTGACTTAATTAGGTTATCAAAATGGTTTTGGACCTAGGGCATTAGATGGGATTTTTATCTATGACATGTGATGTCAAATCCCATACCATCCAAGAGTTACATGAGATGTAATTGATAAGAGTTGTCTACCTAAATAACCATATTTTAGGCAATGAGCCAAAGCTCACTTAGAGTATGGTGAAATATGGATCTTAGACCACTAAAATTTTTAAAAATTAACTTAGAGGGTTATTGATTTAAGTAAATTTAGTGGTATTTTTTAATTATGCCTCATACATATTTAATATAATACTGAATGGACTTTGCATATATTTGTTGTAGAAAATGACTTTAAACACTACATCTACCATGTCGCTACGATCGATCCTTGAGAAAGATAAGCTCAATAGGACTAACTTTCTTGACTAGTACAGAAACCTAAGAATTGTTCTTAGGTACGAGAGAAAGGAATACATCCTTGATCAACCCATCCCTAAAGAACCAACTGCCAATGCTCTTAGAGCACAAAGGGATGATTATAATAAGCATCTCAATGATTCTTCTGATGTCACTTGTGTTATGCTTGGATGTATGGAGTCTGAGCTACAAAAGCAGCTGATGGAAATGGAGGCTTATACTATGATAGGCCATCTCAAGGAAATGTTCCAAGAGAAAGCCAGAATTGAAAGGTTCAATACCATCAGGGCATTGATTTCCTACAAGCTGACTACTGACGGCTTTGTCAGTCCTCATGTTCTCAAGATGAAGGGTCATCTTGACCACTTGGACAAGCTTGGTCTTAAGATTAAACAAGAACTGGCTATGGATATTATTCTCCAATCTTTGCCTAAAGCTTATGATAGCTTCGTTATGAATTACAATATGCATAGTATGGAGAAGACTATTTTAGATTTGCATAGGATGTTGCAAAACTACTGAAAGGAACATCAAGAGTAACACCAAGGATGTTCTCATGGTCAATAAAGGAAAGGGGATGAAAGAGTTGGAAAGGGCAAGGGCAAGGTCTTTAAAGGCTTTCAAAAGCCCAAGCCAAAGCCCAAGCCTAAATCCAAGGCTGAACCTAAAATAAAGGAAGGAATTTGCTTTTTTTGTAATGAGCCAGGCCACTGGAAAAGAAATTACAAGCTCTATTTGGATGATCTGAAGAAGAAAAAGGGTGGTGAGACTACCTCTTCAGGTATTCATGTTATAGAATTAAATCTATCTACTTTTGATTCTGATTCTTGGGTATTAGATACTGGATCAGGATCTCACATTTGTACAAATGTGCAAGGTCTAAAAAGGAGTAGATCATTGGCAAGAGGTGAAGTGTACCTACGAGTTGGCAATGGAGCAAGAGTTTCTGCCTTAGCTGTAGGAACTTATAAGTTACCTTTGCCTAGTGGACTTGTTTTATCTTTAGAAAATTGTTATTATGTACCTACTATGCGTAGGAATATTATTTCTATTTCTTGTTTGGACAAGAAAGGGTTTGAATTTATTATTAAGAATAATCAATGCAATATTTATCAGGATAACATTTTCTATGGATATGCTCCATGCATTAGTGGACTTTATGTTTTAGATGTTGAAGACACTAATGAAATGCCAATTTATAACATAGATACAAACAAATCTAAATCTAATGATTTAAACTCGACCTATCTTTAGCATTGTTTTTTAGGCCATATAAATGAGAAACATATTTTAAAGTTACACCAAAATGGGCTTTTAAATTCATTTGATTATGAATCATTTGATACATGTGAATCTTGTTTACTTGGAAAAATGACTAAAACACCTTTTACCAGACAGAGTGAGAGGGCTAATGACTTATTGGGCTTAATACATTCTGATGTATGTGGACCATTAAACTCAACTACTAGAGGAGGTTTTCAGTACTTCATAACTTTCACAGATGATTTCAGTAGATATGGTTATCTTTATCTAATGAAACATAAATCTGAATCTTTTGAAAAGTTCAAAATTTTCAAGAATGAAGTACAAAATCAACTTAGTAAAAATATTAAAAAACTAAGATCTAATCGAGGTGGTGAATATTTAAACCAAGAATTTATAAATCATCTTAGAGATTGTAGGATTGTTTCATAATTAACTCCTCCAGGTACACCATAATGGAATGGTGTGTCTGAACATAGAAATTGGACTCTATTGGATATGGTTCGATCTATGATGAGTAAATCTGATCTTCTAATCTCTTTTTGGGGATATGCTTTAGAAACTGTTGCATTCATTTTGAATAGAGTTCCATCAAAGGCAGTTGAAAAGACACCATATGAGAAATGGACTGAAAAAACTCCCAGTTTGTCTTTTCTTAAAATTTGGGGATGTGATGCTTTTGTGAAGTGTCAAATCTCAAATAAACTAGCACCCAAATCTGAAAAATGCCTTTTTGTGGGATATCCTAAAGAAACTAAAGGATATTACTTCTACAATGCATTTGAGAACAAAGTGTTTGTGCCTCAGAATGGTATATTCTTAGAAAGATAGTTTATTTCCAAAGGAACCAGTGGGAGCATAGTGCAACTTGAAGAAATTTAAGGCCCACAAAATAGCATTGTACCTGATATGGAACCACAGCTTAATCAACAAGTAGTTGTTGAGCCTGCACAAGTACCAGAAGGCCCAAGGAGGTCTGGTAGGACACATCAAATCCCCATGAGATATGGATTTCTCATAACCGGTGATAATGATCTATTAATTATGAATCATAATGAGCCCACATCCTATCAGGAGGCCATAAATAGTCCTGACTCTAAGAAATCACTTAAAGCCATGAGATCAGAAATGCAATCCATGTATAATAATCAAGTATGAACCTTGATTGACTTAAATGATGGTTTAAAAACTATTGGGTGCAAATGGGTTTTCAAAAGGAAAATTGACATGGATGGCAATGTGCATACCTTTAAGGCAAGACTAGTTACAAAAGTTTTCAAACAAACACATGGTATAGACTATGATGAAACCTTTTCACCAGTGGCTATGCTAAAATTTATTCGAATTCTCCTTGCCATAGTTGTATACTATGATTATAAAATATGGAAAATGGACATCAAAACATCATTTCTTAATGGAAATTTACTTGAGGATGTGTACATGACACAGCCAGAGGGTTTTGTTAGTCTTGAGAATTCTGGAAAGGTATGCAAGCTTCAAAGATCCATTTATGGATTAAAGCAAGCATCTCAAAGTTGGAATCTTCATTTTGATGAAGCAATCAAAGAATTTGGCTTCATTAAAAATGATGATGAACCTTGTGTATATAAGAAAGTTAGTGGGAGTGCTATTGTGTTTTTATTGTTGTATGTGGATGACGTACTACTCATTGGAAATGATATCCCTATTTTACAAAATGTTAAATCATGGTTAGGGAATTGTTTCTCAATGAAAGACTTAGGTGAAGCTGCTTATATATTAGGCATCAAGATCTATAGAGATAGATCTAAAAGGCTTATTGGCCTAAGTCAAAGCACTTATATTGATAAGGTATTGAACAAGTTTAGTATGCAAGATTCCAAGAGAGGATTCTTGCCAATGTCGCATGGCATTAGTCTCAGCAAGACTCAGTGTTCTATGACACAAGATGAGCGAGACCGCATGAGTAAGATTCCATATGCTTCTGCTATTGGATCTATTATGTATGCAATGTTGTGTACTTGACCTGATGTTTTATATGCCTTAAGCACAATGAGCAGATACCAGTCAGACCTAGGTGAAAGTCATTGGATAGCAGTTAAAAATATCCTAAAGTACTTGAGAAGAACTAAGGATGCATTTTTATTGTATGGTGGTCAGGAAGATGAGCTAGTTGTAAATGGTTACACATACGCCAGCTTCCAAACTAACAAGAATGATTTTCGATCACAGTCAAGATATGTATTTTGTTTGAATGGAAGTGTAGTGAGCTGGAGGAGTTCTAAGCAAGACACTGTTGTTGATTCTACAACAGAAGCTGAGTACATAGCTACCTCAGAGGCAGCTAAGGAGGCTATTTGGATCAAGAAGTTCATAACTGGACTAGGTGTTGTTCCTAGTATATTAGATCCAGTGAACTTGTATTATGATGATAATGGAGCTATAGCCCAAGCTAAGGAGCCCATATCACATCAGAGATCCAAACACATACTCAGGCGCTATCATCTCATTCGAGAAATCATTGAGAGAGGAGACGTCAAGATATGCAGAGTACCTACAAATGATAATGTTGCTAATCCATTGACTAAGCCTCTTCCACAGCCTAAACATGAAAGTCATACTAGGTCCATGGGTATTCGATACGATGTTGATTGGGCCTAGTGCAAGTGGGAGATTATTAGTGATATGCACTAGGTCAATCATTTAATTATTCATTGACTTTCTTATTTTATTAATAAAGAGGTATTTCATTATCATTTGATTTTATGATAATTATATGAATGGTTAATTCTTACTAAGGTCATCAAGTATATGACTTGATAGTAAAACCCTTAGATTAAAATAGGAGTTCTATTCTAATTATCCCTAGCCATTTATTCATTATATAAATATTAAAGTATTAAGGCTAGTATGATGTTGACTGATGGTTATGTTTTACTAATCATGAATATGAGATATTAAGTCAACTCATAGGTACATAATGAGAGATCATGTACTGGATTGACCCACTATGAGAATACTGCATAGATTATTGTCATAAGTATTTCTCATCAAAATAATTTTATTTTGGTCCTTTGACCTTGAAATCATCATGGATTTCTACATAGTTATTTTATGTTTTGACACATTCTAACATTGTCTTTAACCGAACGATTAGATAGGATGTTGTTGGATATGAAATTAGTTATGTGAGGAATATGAGTGATTTAGAAGGAATTTATCCCTCATTAATATGAGAAAGATATCTATGGGCCCCTTGATGAGATAGACTGAAGGAAAATGCATGGCCATGCTGAAATGAATTGATAAAGAGTTATCATTTTCAGTCTACTTAGAATCAAGTCAGAATATTGAATTATATAAGGATGACATTCTATGCCTTATGTTCAATTAAGATATCATGTGATAAAGGGACGATAAAATTCACTGTAGTTAGGTTATGTCGGATTATTGACTTCACATGACTTGGGTAGTCATAATGTCTTGCTAGAGGCCACGTATGACTTGTAGGCCTAAATAGAGATTTAGGCCTATTGCCAATGTTATGTGAACCTATAGGGTCACATACTTAGAATAAGCCCAAAACGATTATGGGTTTAATAAGCCCAAAATAAACTCTATGGAAATAAATAATTAAAGTGTTTTATTTATTTATTCATTTCTTTATTTATTTAAGATAAATGTTATTTTAAATAAATAAATAAATAAGATATTATTTCTAATTTATTTTTAAAACAAAATCGGAATATAATGGGAAACTAACAAAAAGGTCATTGGTAGGTGAAACCCTAATTTGGAGTTTCTAAATATGTTATATTCTCTAGGGTTTAATAGTGTGTTATTTTTTTCTGCCTCCAAAAAGGGTTTTCTCTCTTCCTAAAAAACAAACATAGAGTTTTTCTTTTATTCTTAATTTGTGAGACAATCAAGAAAGTTGCTAGCACACACTCCAATTCATTTTGTGAAGGACTGTTCATGTGCATACCTATAGAGGATGCATCCTTTTGGAGACATCTTGATCCGAACAACCAAAGCAAAAAGCTTGAGGTAAGGTGTCACCGGTGTGAATCTCCTCTTATCCTTCCAGAAAATCTTGCCTTTTCTACGTCTTGGTGAGATTCTTGAAATCCTAGATTTAATCAAATAGTCGAATTACATGGATCCAGGTTTGGGAACATGATAAATTTTTAATTTTTTCATTGCATTTGTATCACAAAACCTCAACAAGTAGAACGTTCCAAGTCAAAGACACATGCATTGCCAAGTACGTTGATAAGGCCAAGCGGCTTTGCAACACATCGAAAGGGATAAAGGCCGATGGGAGATCATCTAGATTCCCAAGGAAGAAAATGGTGAGGCTGACTACCTTGCCAAATCCGCAGCTAAAAACAATCAAGCATTCCAGGATATGAATTTCACCGAGTCGCTAACCAGTCCCAGCACAGAAGATACCAAAGTTTTGGAGACACAAGTAGTCTCAGAATGGATGCGACCAATAATCCAATATCTGGAGCATGAAACACTCCCAGAAGACAAGCTACAGACTTAAAAGCTCAGGACCAAGGTAGCTCACTATTCTATTTATCAAG
The DNA here is from genome assembly GCA_947683625.1 of Mallotus nudiflorus. NCBI lineage: Eukaryota > Viridiplantae > Streptophyta > Magnoliopsida > Malpighiales > Euphorbiaceae > Mallotus > Mallotus nudiflorus. The sequence continues at coordinate 7,075,103 of CANTUR010000014.1, forward strand.
GGAAGCTCTATCGAAAATCCCTTTCACACCAATGGTCCAAGTGCGTTTCACCAGAGGAAGGGAATTACATACTCTGAGAAATCCACGAAGGAATTTATGGTGCGCATGAATCCCACTATTCACTCACTCGAAAGACACTACTCCAAGGGTATTACTAGCCCACCATGTCCAAAGATGCCCAGCGGCTAACGCAAGCATGTCCCCAATGCCAGCACTATACCCGACTCAATCATAAATCTTCTCGGCCCCTACATCCCATCAATAGCCCTTGGCCATTCGCTTTGTGGGGGATGGACATCCTTGGTCCTTTCCCTCCCTCTGCCTCATAGAAAAAGTTTTTAATTATGGCTATTGACCATTTCACCAAATGGGTAGAAGTAGAAGCAGTCCCAACCATTACAGAAGACCGGATACAACACTTCTTCTGGAAGGAGATCGTTTACAGGTTTGGCATTCCCCACACTTTAATTACGAACAATGACAAATAGTTCAATAATAATAAATTCAGAGGTTTCTGCTCATACCTTGGTATAAAAGCTGCGCTTCACCTCAGTAGCTCACCCGCAGACAAACGAAAAAAGGGAAGCCACTAACAGAATTCTCATGCAAGGATTAAAGAAAAGACTTGACGAAAAAAAGGAAAATTAGGTTAAAGAACTTAACAATGTAATCTGGGCCTACCAAACCACACCTCGATCATCTACTAGTGAGACACTATTCAGATTCACTTATGGCATGGACGCGGTAATACCCGTGGAAGTTGGGTCACCAAGTTACCGGGTAAGCCAGAATCTCGATCACACCATCAACAATGTAGATGCCTGGATATGCCTAGACCTACTAGAGGAATGGAGAGAACAAGCTACAGCCACAACTAAAGCACATCGGCAAAAGGAAACAAGGTACCATCGTCAACGGCATCGCCCAAAATAATTCAAGTTAGGAGACTAGGCACTCAGAAGAGCAGATATCGGCAAAGGGACCTCAAGAACCGGCAAGTTAAGTCTAAACTGGGAAGGTATGTACCAACTCTCGACAAGCACAATGAAGGGAGCATACAAACTAAGAGAAAGATGAGGTAAAGAACTACCACGATTTTGGAACTCAGACTCTCTTAGAAAATACTATCAATAAAATTGTATTCAACACATGATTGAATAAAGTCTCTCTTCATTAATAAAATAACATTACATGTGATCGGTTACAAAAAAAAAAGGAAACCTATACATATCTACTCCATTATATGTACACCCGGACCCCTAGGCCCAGAAACAGAGGGGGGAACCTCATTAACAGTCTCTGAATGCACTACACCCAGTAGCAATAGTAGCTTCTGCAGCCTCCCTTACAAGAATAGAACTGGCCTTTTGACGAGTATCCTCCTTCGCAATAAGCTTTGCAAGGTCTGCTGGCGTTATTTGATCCAATGTCCCCAGATCCAGTCCCGAGTCTTGAGCAAGTAGGATCCTCTTACACTCAGCTCGGTAAGCTTTGAGAAACCCTTCTACCATGCCTTGGTATGACTTCTTATCATTCACTCGGGATTTCTCAAGCTCGGCGATTTAAAGATCCTGCTCCTCGATCCTCATCGTCAGCTAGGTTTGGCTATGTTCCAGCTCAGAAACTTTCTTCTAATTCACCTCAGCATCGGACTTGGCCTCAACGTATTTTGTTTGGCAGTGCTCCAGGGCTGCCTTTGTGCTATCCAGCTTTTTCTCAAAATTGATGGCTATGGTTCCCACCTCTATTTCCTTTAAGTTGTATTGGCTCTTCAGGTAGAAGTACTAATCCTTCACCAGCAACAAGGCCTGAGTGATCTACCAAAAATAAAAAGTTAGCTTCAACAAAAAACACATACGGTAACAATATCAATGGCAGAAGCCAGCATACCTCTAGTGACTGGCCAATCATGGAGTCAAGTAACCCCTCCGGGCCCTCATTGAACCAACGTTGCATGTCACCGGGCAACCTTAATGATTCGACATATTGATCCCGCACTTAAATCCAGTCTTATTCTAAAGTAAAACTGTCGCCTATGCAAATTAATGTTCATTACATTGATGAATAACAAAACGACATAAAATTTTTGACATGGAGGATTTGGGATTTTTTTTTTTTCTTTGGAGAGCCAGAAAATTTGGGATTTAAGTGGAAAAACAAAAAAGAGCAAAACCTAACAAAACGACATTGATTTTCAAAAATTAAATTAATTATCTCTATGGCACGACATCTGAGACTAATAGCACGCGACAGCCTTCATGTCAAATTAATTTTTGACAAATAACACAACTTCAGCCTGTCTCTATGACAGTTTTAAAACGAAAAATATTATCCATTATCCTCAACTATAAACTAAAATTTTAAATTATTATCTTCTTTAAAGTGTATCATTTACACAGTTAAATTTTCTAGTTGTTTTAATTCTACCAAATTTATAATTTACATGTAGAATTACTGATATGGAGGGCTGACATAACTAATAAATTAGCTTAATGAGAACAAATCAAAACGACGTTGTTTTGTTTATAAAAAAAAAAAAAAAAGCAACAAAACGTCCCCGTTTTATTATATATATATATTAGTAAATTAATATATGTTTTACATGTAAGCAATTTTTTTAAAAACTCATGATAGTAAATACACTATATCTATATAACAATTTAATATTAACTTAGTGTAGTTATAATTCATCTTGATAATTTTTTATTTAAATAATTATGAGTTTGTTTAATATTTTTTGTAATTAATATTTTCTTAATTCTAGAACTAATTTTTATACAATAAATATTATGATTATAATTAATCATAAGAAAATAAAAAATTATTAGTTATTTTCTTAGTAAAATTTTAAAATAATAAAAAAGTTATATTTTCTTTATATAACAATTTAAGTATTATAACCTCATTAAAATTATAATTTATTACAACTTTTAATTTTTTATTTGAGCAATGACACTTTATTTCTTCAATATATTTAATATTACAACTTTTAGGCTCTGTTTATTTGTAGAAAGTATTTTTCTAGAAAATATTTTCCCTTATTTTTCACTATTTGAATTATCTACGAAAAATAAGTCAAAGGAAAATAATGTACCAGTCAAAGGAAAATTACTTTAAAATAAGGAAAAATGATTTCTTATTTTAAAGATGAGAAAACATTTTTCAATACCTTTTTCAATGTCTTTTCTCCTTATTTATTGTCTTTTTAATAGTATTGTAATCAAATATAGAAAAATATGGAAAATATTTTTCAAAAAAAATATTTTCTAGAAAAAATATTTTTCAAAGACTTTTCTGCAAACAAACGGAGCCTTATTTACTTGAAAAGTAATTTAATGTAAATTTTAAATTTTAACAAAAAATTAAATGATAAATATTAATTAATTTTATTTTTACTTTTTTTTATTAAATTTTATAAAAATATATAAAAATGATAATTATACTACTTTTTTTTTTACTCAATACTCTCAAATAAGTTATATGCTCTATTTTTTAGAATATGATTATAAATACAAGTCAAATAAAATTTTTTAATTACTTTAATTATAATTATTTACTTAGTAAACTTTAATTTAATAAGTATTTAGAAATAATAAGAGTATTATTTTATTTATATGTTTATCTATTTATTCAAATTTGATAGTGTTACATTACAACATAATAATTTATTTAATTTTAATTATTTACTTATTAAATTTAATATAGGAAGACTTATAAACTTATGTTATCTAATTTTATTTATATTAAATATAAGTATATCTAGTTAAAATAGAAAAATATATACATATTTTAAACAAAATTACTACTAATATTTTTAATAATTTAATTTTGTTAGGGTTAAAATAGAAGTTAAACTAATTAAAATAGGAAACATACTCTCAATCAAATAAGAATTATATTTTAATTTATTTAATTTTTATTAGAGATAAAATAGAAATTAGCCTAATTAGAATAAGAAATAGACTTTCAAATACTTTAGAATTACATTTCAATTATTTTAATTTTTATTTTTATTAGTAAAAGACTAAATTATCTAATTTTTATATAATGATTAGTGAAACTTTTTTGTAATTTTACCTGTCTCCCCTTCTTCATGTATGTGTGTGTGTGTGTGTGTGTATATATATATAAGCCAAATTCAACAAATACATAAAATCATATATATTCAAAATTAATTTCATCAAATATAATATAAAAATATTTTTTTAATGAATTAACATGACAAGCTCTGATATCACATTTTGGAAAAATTCTTAAATTGAATAAAACCTGAAATTATGACATAATAATAGTGAAAGCATGCATGAATTCATAAATCAATCACCTTATATGTGTGCGACTAGTCTTTTAGGTTAGTACATTTTCTATGAGAACGGTTTTAGATTTTCTCTATATTTCTCTCTAATGTTGGGATTTAGAAAGAAGTAGAATGATAATCATATGAATAACTTATGAACTATGACCGCATATATAGATAACTTTCTTATTGTCTTTTTAGTATTTCTATTTTAATCCAACATTAAAATAAAAATTATTAATTAGTCTCTACAAATTAAAGGCCTCACACCCTTTAAATACATTAAAAGTCCAAAATTATCCAAGACCTAAATGATCACTTTTAAGCATACTCATCTTATTAAAGGGGTTTGTTTTGGAGGAGTTTATATGTAACAACCCTTCCTATTGACACCCTCTTCACTCTTTGCCATAGTAAAATAACATAGCAAAGGCATCAATAGGGAGGAATGTTACCTATAACTACCTCAAATGGTATGATTGATTCAAAATCACTTAAAATAACCATCCAATAATACGCGACATAACAACTAGCCTAATTACTCAACAACAATTTAAGATATTTACATAAGATGCCAAGAGAGATATTAACTTTAGATATATACCATAAAATTTATATATATTACCAAAATACCAAAATGCATAGCTCTCTCCCTCTTACACAGTACACTTGGTACTAAATCAACCTATTCATGTACTTCCAAAGGTCAGACACAAATTCTAACATGAACTTTCACTAAATTTCCAACACCCACTTTAAAGTCCTGACTTCACTTCCACACTCAAGTCATTAGCAGCTACTCTGTAAAAATGATGTTAAGAGAGTGGTCAATACTTTAGGGGAAATACTCAATGAGCAACCTACATAAAGGAAAGTAACAAATGGTATAAAAAATAAGAATGAAACAGATCATGGATACTTATATATTTTACTCACTCTTCACTAGTTGTTAGTATTGTCATCGGTCATTAATTTATGGGAAAATGATCAAATCTAGCATGAACTATAGGTCAATTATCAATTTTATCCTAATTTCAAAGTTATATCAATTTACTCCTCTAAATTTTTGATTTGTTCCAAATCTATCCAGATGACAATCAACTTGTGTTTGAGCTAACATGGCTAGCATTGTATGATGTGGCAAAAAAAAATTTAAAATCTTAAAACTCACCATTTCACTTATTGAAAAATGGTGTCACTTTGTTTTACAAAATAGTGTCACTTTATTTATGCACATTAAAAACATAAAATTCATGTTTTACAATGGTTCACTTTGAAGCTAACATAACTGCTAAGTTTCAACCTTTATTCAACATCACTATCAAGTTTCAACCTTTATTCTCACATTACTTTAAAGAATAGTTTAAGTTAAAGTGTGGTCCTACATGTGAAAGCAAGTGGAGATCGTTCTTATCAAGGTGAAAGTGAAAGCTTAGAGATAGGTTCAAAGAAAAAATGACAAAAAGGGTAAATTTTTTATTCCATAATATATTAGTTATGGTAGTGAAAATTTTTAGTGTTTTTAACTTGTGCATTATATGTATAAGCTTATAAATAAATGGTAGTATTTAATATAAATAAAAGTGGACATAGTTATTTAGGGATTTGGGTGACTGGTCAAATTGGGGTTTTTGTGCATCTAGATTCAATGTGTTTCGGGCATTGGGTTTTACATACTTGCTTTATAGTTTCATTTAGTTCAATAATTTAAGTGCTTTATGGTTTCATTTCATAATATAGAAATGTTTATTAATTCAAGGTACCTATAGAATTATGACATGGAGGAATGTTTACAAGCAAGGATGGCTTGAAATATGTTGGAGGTCAGTATAAAAATTTAGACAAGGTAACAAGTATGGAATTAACTGATACAGAGAATTTAATAAAGGGTTTAGAGTACGCTGAGGTGCTTGCAATAACATATAACCTCTTAAAAAGTACATGCCTATAGGAGTGCAATGGGTGTTAGAGTTTGTAGAGACTGAAGAGCAGTGCAAAATAATGATTGAAGAGGCAATTAATAATGGCTTTTTGAAGATCTATGGGGAGGCAATGATAGTTCAACCTAGTTTAGGTTAAAACCAAATCAATGGAGTGGGTAATAGGGCCACGAATGATTATAATGCTATCACGAATGGTGACAATACAAATAATAGTAGTGATGAGGACAACTTGCCTACTGATGAGCCTGATTCATCAAATGATGAGCATGTCACAGCAAGACAGAATTTGAAAGCATTTAAGCTAAGCAAACCACTATTGATAATGCCTATTATGTTGGCTGAGAAGAGGAGGTAGGGGCTGGTAAAAGTTTATTTGAGGTTGGTGGAAGTAGTAAAGAACATGGTAATGATAATTAAGACAGTGGTTACCATTCAGAGTACCCTAAAAGTAGGGAGGATCCTGACACTCATTCAAGCAATTTTGAGGATGACATGGAAGTAAAAAGAAGAAAGAAAAAAGGGTTGTTGGTATAACCCTTTAACTGACCATTCAAAGTTCACTTTTACTTTAGGTATGTTGTTCATAAATGTTGAACAATTTCAAGCAACTATTGTAAATAGGTACGATATATGGTGGACAAGAACATGTGCTATAAGAATGGAAGCTAAGTGTAAAGCACCATGTCAGTGGAGGGTATATACATCACAAAAGAGGATAAGGAGGACCTTTATATGGCAATCTTTTACTCCTAACCACAATTACAGCAAGGTTCTAAGCAACATGATAGCTAACATTAAATGGTTGGCTAATGAATACCTCAATGGGTTTAGGAAGAATCCTAAGTACACTATCCCATTATTTGTCCAAGATATGATGACTAAATTTTCATTAAAAATTAGTCCAATTTCGAGTTATATAGCAAAAAGTTTGGCTATGGAAAAACTGAGAGGTTCATTAGAATCTCATTATGCTAGAGTACAACCTTATATCGCCAAATTGAAAAGAGTTTATAGAGATGGAAGATTTGAATTAGAATTTGATATGAGTATTTTTACGGGTCTTTATATAGGCTTTAGTGGGTTAAGAAAGGGATTTTTAGAAGGATGCAGGTATGCTATTAGTCTTTATGGAGCTTTTCTAAAAAAGATGCTTGGAGGTGCAATTCTAAGTGCAATTGGCCGAGAGGGGAACAACCAAATGTTCCCAATCTCTTAGGCAGTTTTTTTATACGAAACTGAAGGTACTTGAAGATGGTTTCTAACTAAACTTTTTGAAGATCTTGGTATTATTGATGGCATGGGTTGGACGTTCATTAGTCATCAATAAAAGGTATATTTTAATTACAATGCTAATTTCAATTGATGATTTGAGTTAAGTTACTTGTTAATATTAATGTAATTCATCTAATCCTTTTTTAAGGATTATTGAAAGCGCTACTAGAAATAGTTCCACATGTTAAAATTAGGAATTGTGCACAACATATTTACTCCAATTGGTAAAAATTCCATCATGGTGTAGAGTATAAGTCATATTTTTAAAAGATTGTCTACTCCACATATAAGGCAGAATTTAAAAAGAATTTACAAGTGTTGAGAGAGAGAGAGATACAGCCGTAACTAATGGATTCATTGCTAGAGATCCTAAAGTGTTATGTCAAGCCTTTATACAAATCTTTCCAAAGTGTGAGAATGTTGACAATAATATGATGGAGATATTTAATGGATGGATTTTTCATGCGAGGATGATGCCAATTGTTGACATGTTAAAGGACATTCGATTAGCTTTAATGGAAATAATGAAGATTAAAAGGGACTTGATGGTTAATAGCCATAATGATTTGTGTCCAAGAAATAGGTCAAAGGTTAAGAAGTTTAAGTGGAATTCAAGATTCTGTGTGGCCTAGCCAGCTGTGAATGACAAATTCTAAATAAAAATTGGTGATGAACAATCTGTAGTGGATTTGCAAGAAAAAACATGTAGTTGCCAAGGCTAGAAACTAATTGGGATTCCTTACATCCATGGACTTTCTAGCATTCATTACATGAAGCATGAAGTTGAAGAATATGTTGATGATTGTTATAAGAAGGAGTTCTATTTCAAGGCATACAATCATGCCCTTGAACCATTAAATGGGCTAATGATGTGGCCAAACATAGAAGAGCCTTCTGTTCTTCCACCAATCAAAAAATGCCTGGATATCCAAAGGTTATAAGGAAGAGGGATGCAAGTTATAGACGGCGGGGTTTAGCACGCGTCCAAGATTTTAGCAACTGCGATACTATTTAGGCTTAGGGCCTTAGAGAACACACTAACCACTGTCACAAAGGCATGGCGTGGAGATAAGGAGTCACCACCCAAGGTAATAACTGAGACAAATCAAAGAAGTGGTACTCGATTCCCTAAAAGAAAGCTAGTACCATAACTAGGCGATTCTAGATATGGAATACTAACTTCTCTTATTTTCGTGTTCATTTAGAATAATTTTATAAATGATTATTTAATCCTCTAATTACATGCAATCTTATTAAACCCTAATTAACATCCATCTAACCCAAAAGGCAACAAGTCAATAAAATTGCAAGTAAAAAATGCATAAAAAAGGCAATGTCCATATATCTAAACTATATTAATTTTATTTTATAAGTTAGCTAAATCTACATTTTATTTACAAGTGAAATGAACTAAAGGTAGGCCTACATTTTTTATTAATTAGTGAGCCTAGATCTATTTATTTTAGTTTATCTAAGAAATGGGCTTAAGTTTATTAAAGGAAAATTAAATTAGTGGGCCTAAGTCTAACTTGGTTTTATTTTAAGCGAAAAGTGGGCCTAGGTCTATTTATTTTAAAAGAAATGAATTTAAGTGGGCTGAGCTAAGTCTAAACAAGTTTTTAATTAACTAAGTGGGCCTAAAATCTAATTAACCTAATGGGCCTAAATTGATTTTTAATTATTTAAAGTCCTAAATCATTTTTAAGCCTATTTATTAAGTGGGTTAGACCTAAACGTGGGCTTAAGGCCCAAAACATAGAAAAACATAGCAAAAACAAATCAAAACACATTCACATATGATTTTTAAAAAACCTAATTTAATTACATACAAACCCTAATTAACTAAAGCCACCATTAATTTTAATTAATTTTTACCTAATTGAACCTAATTACTAATTGATTTTAAATGCAGAAAATTAAAACTTTTACTATTCCCACTACTAGGGCTATTACAAACTACGTACAAAAAATTAACATTAAACAATTATACACCCATGAATAATTACATAGAACACATAAAGGTAAAATGAAAATTAAAACCCTAATATCTGCGGAAAAATATTATAGATTATTCCATGACATTCCATGGATTTCTGTTCATTTGATCATAAACAGTATCCTCCTCAATCCACAATCGAGCATCAAAATAAAAAAAAACACAAAAAATTATATTAGTAATGAAATTGAATGAGAAAACAATAACGAAATAAAATAAAAAATCACAAAAAAAAGAAGAGAAGAAAAAAAGGGAATGTTGTGCATATGCTTTGAGATAGCCCCTCAGACTAGGATTTTCACCGTTGAAATTGACTTAATTGTTGATTTGATTCTGGACTGGGATTTAATTGCATAATTCTCTTCTCTATTTCGTAGTCTCTCTTTTTTATTCTCTCATCTTTTTTAGTATGTGTGTCTCTCGATCTCTCCCTCTCTCTGTGTAAAAAAAAAAGATCCTCATGCAAGCATGCAGACTTTACTTTTATACAAAGTCTGCCTGCGTACTGACTTCCTCCTTTAGAGGAACAGACTCATCTGATGATAGCAATTGTTTTTTTATTTCAAAAACTTACATGTTTAAAAACCTTATCAAATAATAATAAATATCAAATTGAATTTTCAACCAATCAAAACACTGAAAAAATCGATAAAAATATGCAAAAAATTGAAAAAAATAGGATTTTACGAGTCAAAATTGTGCAATGTCGATCGACATTGCAATGTCGATCGACATTGCAATGTCGATCAGCATTGTCTAATACCGATCGGCATTAAATGCCAACCTCTTTTTTTTACTTTTAATTACCAAAAGACCCTTGAAAATTTGACTTCCTTGCAATCAAATCCTAAAAAGCGATGTAATTTAGTCCCTAAAGTCCAGAAAATTGACAACCAAATTCAATTTTTGAATAAATTTCATCATAGGGGCTTACGTCGTAATTATGCACAATTGCATCCTGAAATTGGGTGCTTATAGTTGCCCCCCTTTGTCGCTGTTTGCTTGACAAATTACGGCAAAGCAATAGAAGCACACAATTTTGAAAGAAAGAAATTAGGACACTTAATTGTATCCTAAATGATAGATTGATACTCAAATTGTTGAGCAAAGTATGATGTTTGGCAAGTCTCACTATATTTCCTGCTGAATGTCTAGTGGACTTTATGCAAATGAGTTTCGCTATATTCTCTGTGGGACGTTTAGCGATGATAAATTGAAAACTTGCTATAGTTCCTATGGAATGTTTAGCAATGATGAATTTCGTTATATTCCCTATGGGATGTCTACTAATGCACACTATATTCCCTGTGGGACGTCTAGTGATGATAAATTGAAAACTTGCTATAGTTCCTATAGAATGTCTAGTAATGATGAATTTTGCTATATTCCCTATGGGACGTCTAACGATGCACACTATATTCCTTGTGGGACATCTAGTGTAGTTGAATTAGAAATTTGCTATAGTTCGTGTGGAATATCTAGCAATGATGAATTTTGTTATATTCTCTGTGGGACATCTAATGATGTACACTATATTCTCTGTAGGACGTTTAGTGTAGTTGAATTGAAAATTTGCTATAGTTCCTGTGGAACGTCTGGCAATGATGAATTTTGTTATATTTCTTGTGGGACGTCTAATGATGTACACTATATTCCCTGTGGAACGTCTACTGTAGTTGAATTGAAAATTTACTATAGTTCCTGTGGAACGTCTAGCAATGATGAATTTCGCTATATTCCCTGTGGGATGTCTAACGATGTACACTATATTCCCTGTGGGACGTCTAGTGTAATTTAATTGAAAATTTGCTATAGTTCCTGTGGAATGTCTAGCACTAATGAATTTGAAAGTTTATGTCATAAATGCTATGCAGTACATAATATAGTGAAGGTTATGACTACTGTGCAGCACATAACATAATCATTTGAAATTCATATCATAGCTATTATGTAGCATATGAATCATTTGATTAAAATGATGCATAAAAAATGCAAAAAATAAATTCTGTAATCTTATTCTGTATTTTGTACTTGACAAAAAATTTAGAATTACAAATTGATTATGTAGTTTTAATAATTCAATGAATTATTAATTTGATGAATGTCATGATTTAATTAGGAATATGTTCCTAATCCGAATGCAATTATGGACCAAATTGCAAGAAATAAAAGATGAATAAAAAGAATATAAATTGGAAGGATTAAAATGGATATTTTTGATTTTATATACCCTTTCCATTCCTTTTATCGATCACTTTCCTTCTCTTCCTATTCTTTTCCTCTTCTTTCTTTTTTTTCTTTTTAATTGATTCACATTTTTCTTTTCTTGATTTCTTGATCATTTGTGGTCTGATTTTCCATCCGTTTGATCCAATGGCTCACCCACAACATAGGCTATGTGGGAGAGCAGACATGCAAGTAGATCCAATTATTCTGAGTCCATGTTTTCCATAGAATAAACTTGGACTATGAGAAGGTGATATCATCCTTCCTTTGACCCGTTTGCATCTTCACAGGTCTTCACAAACTGGCAATGAGGTATTTTTTGCCCCTTCTGCTTCATTCTATAAGATTAATTCAAATAATTAGCTATAATGATTAATTTTTATAGTGTAAAAATTTTCATGCATGCTAACTAAATCAAATTTAAAAATTAACTGGGATATGTAAGAAAAAATTCAAATTAAACATTGAAAAATAGTTGGGAGTCATCAGAATTGCATGCATGACCAATTGATTTTCTAGATTGCCAATCTAAAATCTAGATTTCTGATCAGAATTATGGATTTTTGATCGAAAATCCATAATTCTAATCGGCATTATGGATTTCTGATCGGAAAACCATAATTTCGATTTCCAAATTTTTTTTTACATTTTTTTAATTTTATTTTACATATAAATAAATTAATTAATTAAATAGATAAAAGCAATGTAGAGATTGATTTTTGGTTTCTGAATTTTATTCAGAAACCATTGAAATTCGCAGGATGCTTCCATTTGGCACGAGAATTGTTCCATGGTTTGCCAGAGAATGTGACATAGATCATCTGGGCCTCGGGCTTCAGACATTTCATTGATGCTCTTCCAACTGCTCGGGGTAGATCAGATCATTATTCCTTATTTGCACTAATTGAGAGGTGGATGGACACCACTCACACCTTCCATACACCTGTAGGTGAGTTAACGATAACACCTATGAGTTTCTCTGCTATTACTGGTATCGCATTTAGAGGGACTCCTATACCCTTTAACATCAGTTATTGCAATCTTCCAGAGCATAGACGAAGTCAGTACCTATGAGATTTGATTGGGTTCGCTCTAGCATGGAAGAACCATAAGAACGTAGTTCTTTCCTCTTTGGTTGAGGCCTTCAGGCATCTACCCACTACTACTCCTTGCCAGATTGCTTAGAGGGCGAGGTGTTTCCTCCTTATCTTGCTAAGCACTACTCTTTTCTATGAGACTGGTCATGAGGTGAGCATTGCTCTTCTGGGCCTCTACATGACTTAGACCAGGTTGTCACTCTTAATTAGGGATCTGCAGCACTTGATTATCTCTACTACAGACTCAACACTATTTGCAGAGGCACTGTGACTATGTGTGGCTTTTGGCATACATTACATGTATGTTCTTATTTGCCTTTAATTTTGCATATTTCCTAATCCCTCTCCTAATTTTACTAACTCCTTTTCTTTCTCAGATTTAGAGTATTGAGCTTGGGCTAGTTCATGGTTTTGGTGCTGTTAGCTTGGACAGGAGCCTACCTTTAATGCAGAGATGGGGTTCATCTCTCCTTGTCAGTATCAAGAAGACACTTCAGACGTATCGTGACCATCTGAATGCTCTAGAATAGAACCTGGTAAGAAAAATAATAAAATCATTAATATTAGTTAGTGAAACTTAATTTAGCTAATGAAAATGAAAATATGTAGGTTAATCCTAGTTGGTTGGAAGGTGTTGATGATTTCCAATGATACCACTTCATGGCTGGTGCAGTAAGGCTAGAGACACTAAGGATTCTACTTTTTGGGTATGGTTGCAAGATGTGGTATCTTGGTGAGTGAGTATATCGCTGGTTTGCATGACCTACTAGGCAATATGTCCCTTTTGGTATTCCTGCTTCTATGCTATGGAGTTCTAATCTTGCTAGATCAGAGCTGAGGGAGGCACTGCAGGGGTATGATGCTTCGACTTTACTTGAGTGATCCTGCCATTATCGATGGTATATACAGGAGAACCTTTTAGAGCAGATTCCCATTAGCGATGTTAAGGTATCTCTTAATGATTTCAATTATTTTTCTGGAATTTTTGAATAACTTTTTTTTAGTTTGAGGAGATCCACTCTCCTGTTGTTGAAGCAGAGGAGGTAGAGATTGAGACTATTCAGAAGACTAAGACTATTCCTGATCCTGAGACCGGCCTTGAGACTGAGAGGTTTAAGTCCAGGCCCAGTCCGCAGCATGATGGGACTAGCCGTGATGGGGCCTTTGTTGGTGCTACGCTTAGTGATGTCTCTCTTCTAGATAAGTCTATGTTCTACTGGGCTCCTGCTATTCAGGCTCCAATTGAGCAACAGATGCAGTTTGGTGATGCTTAGCTTCCTAGCTTTTATCCACTAGATGCTTCTCATGTGAGTCTGTTTGACTTATTTCTTATATGGATCTGTACACTGGACATTGATGTTAGTAAAAATTTTACAAAACAGGTTCCCCAAACACAAGCAAAGTATCTATACGGACTTGCCTTGTCTCAAAGATTATTCATGATGCAGGTTACAGACAATTGGTGGGTAAGCGCCTACAATAAGAAAATGCAAATGTATGCATGCTATGCATGTAATGCTTATGGTATGATGTTTTATGTGTATGCAGAGCTATTCCAACAGCTAGAGCAGGAGAACAAGATGCTTCGTTGGTAACTTGTAGACTTGGGCTTTGATCCGTATAGCACTGGGACTTCATCTACCAGACCTCCAGAGACTTATCATCATAATGACCCTACCAGAGGATGGAGCCCATGGCCTGATACCAGAGCTCGAGATGAGTGATTTAGAGTTTCTGTATTCCTAACTTCTTACGTGTCTATATCTGACTATTCTCTATTATACTATTAGTTTTTATTCCTGCACTATCTCGAACACTGTTAGATAGAATTGAAATAGTGTTTGCATATTAATGGATTTTTTTTATAAATAACTAATTAAAAAAGATAGTTAATGAACATTATCCTTTTTAATTAATTATCCATTTATATTAATCCTTTTCTAAGATGGATAATATTGGATAGATAAATAATTAAAAGAATGGATTATCTTCCTAATTATCTATTTATCCCAATCCTTCTCATATTCTATCACCTTATCCACATCTTTCTTTGCTAGCAGAATCCTTTTCCCATATGAACTCATCTTCTTTCCCTATATAAGACCATACAAGGGGCATTCTACTTCATTCTCTATACCCTCATCATGACTCAAGCATCTCTCCAAACAATGAAGAAATTTCTTAAAAGTCTCAATGGTGATGACTGGAATAAGCTTGAACCTTTCCATATCAAATCCCTGAAATCTCTTCAGTACCAGACTATCGATAACAATCTCCTATATGTTGCTGCTACCTTCTGGGATATCAAGGACCATGTATTCAGGTTTAATGAGCAAGAGCTTTGTCCAATGATTGAAGAGTTTGCTGCTATTTTGGGATGCACATTAGACTCAACTGCTATGATAGCCCTTCTTGATTTGGAGATGCAGTTTCCTAGCAGATTGGTTATGTTCTTTGATTTTCCCCCAGCTGATATTTGCATGTACACGCATAACCCTGGGACCCTTAATCTTTCTTCTCTGATTACCGCCTATGGGATTCGGGACAAGAACACTGCTTTTTGGACTAGAATAGTTGCTTTCTATTTATATGCTCAATTTTTGCTAGTTTCTCACCATGGTGGTGCCGATACATGCATTGTCAGTATTTTGGAATAAGTAGAGCTTAGGGCTAACCCTATGCCAACTATCCTTACTGAGACCATCATTGGGCTAGATAGTTTCAAAACTCATATCCATTTTTCAGGCAGCTCACTTCTTCTTTAGGTATGCAATTAAAACTTTTATTTATTTTGCCTTAACTTTTTCCTAAGCCGCCCTTTTGGGTTTTCAGCTTAGTAGGCTTGCCCTAACTTTTGCCTAAGTTGCCCTTTCGGGTTTTTAACTTAGCGGGATTTTATTTTATTATTCTTATATCTTTTTTTTGTTACAGGAAAAGCTAAGCTTGCTTAATGTACCCCTCAGTCCTTTGACTTATCAACCTCATCAGCTACAATCTCGTCCTTTGAAAATGAAGGACAAATATTCTATGGACCAATGGGTTGACTGGTTAAAGAAGATTTCAAATGTTGAGATCACATGGGTCTGCCCTTGGTAGAGATTGAAGTTCATGACTATTGAGTTGTATGATCACTGTGTTCCTATTCCAGGGCTACACTTCTCTACCTTTTTTATCCCTTTACGTCTTTACCGTCAATATGGTCACCCTCAGTTCATTGTTACTGTTCTAGATAACTTTGAAGGTTTTCCTCTGAGATAAGGTTCTTTAGATAAGATTAGGAGCTTGTGGCCTTGTAAAGCTCTTAAACGGAACATACACTTGGATGCTGATGTGACTACTAATGATGATTACAAAACTTGGATTGTTATCTAAAAGATAAAACCACCAGGATTTGCTAGGTATAAGAGGACTCAAGCTTTGTATGATGCGTCACAAAGGAAGAAACAAAGACAACACTAGAATGGTCTTATAGAGCTAGTCTTAGGCTTTCTTATGTTTTGTTTTCCCTTCAAGTACTTATGCTTTATAATAAAGAAGGACATGAAAAGTTTAACAAAACTTCAATTTCAATTTGATTCATTAATTAGGGCCAAAATGAGTACATTTAATACATCACATGACATAACTCATGTTATCAGCTAGTCCTCACGGATTATCTAACTGAATATTTTTCACTCACATTTTATTTCCCTAATTTTGCCTGACTAGCCCTTTATGGGTTTTCTAATCAATGGGACCATTATTTTTTTATTTATTTCCCTAACTTTTGCCTATCAACCCTTTATGGGTTTTCTGAACATCAGGAATGTCCTAACTTTTACCTGACTAGCCTTTTCAGGTTTTCTAGCCAGCGGACTTTATTTTCTTTATTATATTATTCATATTTTTTTATAGGTAGTACTTCTTAAGGCAATCCAGATTAACAGGTTCCATGAACTCGATCCCTTCAAGATCTGATATATTAGCAGCTCATTTAGGTAAGTCTAATTTAACCAAGTACGGTCCTTCCCAATTCGGTCTAAATTTACCTCTCGGATCAAACACCACTACTCTAGACTATTTTAACACCATATCTCCAGCTTTGATCTTCCCAGGCTTAACCTTCCTGTTGAACGCCCTTGCTATCCTCTTTGATATATCTGAGTGTGGAATAAAGCATCCATCCTTTTATCATCTAGAGATACTAGATGATCATATTTTTTCTGTGCCCATTCATTCTCAGCTATTTTAGCTTCCATGACTACTCTCAAGGACTTAATCTCAATTTCTATGGGCAAAACTGCTTCACAACCATATACTAATAAGAACGGTGTTTGGCTTGTGGCAGTTCTAGTTGTAGCAAAAGAAGATATTCAGACCAATCCTTGTAAGTTTTGACCATATTAGAAAGGATCTTCTTGACATTTTTATTAGCCGCTTCTACTGCTCCATTAGCTTGAGGGCGATAAGGTGAAGATTTATGGTGCTCAATCCCATATTTTTATAACAACTCTATTGTTTCTGCTTGAAATTGAACCCCATTATCTGTCACAATATGATGTGGAACCCCATACCTATAGATAAGGCTCTTCTCAATGAATCGGGCCATTTTTTTTGCTTTCAAAGTGTTGAAAGATTCTGCCTCTACACATCTCAAGAAGTAATCGATTGCCACCACTATGTATTTATTCCCATTTGATGCTGTCAGACTTATTTCTCTTATGATATCAATTCCCCATGCTGCAAAGGGCCAAGGGGATAATAAACTATTTAGCACTATTGGAGGCACGTGACTAAGATTCCCGTGGATTTGACATTGATGGTATTGTCTTACTATCCTGATACAATCCTTTTTCATAGTCATCCAGTAATACCCTTGTCTGAGTATCTTCTTAGCTAGAATTATCCCATTTATATAAGAACTGCAAGCCCCTGCATGAATCTCTTGCATCACCTCTTCAGCTTCATCCTTTTTTAGGCACCTGAGTTGCATCCCATTCAGCATTCTTTTGTATAATACCCCATCATGACTTACATAGTTACGTGCAAGCACACAAAGAGCATATCTTTCTTTTAAGGCTGCTTCATCTGGATAAATTCCTTCTTCAATGAATCTCTAGACATCATAAAACCAAAGCTTTTCTTCAAGCCCCATTTGAACATTCATAATCTGCTCACCCCCACAACATGGTGCTCTAGACTTCATGATTACTAAAGGTTTCATAGCCAACCCAGTTGCACTATCCCACATTGAAGAGAGTGTTGCCAGTGCACCTGCCATCTGATTATCATCTCTAGATAAATGGATAAAGACATATTTGGTGAAATGCTTCATTAAGGCTTTCAAAGAGTAGATATAAGGCTTTAGCTTTTCCTCTTTTACTTTCCATTCTTCATTAGCCTGACTGATGACTAACATTGAATCCCCATAAACCAATAAATCTTTTGCTTCAGCTGCCAAAGTTGCCTTAACTCCATAGATACATGCTTTATACTCGGCCATATTGTTTGTGACCTTAAAATCTTGTTTCTTTGCCATTAGTATGGTTTCTCTTTCCGACGTAACAAGAATCACTCCAAATCCAGCTCCTTTATTGTTTACAACTCCATTGAAGTAAAGTTTCCACTCCCGGTGCTCTACAACTACTAAGTTCTCATTCGCAATCTCCAGATTCCACTGCTCTTCACCTTCAATTGCATTCTGAGCTAAGAATTCTACTACTGCTCTTCCCTTGATTACCTTTATAGTAATGTACTCTATATCAAATTTAATTAAGAGTACCAACCATCGAGACATTTTTCTAGTTAGAGTCGATGCTTGAAATATATACCTTAGAGGGTCTATTCTTGAGACAGCTTGAACCCTATAAGATTGAAAATAATGCCTCAATTTCCTCATAGCCCAAATCATGATCAGACATGTCTTTTCTACTAAATCATATTATTCCTTGTATGGCAGAAAATTCTTGCTCAAGTAATACTTTGTGTGCTCTATTCCATCTGACCCTTCTTGTGCTAACATTGCCCCCATTGCCTCCTCTTCTAAAGCTGAGTACAAAACCAATGACTTACCTTGCCTAGGTGGTTTTAGAACAGGTGGATTAACAATATACTCCTTCATCAAAAGCTTTCTGAAAATCATCATTCCACTTAACCGGCTGATATTTCCTTAAGAGCTTAAAGATAGGGTCATAAATATTAGTGAGTTTTACGATAAACCTACTGATATACTTTAACCTGCCAAGGAATCCTTTTACTTCTTTCTCCATCTTTAGTGTTGGCATTTCCTGGATGGCTTTCACTTTATCTGGATCCACTTCAATTCCTCGGCTACTCACTATATGCATTAACAGCTTCCCTAAGGTAACCCTAAAAATGCACTTCTTCGGGTTGAGTCTCAGGTTGTACCTCTCAATTTGGGTAAGAACTTGTCTAAGGCTTCATAGTGTCCACCTCTTGTCTCTAATTTGACCATCATGTCATCCACATACACTTCGACCTCCTTATGCATCATATTATGGAAAAGTGCAATAGCGGCTTTTTGATAAGTTGCACCCGCATTCTTCAGTCCGAAAGGCATCACCTTGTAACAATAGGTCCCTTATTTTATGATGAAAGCTGTCTTAATCTTGTCCATGACTACCATCATTATTTGGTTTTACCTGGAAAATCCATCCATAAAAGAATACATTGCACTTGCTGCAACGCTATCCACTATTACATCAATGTGAGGTAATGGGAAGTCATCTTTTGGATAGGCTTTGTTCAGATCCCTAAAATCTACACAGATTTGTACTTTGCCATCTTTCTTAGGAACAAGTACTATGTTTGCTATAAAGTTAGCCTATATTTGCTTGACAATTTCCCCCCTTATCTTTTCTGTCCATTTTGGTCTTAATCTGTGCAATTTTTATTTAACCGACTTGGTTTTTGGATGAGTTGGAATGTGATGCTATGCTATTTCCCTATCCAAACCTGGCATGTCTTCATAAGTCCAAGCAAATACTACCTTTCTTTTTGTTAATATTCTCTCAAAATCTTTCCTCTCTTCAGGAGTTACATGTGATATAGAAATGTTCTTTGGATTATCATTTGTGCCCATGTTAAATGAATCAAATTGAATTAAATTAATGTCAAACATGCATGACTGATTAAAATTATAATACAGAGAACTATCAAGATGCACATCACACAAGTAAGCAAAACCAGCATTCATATCATTGACCATAGGAAAAACAACATCCTCCTCCGCATAAAGACTGGACGTTATTACATCAGTTTCTTTATAAAAAAAACATCAATAAAACTATCACTAATGATAGTAGCTAAGTCCTGGGGTGGTTCCTCCTCAGGTGGCAGACGCAGTAGCTCCTCAATAGCATCATCACCCATCCTTTCAGTTACTTGCTTCATGACTTCCTCTTTGTTGCTGGCTACTAGGTTTTCTATAATATGCTCCTTGAAGATCTCAAACCCAGGGACATCCTTTCTAGCCACGTTAACAGATTTTTTGGTGCCTAGATAATACTTGCCTTCCCATGGCTTGATGAAGTTCTCACTTAGTGGTCCAATCCTTCCCAAGGGCTTATTTCTTTTTGCTTTCTCCTTGTTCTTTACTCCTCTACTAGTTGGTCCTGCCTCAGAATATCCTAAACCCTTCTTATAGTCCTGGGTTTTAGTGTTTGAGGGCCTAAGACTTCCTTGTTCATTCTTTCTGAGCCCCTGTCCAGGTCGATAATTCATGCTTTCCATCATTTTTGCAACCCTGGGATCTGTCCCATTAAATATTCCAGCAACTTGAAAATCAGGCGAAACACACACTTGTTTCTGTTTATCAAGTATAGCTGCCACAACTACATTGGTTCCAGCTTTCATTGTCATGACATCTCCTTCATGAGGGAATTTTATTTTCTAGTGCACAGTTGAAGGTACTCCTCCCAAGGCTTGAAACCACGGCATTCCCAACAGCAGGGCATAGGTAACAAGGATGTCCAGCACAGTAAATTCAACAATTGACTCTATGGGCCCTGTTTTGACCAAAGCCTGAAATGTTCCCTCCACATTCCTAGTACTGTCATCATAAGTTCTGATTATGAGGTTTGAAATCGTCAAGTCATATACTTTTAGACCCAGATTGGGCAGGACCTTTAGCAAGCATACATTTATAGCTGAACCATCATCTACCATTACAAAGTTGGTTCTCTTCCCTTTTACTTCAGTTGGGATAAATAATGCCTTATTATGGTTTCTTCCCTCCAAAGGCAAGTCATCGTCTGAAAATTTTATCAACCTATGTTTCTTTTCTATCACGTTTGCTACCATAGCCTCAGGCGTAGCTACCATTTCAATGCTCATATTCGACAAAGCTTTAACTAGAGTCCTTTTGTGACTACCTGAATGCATTAGTAATTCCTAAATGCTCACACTCGCTTTAGCCTTCTTGAGTTGTTCTAGGATCAGATCTTCTTTCTATCCTTCCTCTACTTCTGCATCTTCTGTTTCTTCCTTTTTTACAACCCTTTCATTTTACTTTTCTGCTGCCCGGTAATTCCTCCCACTTCTAGTAACATGATTCAAATTTGGAGTATCACTCCATACATTAACTCCAGTGGTTTTTTCTTTATCAAAATCATACCAGATGTCCATGACCCCAACGATCCGTTCCCCTTTCCCATTTTTTTAAACTTCCACTGTGCATGTTTCTTTTCCTTTCAACTCCCTCAGCTTGTCCATATGTTGGCTTAGCAGCTCTTCAACCCTTTCTTGGGACAGTTATGGGGTTAAGAATTCATCTTCTTCAAACTCATCACCCCATCCTATCGGCACGATCTCTTCCATGGGTATATTAGTAGAAGTGAGTTTAAAATAGAATACTCTGTAATCGAACTTGCCCGAAGGTTATCCCAACAGATCTTCAGCTCCTCTTGGCGACTGCTTGGGAATTTTAGGCTCTTCTTTTACCTGCTTATAATTGAACTCATCTTCCCAACCTAAGGGCTTAATTGATTCAATAAGGATATCAACAGAGGGTGGTTTCGAGTAAAATACTCTGTAATCAAACTTACCTGAGGGCTGGCCCAGGAAATCTTCTACTCCTCTTTGTGGTTGTCCATAAGGTTCTCCATTGGGTATAAGATTGAGGTCCTCAAAGGAGCTTAGCACTTCTTCTTCGCTAACCCCTAAGTTAATCATCATAATGGCTAATGGTGGAATATTTTGGTAGTCTAGGAAAAGGTTGTTTCTTTTGGGTTGGAATTGGATTTCCCAGGGTCGGTGATTTTTCCAAAGTCTATCTGGATTTGGATTTTGTGTTTTAGGCAAATGTAGGTATCTATGGAATGGCTAGTTACTTGATGAAACTTACAGTAACTATTTAGATCATAGCCAGGGAGATTTGGGTTTGGTGGCTTAGAAAAGGTTAAGGGTCGGAGCAAACCTTTTTGGATTAGCCTCTCTAGGACTTTGGAGAGTAGCTGGTTGAAGTTGGTGAACCTTTGGGGGTTACTAAACTGCACACACCTCTACAGCTCGGCTAGTACTTCCTTGTTGTATGCCCCCAGTTGAGTAGTTTTGAGTTCCTGTGCCTCTAGCAGTTTTCTTTTTCTTACTCTCAAGTTCCTCAGCTTATAACCCATCATCATAAAAATCCATAAAGGTTTTGGGATTCATCATCTGTAGCCTCTCGACCAAATTAGGTGACATATTACGACCTATCATTCTAACTTGATCCTTGTCAGCAAGCTTGTTTTTCATCATCCCTTCTTTATTCATGAAATAAGTTAAGAAATCAAAAAAAAGATTCATTTGGTTTCTATTTAGTTGACTCTAGATCCCTGATGGATACCTCCAACCTGGTATTATAATCAAATTATCTCAAGAATGCAGTACATAGCTCCTTCCAGTTAGCTCTAATAGACTTTTCTAACCCATGGTACCAGTTCACAGCCATTCCTTCCAGAGACAGCATAAACAACCTAATGACTACCGCTAGAGGTGCTTTTGTAGTGCTCATAGTTGTAGTGTATTAATTCAAGTGAATTCTAGGATCTCCTCTCCCATCAAATTGCTGCAATTAAGGCATTTTGAATTTTTCAGGCAGCTTATCTCCCTCTATTTGCGATATGTCATCAAAGTCAAAAGAATATCCGATTCCTTGTCCTCTAATCAGCTCTTCCATCTTGGACATTTTCTGAGTCAATGCATGCATCTACTTGGACTCAAGGTCTTGAACCAATTCAAGTGATTCTCTCTTCACCTTTTCTACCATGTAGTTTTCAATGTCTTCTAGTCTCACATTAGTAGCAAGCACTTTTCTAGCAGCAGGTTACCCCCCAACATTATTAGCAGTAGGTGGAAGAGCTACAGCAACAAGTGGAGCTCCTACAATAGGTGGTTGTTCAACAGTAGCAGTAGGTGGTTATTCAATAATAGGTTGCACTAGTCTGGCCAAAGCCTGTCTCAGTTCATCTTGCATTATAGCTCTCATGTCATCCATCAAAGCTCCCTTAATGTCCTCCAAGGTCCACATGCATGCCAAATCTCTCTTTAAAACAAAAAGCACAGAAATAGAATTTATAAATATAAAGGTCTAACCTAATCCTTATTAGCTTGAATGAGCTTCAAAAGTATAGGCCTGGGCTTTTATAAATAGAAATACCTCATGGCAATTCAAACAAACAAGCATTTTGGGTAAAGATCCTAAGGGAAGTAACTAGGCCATTATATGTGGTTAGGGTCTGGTGAAAAGTTAAGGTTCACTTTGCAAGATGCTCTCCATTATGGACTTTAAGTTATGGGCCAAGGTCAGAGGGGCTCATCATCCTTTACCAACTCAAAAGAAGATTACCCCCCTTAGGGACTTGGGTTACAGACTTTGGTCAGATGAGACCAGTAATCTCTCCTGAACTAAGTTAAGGCTAAGAGTGATGGTTAGCCAATCTACAACTCCATAAAGCTAGTAGAATCATGGAATCATAAACCAACACCATCGGTTTAGTAGGGACATGCAAAAAGAATGCAAGAATGAAATAATAATCAATAAAACAATTCTAAAGAACATAAATAGAATTAGTATCTCTTATCCCTAGAGGAGTCGCCACTGTAGACGGCGGGGTTTAGCGTGCGTCCAAGATTTTAGCAACCATGACACTGTTTAGGCTCAGGGCCTTAGAGAACACACTAACCACTATCACAAAGACATGGTGTAGAGATGAGGAGTTGCCACCTAGGGTAATAATTAGGACAAATAAAAAAGGTGGAACTCGATTCCCTAAAAGAAAGCTAGTACCATAACCAAGAGATTCTAGATACGGAATACTAACTTCTCTTATTCTCGTATTCATTTAGAATAATTTTATAAATGATTATTTCATCCTCTAATTACATGCAATCTTATTACACCCTAATTAACATCCATCTAACCCAAAAGGCAACAACTCAATAAAATTGCAAGTAAAAAATGCATAAAAAAGGCAATGTCCCTATGTCTAAACTATGTTAATTTTATTTTATAAGTTAGCTAAATCTACATTTTATTTACAAGTGAAATGGTCTAAAGGTAGGCCTACATTTTTTATTAATTAGTAAGCCAAGATCTATTTATTTTAGTTTATCTAAGAAATGGGTTTAAGTGTATTCAATTTTAAAGGAAAATTAAATTAGTGGGCCTAAGTCTAACTTGGTTTTATTTTAAGTGAAATGTGGGTCTAGGTCTATTTATTTTAAAAGAAATGAATTTAAGTGGGCTGAGCTAAGTCTAAATAAGTTTTTAATTAACTAAGTGGGCCTAAAATCTAATTAACTTAATGGGCCTAAATTGATTTTTAATTATTTAAAGTCCTAAATTATTTTTAAGCCTATTTATTAAGTGGGTTAAACCTAAACATGGGCTTGGGGCCCAAAAATAGAAAAAAACATAAAAAACATAGCAAAAACAAATCAAAACACATTCACATATGATTTCTAAAAAACCTAATTTAATTACATACAAACCCTAATTAACTAAAGCCACCATTAATTTTAATTAATTTTTACCTAATTGAACCTAATTACTAATTGATTTTAAATGCAGAAAATTAAATCTTTTACTATTCCCACTACTGGGGCTATTACAAACTATGTACAAAAAATTAAAATTAAACAGTTATACACCCATGAATAATTACACAGAACGCATAAAGGTAAAATGAAAATTAAAACGCTAATATCTACTGGAAAATAGTACAAATTATTCCATGGCATTCTATGGATTTTCTATTTATTTAAACACAAGCAATATCCTTGTCAATCCAAAATCGGGCATCAAAATAAAAAAAACACAAAAAATTATATTAGTAATGAAATTGAACGAGAAAACAATAATGAAATAAATTAAAAAATCACAAAAAGAGAAGAAAAGAAACAAAGGGAATGTTGTGCATATGCTTTAAGATAGCCCATCAAACTAGGATTTTCACCGTTAAAATTGACGCAGTTGTTGATTTGATTCTAGACTAGGATTTAATTGTGTAATTCTCTTCTCTCTTTCGCAGTCTCTCTTTTTTCTTCTCTCATTTTTTTTAGTCTATATGTCTCTCGGTCTCTCCCTCTCTCTATGTAAAAAAAAAAATCCTCACGCACGCATGCAGACTTTACTTTTATGCAGAGTCTACCTGCGTACTGACTTCCTCCTTTGGAGGAACAGACTCATCTGATGATGGCGTTTGTTTTTTATTTCAAAAACTTACGCGTTTAAAAACCTTATCAGATAATAATAAAGATCAAATTGAATTTTCAACCAATCAAAATACTGAAAAAATCGATAAAAAATACGCGAAAAATTGAAAAAAAATGGGATTTTACTAGTCAGAATTGTGCAATGTTGATCGGCATTATGCAATGCCGATCAGCATTACACTAATGTCAATCAGCATTAAATGCCAACCTCTTTTTTTTACTTATAATTACCAAAAGACCCCTGAAAAATTAACTTCCTTGTAATCAAATCCTATAAAGTGTTACAATTTAGTCCCTAAAGTCCAGAAAATTGATAACCATGTTCAATTTTTTAATAAATTTCATCATAGGGGCTTATGTCGCAATTGTGCACAATTGCATCCCGAAATTGGATGCTTACACAAGTGAGAATCAAAATGGAAATAGAATAAATGCTAACAAGTTAAGAAAACATTAAGTGGCAATGCAATGCAAATTATGCTTTCAATTTGGGCATAATAAGAGAGGATGCCCAAGGAAAGACAACCTCCCACATGCAGATGTAAATGCTTTAAATATGTTTTATAGCCTTTGAATATGTTTTAATCTATGTTGAATTTGCTATGAATCTATTTTAATATTTGTTGAATTTGCTTTTTCACAGGCTGCCCCACCTGCAAATGTAAATGCTTCATAGGCTGCTAGTGTTTCATCAACAGGCAGAGCAATTGTGAGTTTGAAAAATTTGCAAGTTAAAACTTTTTTTGTCAATTCTTATGTGGACTGTTTTGGTGTATATTAGAGAATAAGGAGGGTAACTTCTGTTGCTTCAGAGGGCATTGGAAGAGTTCAAGCATCAAATAGAAGAGGCAGAGGTAGACCATCCAATTCATGTCCAGTTGGTGATAAGGCAACAAATTGCTTGAGAAAAATATAAGGTAAAATCTAGATTTGCAAGTGTTATATATATATATATATATAAGACGAATTTGAGCTATTTAAGTATGATAGATGCCTTTTTTTTTTTACAAAACAAGCAAGAAAGGGATATGGATTGACACTTTCTAAGGAAACTGGGAATATGTACATCAGGGTATTTATATATTATAAGCCATAATATATCTATTATTTTATTGTTAATGACAAGTTTTTTTCATTATGTTGAAGATGCTAGGTGAAAAATAAGTTCAATTTGTTAGTGGTTTAAAGGCTGCAACTGAAGCAGCTAAAAAATTAAAATCCTCTAAAGTTTTACTCCAATCAAGAACTACAACTTTGCAAATATCACAGTCCAATAAGAAGACGAGTTAGATTACACTTTATGGGGCATTGTGATTAGTTTGGCCCTTATTGATTTTGTTAGGTTACCTTATTAGCTTTAGCTTACATTATCATTTAAAAGCTAAAGAATGTTACCTACTTAAATTTGATAACTGCAAAAGGGAATGGCAATACTAACTGCCCATAGAATTTTGTATGTATTTTTAATACAGTGGCATACAAAAAAATTATACCTATCGTGTATGTATTTTAGTTTTGACAATGTTATTTAATGATATTTATAGGTATCTTTTATGATTATTTACAGGTTGGTGCCAATTTTGACCGAGTTTGATCATGCTATACTTACATAGCATGTTATAAAACATACAATGCTATATAACCATCAAAGCATAACTTAATGGAAAAATTCAACATCAAGTTAACGGTAACACAAACTAACTAAAATGCACAAATTCAGCATTACAATAAAATTTTAGCCTTCAACAATTGGCCCCCAATCCATTAATCTTCAAAATCTTATAACAGTCACTAAATACCCTTATACAGTTAACAATCACTAACATATTATCTCTAACAGTCACTAACAACCCCCTACATTCACATCTTTTGCAAGTTAATGGAAAAATTGAAAAATACATAACATTATAACACATAAAAATCCTATTCGGTAGAAGTCCTTGCTTGCCTTTAAATGCTTCATTGCCAACATTGTTTTTATGAGCTTCCCCTTCAATATTGCATTTTCTGTCTTAATGTCAATCCTACCAATGCTTATTTTTTCATCTTCACTTTCAACACTATCTTTATCATTCTATGATCTCTACAAATTAGCATTCACCCTTCTCAACTAGTTCAATAACATCAAAATCCTATCGTTCACCCACTCATCATGCCATATAAAATAGTCACACCCAAAATTCTGTAAAATAATCATAAATAATATTAAAGAGCTTCACAAGAACACCTAGTTTCTAAGATTAAAACACCAACTATAAAAAAAATAATTAACTTTACAACAACAGCTATATGAAACACATGCATAAACTATAAAAAGCATATAATGAATGCATTATAACATAATAATGAATGCATCACAAGAACACTAACAATTATAATTCCCTCAAAAGAACACCCTCTTCTAATATAAATTAATTGGGAAACTGATTTTTCATGCATTACTCATTAAATATGTAACCCATAAAATTGAAGCCATGAACATACCTCCAAATGACCACAACACCAAAACATTCATCTAGGATTTGCATCAATTCAAGATATCTTCAATCATGGTTTGTTTCCACATCTACATGTCATGATCTCATCACTCATCAAACCATATATTCCTTGTAATTCTTATTGCATCTCTAATTCATTTAACTATTTTAGATTGCTGCACTTTTATTCAGAGATTGAAGGTATAAATTGAATAAAAAACCCTAGAATTCGAAATGGAGAAGAGAAGATGGTATTTCATTTTGGGTTTATTTAGAATTAGGTTTGGTGAGTTTGCAAAACAAAGTGACACCATTTAATAAGTGAAATGGTGAGTTTTAGGATTTTAAATTTTTTTTTGCCACATCATATAATGACAGCCACTCAGCTTACCACATCAGCTCAAACACAAGCTGATTGTCGTCTGGATAGATTTGGAACAAGTCAAAAAGTTGGAGGAGCAAATTGATATAACTTTGAAATTAGGATAAAATTAATAATTGACCTATAGTTCAAGCTAGATTTGATCATTTTCCCTTAATTTATTTCAAATAACTATTCCAATATATTCACAATTTGTAATAATCTCTCATTTCCAAAAATAACAAATATCAAATTATTCAAAAATATTGAACAAATCATTTATATAAAATAGTCCACAATGTTATGATTTCAAAATTTCAAGTGATCTCAATAACATTAATTATAGTAAAATAACTTACTGCAATATAATCTCGTAGCTTAATGAAATAATTCATCATAAGAGCATTGTCAAAGTAAACTATATGTGTGTAATAATGACATCAAATATAGTGTGGACTAGCACCACATCGAAAGCAATATAATAATGTCAGTATGCATATGACAACTTAAGGGTGATCAACACTTAAGCCAATAAATTCATATATCTTATTTCTGTCAATTTCTCTTGAATGCCAACCCTTTGACAAAATATATATTTGGCCCTAGGCAATGGCTATACATATATTATAAGCATGGTCTCACATCAACAAGATAAAATGTGCACCCAGCCCTAGGCAACGACCATACACACTTCAAAATATGTATCTAACCCTAGGTAACGACTATACATATTTTCTAGCCCTGCCATGTCCTAGACATGGTCTTACTGTCAATAACATAATGTGTTTACTCATTGCTTTTATTGTTCAAAACATATTCGTCAAATGATTTTGACAAATACTATATACACTTTTTCATATACGAAAATATACCTCACATATACCAAAAATATACTAAAATAAACCTTTGTAACTCTAAACATTTCCCATACATTATTCTTAAAATAATTCATTTCATATATAGTATAATTTAAATATCTCTCAATGCATAAAATAATCTTTTAACCAAAATGCACATATTAAAAAATTAAAATATTTAATAAAAATATTCTTTTCATCAAAAACATATATTCATATATAGATACTTATACATATTACTCTTACTCTTTTAATTCATCAAAGATGTTAACTCAACAATTAAGCCCAAAATTCATTAGAGATACAATCATAAATTAGGCTTCAATAATAATAAGTTCAATGAAACTCCAAGAATGAAAATTCTTGATAGGATTTGGCCAAGAAAAGCAAATTCAAAGGCAAGCCCATTCATAATAAAAAAAAATTCGATCAAAAAGAGAAATTAAGGTAGCAAGTTCACTCACCAATTTCTCTAAAATTTTCCTTGCTTTTATCAATCGTAATTTTTGGCCTCCTTGTAAAGATTTATATTGTCCTTAACAATCATGTAAAATAACAACCATTTTACTCTTTATTTCAATAAAAATTTTACTTAATATACATGCATATCCATGGTTGCATGTATACTGTCCACTTGAATTTCAAGCCTATTAAATACTCACAATTAACCTTAATTTTAGCATGTTCACATTTATATATGATCATCATCAATCCATTAATATGCCATCAAGATTCCATAGCCTAGCCCCACCATTTGCTCAACCAAAAACTCAATTGAACTAGATAAAATGACTATGCCAAGGCAACTTCATAGGACTAACTTTGAAACATTCCTGAGAATTGTAGGAAAGGAATTGGGAGCTCAAATTTTATATAGTATCATATCTATGTGTATAATATATACCATAAAAAATTCCATTCAATTTAATAACCATAAAGAAATATATTAAAGTTAAATCATAATTAGCTCAATTACTTTAACAGATTGAGTATTAAAAAGTATGGCTTCGTTCGATCATCATAAAGGCTAAATTAGCTCTAATTTAAAAAATAAAAATTATAGAGTACTTTTACAAGTTTCTTTAGAATTAAACTAATCTTAATTTAGAGTTTTCTAGCTCAATTTATTATCACAACACTAAGACTGATGAACTAGGAAATTCAAACCTAAATTATGCATCTTGTAAACCCTAATTCAAATCAACCAAAATGTTAAAATTACTTACCAAATCAATCACCACAAGCTTTTGGGATGAAAATTACAGTCTCAAGAGCATTTTAGATATCAAATTTCACTTGTAAGACCTGCCTAAACTTGGAGAATTAAACAACTCTTTTTGTTCTCTTTTCTTTCCTTTCCAAAAAACATATTCTTCTCATCCTTCTTCTTTGCATTATCTTCTTATCCTCTTATCCTTTTCTTAAGGACAAAGAAAAGAAGTTTCTAGACTACAATTAGGATAAATTGAAAATAAAATGCCCCTTTTGGCCCTTAATAACACATTCATATTACCTATTAACCTTTGATCATTCAATTGTTCATTCTCAGAAAATTATTTATTTCAATTGAGTCTAAATCATCCTCAACTTTTTAAATTCTCACTCTTCATTTTATTTTTACTTCTAATCCATTTTTTCTCATAATTTCACTCTTTTTAAGTGTCATCAAAATTCAAAAATTCTCGCTCATTGATTGAGCAGAAGCTCTAGTATTCTAGCTCAACTATATACAAAACTTGACATACAATATAGTAAATTTTTTTGGAGAGAGAGAGAGAGAAAGAGAGAGATTTTATAATAAAATACATATATATATACATACATATATAATATAGTAAACTTGACATACATATATATATATATATATATATATATATATATATATATATATATATAGAGAGAGAGAGAGAGAGAGAAAGAGAGAGATTTTATAATAAAAAATATAGTAAATTTTTTTGGAAGAGATCATCATTAAAATCACATAATTTTTTGGAGAAAGCACAGAAAACCACTATGTGGTTTCATGGTTTTACACTTTTAAGTATGTGTTTCACTTTTTGACAATTTAAGTCATGTGTTTGTCGTTGTTTGATGCTTTCCAGTATATCCGTATAACACTGTTAAATTGGACCTACTTGGCACTAACGTGGACATTATGGTCCAATAGCACATGATTCCTCATCCATTCATTAGGCCACATCATCCATTTATTAGCCCACACTAAAACAATTCATCAATAAAAAAAATTCAAAAATCAAAAACCAAAACATAAAAAATTTCAAAAACAAACTCATTTGGTAGGCCACACGTAGACAACTCATAAAAAAAATTTTCAAAAATCAAAATATAAATAATGTAGCTTCCTTAAATTTGAACTTGAACCGATATCGAGTCTCTACCTCCTCTGCAATATCATCGGGGCTAGCACCGCCAATATTATCAGTATCCTCCACTCCTCTTATAAAAAAATCCTAAATTACAAGACCCAAACCTACTTTTCATTTAAGGAAACCACCAAAATCCCACCTCCCCCGCCAAAAACAAAAAATCTAATCTTTGACAAAACCTAAAAAAATAAACCTAAAAAGGGGGGAAATGATGAAGATTCTTAAGCCCAAATTCAACAAAATTTTCTCTTGAAAAAATAAAAACCCAATTAATAAGTACAAAAGCAATCTTGGACATTTTTTTTTTAGTTAATAAATGCAACCAATAAACCCCAATAATAAACAAAACCAATAAACCCCACTTCATTCATGCCATATTTATCAATGCATTGGAGATCAGTAGTTAAATCCAATCTCTACAATATCCATACAAATTCAACATATGAACAAAATGGAAATTAAGCAGAGTAATAAAAAGGGTTTCTTGAAGATAATATACACATTTGTGAAACAACACATTTGTTTGATTAATTAAATTGTATCATATGCAATATTCAGGCTGACTACCTATGACAAATAACCATCTTATGTTGTTCTCTTCCCCAATCTGCCTTTATTCTTCCCTCTCCCTTCATGCTTGCTCTGCCATTAATCTCTCTCTCTCTCTCTTAATTCTCTTCATGGTCTGCTACCATTCCTGTTAGGCAAATTCTGCAAGTGTAAAGTTCATAACAAGTAGTAAAGAATGAGTATGAATATCATTCCCATGAGGAAATGGGTACTAAGCACTAACTGTTAGTCGATTTTTCCTAGCTAGCACAAATCAATATAAATTGCAAGAATTAAAATAAATAAATTAAAATAAACTATCTACCCAAATTAATCTAATTAAATAAATTGGGATAAAATAGGGATTGGGTTTGTTTCACTAGTTAGGACTTGAATTACAGAATTAAGTTAATCTATTTCATTGATCACAGTCAAGGGTAAACCACTTAAATTACCTATAGTCTCTTTCGAGATCATCTAAAAATTCCAAAGTTAATTACAACCTATTTTCATGGTCACATCAATTAACTAAGGCTCATTAAGTTTCTTAGCAATTTATTGATAATCATAGAATTTGTCTACTTTCATGATCGAGGTTCCTAAGCTTTACAAGTCTATGAGCTGATAAATCATGCAACATTCATTGTCTCTAATCTATCCACAAACATGCAAACAATTGGGCCCTTAATTGAATACAAGATATTAAACAAAATTCAAAAAATTGACTGAAAATTAAATCATTGATAAGAAATAAAAATCCCAACAAGTATTAACTAGCTATTCCAAAACCAAACTCTAATTAATTTAGCTATTCATAAGAAAAGAAGAAGAAGGAAAGATAAAACTTGTTGAAAACACGCTTCAATCTTCAATCATTGTTAAGTTATTCAATTCCATGCTTCACCTTCCTTGGCAATCGTGTTCCCCCCCCCCCCCCCCCGAATGGCTTTTTTGTATCCTCCTTTTATAAGAAAAGTTTAATGGAAAACCTACTTGCACTTGAATTCCCAAGCTTTTACCAAAAGGAATATTTTTCTACTCGATATGGTTACAGGCAGGGGATGACACAGGCTATGTCACGTCCTTCATTTTTCGACATGGCTTCCATCATGGCGCGTTCCATCCCATGTTGACCTGCTCGCGATTCTTCAATTTACACAGAATAAGACATGTCTTCTATCATGCCATATCGCAAGTTGTGCTACATTATTTCAACTTCCAGAACAAGACATGCGCATAAGCATGCCATGGTGTAACCCACGTCGCATCAGTCTTTAGCTGTTTGAGAATTCCTCTATAGACTTGCCTACAAAAAGGGAAATACTTATTAATATTTAATAAAAAATCCTAATTTGATCGATATTAAACTAAAGACAATAAAATTCTAAATCAAACTATAAACTAAAATTAATCCTAAATAAACCTAATTTCTACCTAAATATAATTAATTATTTATTCAAGATTCATTAAAATTCAACTAAAAAACATGTGATAAATTATGCACAACAATTCCTGCTCAAACTCACGCTGCTTATGAGCACTTTGTTTCAACAACAACTTTCAAGTAGGCTAAAAAAAATTGCATTACCAGCTATTAAAAAAAAATTCAGATACTTTGCAACTATATGTTCACCAAAATACATAAGCTAAATTAAATGTTTCGCCCCTCCAGCCTATATAATTGTGACATCACTGTTATGTTGATCGGGCAAAAGGACATTAGCGACTGTGACGCCTTCGACATCATCGTTATGTTGATCAGGTGAAAGAGGGAATTGTTGTCACTACCGCTGAACATAAGAGCAATTAATGAATGAATCAGGGTTTTCAAAAGTCATCAAATGTGATTTTATGTTTTATGTTTAGGTTTTTAATTTTAATTTTTTTTAATGAGTTGTCTTAGCGTGTGGGCCAATAAATGGATGATGTGGCCTAATGAATGGATGAGGAGTCATGTGTTATTGGACCATAATGTCCACGTTAGTGTCAAGTAGGACCAATTTAACAATGTTAGACGGATATACTGAGAACCATCAAACAGTGACAAATACATGATGTAAATTGTCAAAAAGTGAAACACATACTTAAAAATGTAAAAGGATGATTTTCCATACTTTTTCCTAATTTTTTTTAGTGAATATCCCATTTTGGGAGAAATAAATCTCTAAAAATGAACTAGCTGATTCTTAATGTCACTTCCTTAGTGTAACAAATTCCTGTAATTAAAACCTAAATGATAAATATTTTTTACGGCATTAAAAAAAATAGCACTAATAATAATAAAATGTCTCTGTTTAGGGAATTAAAATTTTTTTTAGTTCGATAATGAAAGCAGTGATTAAATTGAAGTAAAGCCATGAAAGTGGAAACTCAAAAATAACAATAATAATAAAAGATCGTAATATTCCCTATAAATTCTTTGAGTATTCTGTTGCCATAAAATTTTCCAAAAACCAAATTGTGTGTTTTTTTAATCATTTATTAGATGGGTACAACAAGTTTTAATTATGGGAAAATTACATAAAAAACCTTAACTTTTAGGGGTATTTTCAAATAAAATTATATTTTTTTTCAAATTAAATTACAACCTTTAAAACGTTATAAAAAAAAAAACTCTTCTTGAATAACTTTACTAATAACAAGAGATGAAATTATTTTTTTCTGATCCATAAGATCCATTTGGATGACTGTACTGATAATAAGAGATGAAACTAATGTATTTATCCCCAAATTGATATTTTATCCTCTCCAATTGAGTATTTTATTTTGGATTAATAAACTGTTTAGATAAATAAAAGTATCAAATTAGGGACAAATACATCGGTTTCATCTCATATTATCAGTATAGTCATCTAAGTGGATCCTATATATAAAAAAAAAAAAAAAATTATCTTCTATTACCAGTAAAGTCATCTAAGAATAACTTTTCTGGAGAACTTTTTTTAATAATATTTTAAATGTTCTGATTTAATTTGAAAGAAAAAATTAGATATGATTTTATTTGAAAGTACCCTCAAAAATTGGGGTTTTTTTTATGTAATATCTCCTTTAAATACTTATTGTGTAACTCTAATAACCATTTTTGACAGTAAAATCATATATGGATATCCATATGATGTTGGAAAAGAATGTTAAAAACAAAATAATAAGTATAATAGTTGAATATAATGAAAGTAATAACTATAATAATTATATTAAAAGAAGAAAATAGAAACGAAAGAAAAAATGAGAAAATAAACAAAAAAAATAGAAAAGAATAGGAGAAAATAAAAATAGAAAAGGAAAAGAAAAATAAAAGGAGAAAGGAAAAAAATAAAAAGGGTATAAAAGAAAGCAGCAGATTAGAAAAAATGAAGTGCAGCATATTAATGGTGTTTATCCAGGTTTCTTCCCAAGGGAGCTAATGCAGATAATTCAAAGGGACGAGGAAAGCAGCAGATTAGAATATAACAATCTTAGCGATGTATGTTAGTAATTAGCTCTAATATTCAATGTTTTTTCAATAAAGTCTAGCCGCCTCTTAGGACCATGAATCCTACAGTTTAAGAGGTTACGTGCACAGTAATCTCAATGTAGTAGGTGCAAGGTTTTTTTCCCAGATTTGTCTTTGTTGCCCGAGGGATTTAGCTCTTCTGTTTTCCCAGAGAGCTTCAGCTCTTGTTTCTTTGTTTCTTAATACCAATGTTAATTTCCCAAAAAAAAAAATTAAAAGAATTTTTTTAAGAAAAAAAAAAAGTATGTAAGAAAAATAAAAGTGGTAGAAATGCAAATGAAAAATGAATGCATTTAGTAAAAAAGTTAAAAAATGGATTTTTTTTTTTAAAATTTCTCAAACTTTATATATAAATAAATGGATTTATGAGTGAGTAAAATTTATATAGATTTTATGAATTTGATTACCAATATAAATAATGAAAAGAAATTTATAAATTTGGATCCATTTTTTGGTCCATTTACATTGAATTACCCCAGATTTTAAGTTTATTACAGCGTGCTTTTTTCCCTTTTCATCCATGCCATTTTTTATTTTGTTTTTCTTTATTATTATTTTTTTTTTGCTTCTTTTTCTATTCTTCTATGTTTATTTTAGGTTTCTTAGTTTTTTTTTTCTTTCAACTTTTTATTTTCTTTTTCTCCTTTCTCTTTGTTTTTCACTCCTCTTCTTTTTTTAAATTTTCATTTTTTCTTGTTTCCTATTATCTTTATTTTATAATTTTTATTTCTTTTTATTTTTCCTTTTTTTCTTATTCTCTATTATCCTTATTTTTTTTAATTTTATCCTTATATTTATTTTTTAATTTTATTTTTTATTTATTTATTTTTTATTTTTCCTTATTTCTTCTTATTTTTTGTTATACTTAATTTTTTCAAATTTTTATTTTTATTCTTAGTTTTTTGTTTTTTTATAGTTTTTGGTGTGTGTGTATATATATATATATATGAAATTTTTTTTCAAGCTTTGTGCATTTGAAAAAATATTGGCACTTGAATTCAAATTAATTGATATAAATATATCAATTATTTTTATTTATTTTAATTAATTGAATATAAGTATATTTAAACTTTATTACTCAAGGCTAACTATTTTTTTGATAATTTTTCTAACAATAAATATTTACCAAATTATCATATTCAGGTATTGTTTTGAGTTTTATATACTATTTTGAATTTCATATATTGTTTTAAGTTTTAGATGTTGTTTTGAATTTCAAATACAAATAATAATCAGAAAATATACTTTTAATTGGAGGAAAATATTTAAATAATATTTAGATAATATATTGGTTTTACTATCAGATACAATTTTGAAGTTTTACATACATATAATATATAGGTATTTATCAATTTGAGATATTGTTTTTAATTTTCATATACTGTTTTGAGTTTTAAAAATTATAATATTCAGATAATATATTATTTTAATTATGTCATATATGAATAATATTTAGAAAATATACTATTTTTAAGTATCATTCTTATTATTTCTTAAACTTATTGTATAATAAAAAATTTCAATTAATAATTTTTGTTAATTTTTAACACTATTGGACAATAGAGACCCAATTTTTTTTAACAAAATATAACTCTTTTATTTTTTCAATAATAATACATTGATATAAAATATAAAAAAATATTAGAGATACTAATTTCTGACCACAAAATCTCCTCTTAATTTGTGCTAGAAATTAGAGCTTTTGATATATTTTTTTAAGAAAGAAAAAAAAAATAAAATGTCTTCACCATACTTATTCTCATGACATCACATTATTAATTAAAAATAGTTGAAATAATAGTTTGAAACTAAATTAGTCTAATTTATTGGTTGATTAATGCACCAATTAGATAATATATTATTTTTTAGTATCAAATGTAATTTTAAATTTTCATATATATATAATACTGGTGACGTGCCTAGAATGCAAATCTGAGTCATTTTCTCTTCATCGTGAGTTAAAGATATAATCAAGAGGAAGTTTGCGAGAAACTTCAGGAAAGAATCTCCTTAATAACACATAGATTCCCAGAAACGAATAAATAACAAGATCCCAATTGAGCCAAGAACGCAAAAACAAATACTACCAAGAAAAAATAATTTAAAAAAAAAAATAAAAACATCAATTAATTTCAAACCCGTAAAAAAAAAGGATCAAACAACCCAAGAATTAATGCAAAAGCAAATCATTTCAGCTGAATTAGAACTTAGATTTATCAGAAATGGAATTGATCAAAGTAGAAGCACGAACAACAAACCTAAAGCACGGCTAAGTGCGTTGACATCATCGAGCTGAGCAGTGGCGGTGAGGTCACGGAGGTGAGAAGGAATATCATAATCAAAGTCACTACAAAAACAAAGGAAAACCGAAGAGAAAACGAAGAAGATGCGCAGAGCATTACAGGTGCACACGAGTGATTATTTTACCATTTTGGGACACAGAAATAATAAATAAAAAGTTTGGTATTTTAATAGTTGAGTTGAGCTTTTGGGGAAAAGATCTCTATAACCAATTGAAAGGAATATTAAATTGGAAAGGTTAGATGTGCTTGCCTATTATTTTTTTTCAATAATGTTAAATATGGTCTTCTACTATTATTATTTGGAAAAATGATATATTCTATCATTAATTTTAGATCAATTATCAATTAAAGTCTATTTTGAAAGTTATTTCAACTTTCTCTTTCAATTTTATAAATTATGTCAATTATATTCAATTTTATTTAAAGTGTCTAATTATATTTTTAAAAATTACTTTTAGAACCCTCTAAAATAAATTTGACACTCATTCATTTTTTTTCTTTTTTTTAAGAAAACAAAATTTGAAAATTTTTCAAGGTATAATTTAACTATTTTAGAAATAAATTTAAAAATTAATTTTTAAATTTTTACATAAAATGTGAACTTTTTATGTATCAATTAAAAATAATAAAAAAAAAGTGATAGTTTATCAATCAATTTGTTATATTGATTAATATTAATTTAACAACAATCTAATATAGAGATTAAAAATGTTAAATTTATTATATAGTAATTTAATAATAATTTTTAAAGATACAATTAGATCTTTCAACTATTATCAAATAAAATTGACATAATTCATATAAAGTTAAAGAAACAAATTAAAATAACTTTTAAAATATGATTCAATGGATAATTAGCTCAAAGTTTAGGATAGAACTTATGGTTTTTCCTTATTATTTTATTTATCAAGATATTATTTAATTTCAATAAATGCAAATATTTCATAATAAGCTAATTAGAATTACAACCTGCAATGCTCAAAATTGGACGCTTGGAGTAAAGTAGCTTAATATATGGAAGTTGTCATTTAATATTTACTTCTTGGAAGTTTTCTAAATACATATTTATAAACATTTTTCTAGAAAAAAAAAAAAAAAACATATTCCAAATCAGCAACAGCAACTAATATACAATGCATGGTTCTTGACTATCTTTGAGTTTGAATGCATCACCCAATTTGCAACACATTTAAGGAGTGTAAAATGTTGACTAATTTCTCTTTGCTTTTATTATTATTTTTTCTCACTAGCTCTCTACGAAAGCAACCAGAAATGGAAGCTGGTTCGAAGTCAAACATTTCGTCAGCTCCAGATTCCACAATGACATATCCATCAATTCGAATCCGATCACTTTAACACTAAATGACATTGTAAATTGATATTGTATGATATTTATTTTAAATTATATTTATTTAATACTAATACTAACTCACATAGTTTATTATGATTACATAATTTTTTTATATTTGATAATCTAAATTTTATTTATTTAATGCTAAATTAGTATCATATAATATATATTTAATATGATATTCACTTCATAATTAAAATTTTATTTACTTACTAGTAATATTTAATTTTCACTTAATTTACACCATAAAATTAGCTAGTTTTGGTATGTAATTTTTTTTTTATTACATTCAATAATTTAAACTATATTTACTCAATATTACTACTAATTAACACCAAAAGTATACAATTTATCGTGAAACTAAAAGTCTATTTACTTCATGGTAATATTTAATGGTAATACTAATTCAAATTCAATATCGAAACTATATAATTTTATTAGCAAATAACGAAATTTTTTATTATATTTAATAAATATATTTATTTAATTATATTTATTTAATATTATTGCTTGCTACTAATATTTAGAATATTAGTAGCAAAATATCATCATAACACAAAAACCGAACCGACCACATAACACAAAATATAAAATATATTTATAATATAAATATAGAAATGATGCTATGGTATTAATTTCTTGATACTTATTTTTTTATGTCATATCTTTTAATTACAGTACTTTTAAACTATAATATTAATTTTTAATGATATTATCTTCTTTTTTATTAAATTATTTATTATTTATTTAAGTTTTATAAGTTATATAATATAATTGAATAGAAAATTATAAAATATTTTTTGATTATGTTTTATAAAATGTAACTTAAATAAATTAAAAATAAGTTTTAAAACATCATTTAATTGTTTCATATGTTTTTTATTCAAATGCTATAAATAAAAGAATTTTAACCAAATTTGATCTTTAAAATCCTCTTTGTGTGTATATATATGCACTAAAGTTTTCATTAATTAGAATTCACTCATTATTAAAAAATTTAATATTTAAAATATTAAAATGATTAAAATTAGCATATTTTAAAGTTCTATAACTTATTTATGTTTTCTATTCCACCTAAAACTCTATATTTTTATATTTCAGTATACAAAAAATATAAATAGATGAGATTTAAAAAAAATGGGTATAGTTTGAATTCTATTTGTAAAAAAATTAAGGGCTAATAAATAATTTAATTAATAAAAATTTTAGAATATTTAATTATCACAAAATTTGTTCCTTAGTTAATGTTATTATAATTTAAAAAATTATGATAACAAAAATTTTAAAAATTATAACAATATGTTCTATTTTTAGTTAATTTATGATTTTTATTTCATTTAAAATTTTTATTTATTTTATATTTATATTTATGAAGATATATTAATTTATAGTTTGCGTATTGTTAATATTCACGATTAATATCTTTACGTTGCTTATCTTTCAATGGTTGAAGAAAAAGTAAATGTATATATTTATTTCACTTTTTATTTATCTTTCACATGTGTGTTCTCTCTTTCCTTCAACTGTTTATTTGTTTCCCTCTTCTTTTCGATTTATGCTTTTTCCCTATAAATTTGAGTCTCGTACTTTCTCTTTCCATCAACTTTCTGTTGCTTGACTTGTCTTTGTTTCCCTCTTCTTCTTGATTGATGCTTTTTCTCTTCTTCTTGTTGATTTGGTTTCTATCTTTTTCTTCTTAATCGATTTGCATAATATCCAACAAGATTTTCATAGCCTGTGTCATTTATATTGAGTTATGGACTTCTTTTGCTTCGCTCTTCTTCTTGATTGATTGGCTTCTTCTCATTCTTCTTGTTGATTTCGTTTCTATCTTCTTCTTCTTATTGATCGATTTGCTTAATATGCAACAAGATTTTCATAGCCGGTCTCATTTTTATTGAGTTATAGACTTGTCTTTCGCAGCAACTTTCTTTTGTTTCCCTCTTCTTTTTGATTGATTTGCTTTTTCTCTTTTCTTATTGATTTGGTTTCTGTCTTTTTCTTCTTGATTGATTCGCTCTTCTGCCTTTTTCTGTCTTTTTCTTATTGATCTGGTTTCTGTCTTCTTCTTCTTGATTGATTTGCTTTCTATCCTCTTCTTAACAAATACAATCAAATCTTCAATATGACCGTGTCTTTAGCTGTGCTTGCAGCAACTAGCGCAGTTTGGGATGCTTTTAAAAGTCTCATGTGTTTTTTCTGCCTTCGTGCAGAATATTTTGATGACTTGAATGCAGATATCGGGTCCTTAAATGCTAAAATGAAGGATCTGAAGTCGAAAAAGAACGATTTAAAAAGAGTTTTGAGAAAAAAGGAACCCCATTGGCAAATTACTGAGGAAGCGACGAAGTGGATGGAAAAAGTTGGTCGCTTTATTCGTGATGAAAAGGGAATAATGAAAGCAGCTGAAGAAGACATTGAGAACCAAGCTATCAGATGTCTCTTCCCCAACCGCTGCTGCAACTATAATGGGACTAGAAAGAGACTAATCGAAAGGATAGAAGAAGCAGAAAAACTGTTGAACGAAATTAACTTGGGGAACGTTGTTGAGCGAAAGCCTTGTAATCTGCCGAACGAGATGCCCGTACCAAAAGCTTCTGAGGCCTTGGAGCTCAAGTTTCAACAAATCTGGGAATCCGTTATAGACCCAATTAGCGAGGGCCTTATTAGTATAGTGGGTGCGAGAAATGTGGGTAAGAGCACCACACTGAAGATGATTTACAACAAGGTCTCCAGCAGCATGAGAGATCATGTTGCGATATGGGTTGACGTTTCTGAACAACACCCACTGAGAGATGTTCAACAAAGTATTCTGAAAAAATTCGGCATCTCTGAAAGTGAATGGAATAATCAAAGTGAGCCAATGTCCGTGGTAATATTTAAGTTACTACGAGGGGTGAAATTTGTTTTGATGTTGGATAATATAGGAGAGCAATGGGGCCATCGACGTCTCTGGGATGACATTGGAGTTCCCGTGGATGGCAATGGAAATGGCTCCAAAGTCATTTTTACCACTAAATCAAAGGAGTTGTATGAGTGGATGAAGTCGAAAAATTTTGAAGTAACAGGTTTGCCAATAAACCACTCTACATCTAGAACTGTTCCATTGTCAGCCCCGATACAGCAAACCATCTCGAAAAAGAAAAAAGAAAAAGAAAAAAAAGAGTTCTGAGACAGCAGACGCTTTCAACTTCCATCAGAAAATTATTGAGGGAAAATTATCGTGAACTATACACTTTATCTATTGAACCATGAGCATTAATCACATTGGAACACACCCAAAATCTAATACAATCGATGTATAACAGAAAAGCTCGAAGATTCCTCGTCATTCGTTTTTATTTTCAATAATAAAGTGTAAATCATTTGATTTATATATCATAAATTCTATTTTAAAATATAATACACTCATAATAAACAAAATTTCCCTTACTGGATTTTTTTTTATTTTTTCCTTTCCTTTCTAGTCTTCTATTACTCTTTTGAGGCCTTTGTTTTTTCAAACAGCTGACCCGTCAAAAGGAAGTTCGACTGTAAACATGTAAACGTCTTGTTTGCGTTTGTTCATAGTCCAACTTCAAAAGTTGAATTATTTCCTAATTATTAATTCATATATATATATATTGGTAATAATATATATTACGAATTGCGACGTGATGTCACAATTCGTGATAAATTATCATTTAATTTTTTATAAAACTATTGACTAAGTTTCTATAAAAAAAAAATTACTTTCATTTTTACTCTCTAATGCATAGGAGATATCTATTTGTGTGAAGGTCATTTTAATGCCTTTATGATTTTTCTGTTACATGTTGCAAATTGTTTTCTGCATTTTGTTATTAAATAAACACTCTTTCAAACAAATAAATCTTTAAAAAATAAATAATTTTGTTAATAAAAAAATAATCAAATGGTAATTATTTTTTCAAGAATATTTTGAGATATAAAGTTAAAATTCTATTATCGAAAATTATCACCTATTATATAGTTCATCGATATTTAGTTTATATAATATCTTTATTAAGAAAACATAATAATAATAATAATAATAATAATAATAATAATAAATTTCATCTTGCATTTCTTGATTCTCCTCCTCATCTTGCATTTTACATGTTATTATTTCCTACATTTACAGTAAACAAAATTGTACTAACAACAGAACAAAAACCTCAACCACCTGCATACAGCCCAGTCATCACAAGCCTCTCCCATCCCCATCCCGCTGTCGCCGCTAATTCTTCCATTCTCCACCCAATTCCACCTGTGTTCAACACCAAAACCACGTCGACCCCCACTTATTTGTTTAAGGAAACTTCCACACTTTCCTATCATCACCCGATTCTCCTACTATGTTTCGGCTGTAGTCTTCAACGGCATGTCTTTCCCATCTTTTTCAAACTTTGTTTTCCTGTTTTTTCTACTTGCATTAATATAATGGTCCCATACGGGATATTCAAAGTGGAAAATTCGGGATTTAAGTGGGTGAGAAGATAGGGACTTCCTTTTCTTTTTTTTTTTTTGCAATTACAAAGTAAAAGGGAAATCCTCACTCCAGTTTATAATTTTCATCACGTGAATTACTTGATTACAGAGAAATGATGGACTCCTATCTAATTAACTAGACTAACAATTACATATTTTTTATAATGTTAATTATTTTTATCTATATTTTTTAATTAATTTTTTTGAAGATTTTTTAATATAATATGCAAATTTACTATACATTTCATATATTTTAATATTTGTATATATTAGATGTATTTTTTGAAAAGTAATAAAATTTATTATTATTATTAATCAAAACTTATAAATATAAAATATTTTTATAAAAATAATAAACATAATTTAATTCATATCTTATATATTATAATTTGAACATACAAATAAAAAATTTGAAAACATAATTTGATAAAATTAAAAAATAATTAGTATCTCTAATAGTCATTAAACATATAAACAATAACAACTTTAAATAAGTTTATCAAACACCTTATATTAATCAATTAATTACTAGTTATTGGCCAATAGCTACCAATTATTAAAAAAATAATAAATAATATTTAATTAAAGTAATAATAAATAATTTAAAAAATTAATTATATAATGTGATCTCCTTAAAACATAAAACCATGGATGGACTAATATTTTATTTTTATTAATTTAATTATATGCCTTCCTACACTTCGTCTATTTTCAAGTGTGTGATTAGTGGGCCTTTGGGCCTGTTGAATGATATTTGGTCTTTTGATGGTAAAAAAAAAAAAAAAAAGTGTGTCGAATTGGCAGTTTCCATCCAATCATCGTATAACTTCTCATAAAGGTGCTAAATACTGACACGTATTACCGTTGAAAAATCTAAATCATAACATCTCATCATATGGTCATCTTTGTCTGCTTTCATTATTTTCATTTTCATTAGGATTAACTTCAGCAAGTGTGGAACAGAATATCAATGAAGAAGTGAAAATGCTCGACATTTTTGGACTTCGAAGCTTCTTAACTTTCTTTGGAGATAATTCCAATTGTCCCTCATATTACACCATAATTACTACTTAGCCAAATGCATAGTTTCACCCCATGAATTTTATTCAATTAACCTTTAACGTTTATCAATTTTTATTATATTTTATTTAACTTTTAAATT
Source organism: Mallotus nudiflorus (assembly GCA_947683625.1). NCBI lineage: Eukaryota > Viridiplantae > Streptophyta > Magnoliopsida > Malpighiales > Euphorbiaceae > Mallotus > Mallotus nudiflorus. The sequence goes on from CANTUR010000014.1 coordinate 7,120,055, forward strand.
TTTATTTTAAATATATCTAATTTTTATAATACATAAAATTTAAGAAATCAACGTTAATACAGATACAAGAGAAACTTACATAAATCAAAATAATATTTAATAGAAAAAAAATCCTTGAAAATAACATTTTTCTTTAGTGTTTTATATATTTAAAATCATTTGAATTTAAAATTTTATCTATTTTGATATTATGCAAGTTAAATAGAATAAAAAAATATAAATTGAAAGGTAAAAACAGTTCAAAATAGAAGTATTAAAATTGAGTAGAAAATAATAGAAATTGAGAAATGTTAAAAGTTAATCGTATAAAATTCAGGAATGAAATTATACATTCAATCCGTTATCACTTCATCTCTCCATTTAAAAAAAATCCCCTCTCAATTTTAGATTTATTAAAGAATTTTCTGCCTCTGTTAAAAAAAAAAAATCACATATAAAGATATATTTATCCTCAATATTTAATTGAATTCACAATATACCATGTTTAATTAAATTCTTATTTTTTTAACTTTTTCTTTTATGGTACTATAATGTTGAAAATATTAAAAATAATAACTTTAATTAAACTAAATCAATTTACATTAAAAATTATAGCTTCAACAAAAATTTTCCTTTTTAAAAAAATTAAATTAAATTAAAAGTATATTTATTCTTATTTTATTAATTTTATAATATTATATAGTGCTTAATTAACTTCTTATTTTCAATTTTTTTTTAAAAAAAAAATCATTTACCTTTCATACACTATTATAATATTTAAAAGTAATAAAAATTTTAAGCTATGATTTAATTAAATTAAAAATTACAATTTTAACAAAAAATTTCTGTTAAAAATTAAATGACATAAAAATGCATATTTAATTTCAATATTTGATTAAATTTATAATATTATACTATACTTAATTTATTTTTTTAACCATGCACTTTTTTTTATGGTATTACAATATAGAAAATAATAGAAATTTCAAACTATTCTTTAATTAAATTAAAAAATTACAATTCCAACAAATTAATGAGCAGTTGTGGTCGTGTAAATGGAGGTCAGATAATAAAATACTGAATTTATTGCTTAAAATTTTTAACCAAACATCAAATTGCATAAGTATTTGCATTTTATTTTTTTAAGAATATCAGTATATATATATATTTCTGAGTTTTAAAGTCATTAAGTAAAAAATTTGATAAGTTTCAATCTTTATATTTTAGTATTTATCCTAAAAGCTAATGTGTCAAATTAATAAAAATTCTAATTTTTTTATTAAAAATAAAATATTTACCATATTTATTTAGTATTATTTTGTAACTAAAACACTATTATACTTATTTTAATACTACTCAAATTCTAAAGATATTTATACTACATATTTATATACCTTAAATCACTCAAATATTTTTTTCAAATCTTCATTTTTAAAATTTTTTTAAAGTATAATAATATAGTAATTATTTTGTATTATTTTTCAACTAAAACACTACTATATATACTCTAATACTAATATAATAATTTTAAAAACTAATCTTATCATAACTAAAATATTATGGTAACAAAAATTAAATTTATAATTAATATTATATTTTAGTATTCACTTTTAAAACTTTATATGTAATATCATTTAACCTCAGAGTAAACATATGTACTATTTATTTATGCTAAAAAAATTTATTGTACTATTTTTCAATCTCTATAAAATCTCTATGTAAATTTTATTATTTATATATATCCTATAATTTAAATTTTTCACTAATAAAATATATTAAAATATAAATAAATAATTTATTAATAAGTAATATATATATTAAATCCTAAGTTTTAAAGTCATTAAGCCAAGATTTTAACAAGTGTCTATCTTCATATTTGAGTATTCATCATAAAAGCTAATATGTTAAATTTTTAAAAATCATAATTTTTTTATTAAAAATAAAATATTTACCATATTTATTTTGTAACTAAAACACTATTATATTTATCTCAATACTATTCAAATTCTAAAGATATTTATATACTACATATGTTTCGACCTTAAATCACTCAAATATTATTTTCAAATTATTAAAAATTTTACTTTTTAAAATTTTTCTAAAGTATAATAATATAATTATTATTTTATATTAATTTTCAACTAAAATACTACTATATATACTTTAATACTAATATAATAATTTTAAAACTAATCTTATTATAACTAAAACATTATGGTAACAAAAATTAAATTTATAACTAATATTATATTTTGATATTCACTTCTAAAAATTTATATGTAACATCATTAAACCTTAAAGTAAACCTATGTACTATTTATTTATGCTATACTATTTTTCAATCTATATAATCCTCTATGTAAATTTATTATTTATATATATCTTATAATTTAAATTTTTCACTAATAAAATATATTAAAATATAAATAAATAATTTAGTAATAAGTAAACCGAGCAATGCGTGGATATACGACTAGTTTTAATTAAATTAATGTGAAATTTGAAAATTTTAAAGGAACTTTTTATTTTTTTAATAATTATTGACATTTTTTTACCTTTGACAAATAGCATATTCCAATAATATTTGTACTCTTTTTAACAAATGGGAGAAATTGTTTGATGATTTTAAAACTGAATGAGTTTTTAATTATTTTTTTGAAAATAGAGGAATGAATTAATAATTATGGTCTAATTTTAGGGGGCTAATTGTAATTATTCCTATTCTTTAATTATTTGCAATTGTCATTATAACTTCTATGCTCAGGAAATTTTAACTTTAATGTATTTTCTGTGCATACAGTAAATAAAATATTATTGTCAGCGCATGAATATGCAAAGGACTTTGATTAAGCTGTAACCTGTCATAAACAAACAAAAATAACATCTGAGAAGCGAATAAAAATTAGGCTAATGTGCTAAAAAATTCAATTTTTTTTAACTTCTTGTGATTTTAGTTTATTTTTAAAATTTTAATAAAAATGTTCAAATTTGATAAATTAATAGAAGTTATAGCGAAAATTAATTTTGGTCAAAATTGAGACACCAAGGTCACTCCACAATGTTAAAAGAAACTTAGAGACTACATATCACTCCCAGGCAAACTGAACTGTCCAACGCATAGATGGACTCTGCAAATGCAAAATCCCCAATAGTATACTATTCTGCTGGAATACTGGACAAAAACATTTATGCCCAATGGCCCTAAGTATCAAATCCCACAACTTTTTTTTTTTAATTTTTTTTTTTAAAAACTCAATACGTACAAAACAGGCGAAATTTTAACGGCCAACTACTGTTAATAATAAACATTGCTGTACCAGGGACAGAAAGATCAATTGTATCAACCATCAAAGAATTATCCGGCTGAATCGTTAGTAACATTTAACCTGCTTGCCAAGCTATGTGCTTTGTAATTGGAACCCAATGCATCTCATTAGTGCAGTTCTAATTACACTTTATTTGTCACCACTTCCAAACATTCCCATCATGTCCTTGGCAGATCCCATTTGCTTCATCAAATTTTGCAAGCCACCCATGCCACCAATCTGCTTCAGCATGTGTTGTGCATTCATATTTCTAGGCAGAGCACTCATTTCACTGTTCTTAGGAATCTTAAGTCCCTTCATTTTGCTCCAAATTTTGGCCAGACGATTGTACTCTTTAAACATTTCCATTACTTCTCTACCTTGGCGACCAGAACCTCGTGCTATCCTCATAATACGAGAGTCGTTCATAAGCTTTGGATTAGACTATCCAACTCTGTAATCTTTGCGTAATCCATCATGGTCATATATCGCTTAATCTTTGCTTGGCTCTCTTTTCACGACCTTTTGGCATCTAATTCAGCTCTAAATTCTGGAAGCATTGAAAATACCTACATAAAATATCCAAGAATTTTAAACTGAAAGACATAGCCCAACAAGGGATGGAAAATTTGTGGGCAAATAAAGAGAGGATGATTTTTCCAACTGAAAGAAAAGCAATTAATATTTATAGTTAGCATATAATAATAATAATAATAATAATAATAATAATAATAATATTATTATTATTATTATTATTATTATTATTATTATTATTATTATTATTATTATTATTAATACTTACAGGCACATTTTAATGTTGGATTATAGCTTACAAGGCCAATTCATCATAGTTAAGTGAATTCTGAGCATGTCCAATGTCATTTTATTTTTCAACTGTGTCCATCAAAAGCAAGGTTAATATTTCTCACTTGTTTCCACCAAATTTACAAAATTATACTCATTAAAAGTTACAATTACATTTTAGAAGTCCATCTCACAAATACTACGAGAAAAGAAGTACTCATAATAATTTGGAATCCAATTGTAGCGAGTGAACCGCAAGTGCACGGTATCGATAATTAGTATAAAAATATTATCTCACAAAAATTTTGATTCAATCACCTATTTACCAACCTCTTATTATTAAAGGTTAAAAATGAAAGTATGTATAATTAGCCTAAGTTGTGAATTCAAGAAATCTACTTCAAAGACAAAGAAATAATTCAACAAAATTAACTTGTTAGGAATTAAATTACCTCACAATCACTAAGTTAATTTACTAATCAATTAGTTATGCATATCTTGAGTTTTGCTAAATCTTTAATCAATCTTTTTCAAGCATCAATTAATTTAAATTCACAATTATCAATCGAGGTAATAAATACCCAATTCTCATTACAATCTAAACACCTAAACATCAAAATCATGAATTATGAAGCACATCTTAAAAGGAAATTTAATCAACTCAAACTATCTTCGACTTATATTTTTTTCCCTCTTAGTTGTAGGTATTTTTGGTCGACACTTCTGCCAAGATATTTGTGCTCATTGTTGCTTCATTGGAATTAAGTTGTGTTTTCTAGATTGTATGCATATTTACAGTGAGTTCTTCAAAAGGAAAAGCAAAGAACACAAAGTGTAGCTACTGTCAATGCTAGGTTGTTGCATGAGTGTGAAATTCATCAAAATAGTCTTGAAGAATGTGGTGTTAATTTCCTTATTTAAAAGGAAGATAGACTGATCGTGGATACTTCATCACCATCTGATTGTTGAAAATAAAATGGCTGCAATTCACAAACACAAGCTTCTCTCTATAATAGTATAAAATAGAGAGGTAAAATGAAAGAGGACTTATATTAAATAGGTTATAGGCACAAGAGAAAATGAGCTGAAAGACACATCTTTATTCATGGCTAAACTTGCTTTAAATACACTAAAAATGCAACATAAATTCCTGAAGTTTAGGCATAACTAACAACTTAAATAATATCTCCTACAAACAAGAACCACATCCCATAAAACTAGAATTGAAACTTGACTAAGTAAATGATAACAAACTTACTGAATTTCAGCATTACTCTCCAACACTCCCCTATAATGCTGAAATTCACAAGTCCTAACATATTTCTCAAGCATTCAAATTTGTCTCTTAGAAGAGGCTTTGTAAACAAATCAGCCAACTGCTCATTGATGTTGCAGTAAGCCATCTTTATGCTTCCTTCAGTCACCAAATCTCTAATGAAATGATGTTGAGTTTCAATGTGCCTTAAGCGGCTATGATACACATGATTCTTTGTCATAGCAATGGTTTATCATAAAAAATGGTTATGCCATATTTTTATTTTTTTCCAAAATCAACAAGTATCCTTTGCAGCCATATTGCTTGGCATGTTGCTGCTACAACAGCTACATATTCAGCTTCTAAAGAGAATAGGGTAGTGGAAGATTGCTTCTTTGAACTCCAACATATTGCACCTCAGCCAAGGTTAAAGACATAACCAAATGTACTCCTTCAATCATCAAGAGAACCTGCCCAACCACTATCCGAAAAACCATATAACATAAAATTATTAGCATTTGAGTACCACAACCCATAAGATCCAGTTCCCTTCAAGTATTTAAGTATTCTTTTAGTAGCTCTATGATGACTTTTGCTCGAATTTTGCATGAACTGAGATAATAAGCTAGCTGCATACATGATATATGGCCTGCTATTAGTGAGATACAACAAACTTCCAATCAAGCTTTGATACATCTATCCATCAACTCTTTCTTCCCCATCTTCTAAGCATAATTTCTTATTTGCATTGAGAGGCATCTTCACTAGATTACAATTTTGCATTTAAAATCTCTCAAGTAAATCATTAGCATATTTCTTTTGACAAAGAAATATTCCAGCATTATTTTATTTGATTTCCAGCCCCAAGAAATAACTCATCAACCCTAAATAAGTCATCTCAAACTCATTAATCACCAACCTTTTGAACTCTTCCAACAAAGTAACACTATTAGTTGTGTAAATTAAATCATTAATATAAAGGCAAACAATGAGTACCTCTGTTTCTCTTTCTTTAACAAACAAATTTGGCTCACTAGAACACTTTTCCAGTCTAAGCTTGTTAAAGAATCCATCAATGCATGAGTACTAGGCCCTTGGTGCTTGCTTAAGGTCGTACAAGGATTTTTTAAGCCTATAGACCTTTGCTTCCTCACCTTTAACTTCATAACCTGTTGGTTGCTCTACAAACACTTCCTTATTCAAAACACCATTTAAAAAAGTTGATTTCACATCAAATTGATAGACCTTCCATTTGAAATGAGCAACAATAGCCAAAACAGTTCTAATGGTGTCAAATCTAGCTATAGGAGCAAAAGTTTCATTAAAATCAATACCTTCACACTGCATATAGCCCTTAGCAACCAGTCGTGCTTTGTATTTCTGGAATGAACCATCAGGTCTACATTTGACTTTGTAAATCCACTTTAATCCTACTTTTTCTTTGCCATTTGGTAATTCAATAAGCTCCCAGGTGTCATGTTGCTACAAAGCTCTGATTTCTTCATCCATGGTTGCACATCATTCCTTTTTTTGAACTGCATCGTCAAAATAAGTTGGCTTTAGAATTGTTGCAAGCTGACATCTTTTAGTCTTCTCATAAATCTCATTCAATGAATGTCACTTTCTTAGAGGAGTTGATGTAGAGCTGGAAGAAGAAGTCAAATTTGATGGAGTAGAGCTATGAGTAGTTGTTAGAGATGGAGTACTTGGTGGAGTTGATGGTGGCGAGAGAGAACTAAAGGCTTCATTATCATCTGAAAATAATTCAGTGTTCTCTTGGAGCAAAATTGAACAACCTTCTTTATTAGTCCAATTTCATGCACTCTTTTAATCAAATATAACATCATGACTAATGATAAGCTTGTTAGCCATAAGATTATAAAATCGATACCTTTTAGTTTCAGCACTATAACTAATAAATATGCATTTGAGACTATTATCATCAAGTTTTTGCCTCTTTTGAGAAGGAATAAGGACAAACAAAATGCAACCAAAGACTTTGAAATGTTATACCTTTGGTTTCCATCTATGCCAAGCTTCAAAGGGTGCTTGATTTTGTAGAGTTATTGTTGAGCTTCAATTGAGGATGTAGATAGTTGTATGAATTGCTTCTGCCCAAAAACACTTTGGCAGCCCTTTTACTTTAGGTAAGCTCTTGGCCATCTCCACAAGGCTTCCATTTTTTCTCTCAGCTATGCCATTCTGTTGTAGTGTGTAACTAGTTGTTAATTGCCTCATAACACTAAATTCTGCATAAAAATTGTCAAATTCTATTGACCATTTGCATGATCAAACTCTTAATTTTGGACTTTGACAAAAAAATTTGATACTAATAATTTCAACTAAGTGTGTAGCGAATTATATACCAAATATATGCGAAGCATATACATTTTTGGATGAATAGTGATTTTCGAGCTAATTCAACCTTTAAGATTTAAGAAGGCTTTTGACATCTTTAAAGCTCTATAAGAGAAAATGATTTTCTTCACATTTAAAGTAGACATCTTAAACTTTCCAAATTGAGCTTGCTTTCAAAATCAGAGCTCATTTGGGTATGCAAATCTTTAGTCAAAGTTATCATATGTAGCTTGCATTTCGTTTTGCATAGCTCTTAGTATTTCAAAAATATCTTGAGCTATAGATGCCCAATTAAAGTCACTTAAAATTTTATGGAAAGCTAAGATAATTATCTATAACTTTTATGAAGAATGTTTAGGTTGAATCGATCTTCTTCAATCCCGTTCACGAGCATCTCATGAGCCAATCATGAGTTGTCCTCCTTTTGGTGTTCTTATTGAGGAAAGGGGCAGTGCAGCTCAAGAGCTAGAGTCACGAGCACTTTTGCTCATTATCTGCTTGTGAGGGTAGTATTGTTTACTCCTAATGGAAATATTTGAATGCAACATATATATTTTTTCTCCTCACGGGCATTGTTCACTCATGAGCGGCATTTTGACAGAATAAAGTCCAAGATTGATTCAAAATCAAATATAAACATTGGAGACATGTTTGACACGTCCAAAAACTATATTTTTTAGTGTTTGTCTATATAAATACTCTTTAGAATTCAATTTAAAGTTTAAGAAACTTGTTTTATCATTCATTATCTCTTAAGCATTCAATTGAGCTCTAAAAATTCTTTTAAACAATTTTTTTGTATAAAATCCTATAAGAGTTGGTTGTGTGTTAGAAATAGAATTTCTCTTCATCTTAAATCTTAGGATATATTAGAAGGAAAGTGAGATTTATTTCTAAAGGAATTGTTTTAAGTGTTATCCATTGAAACACTTGGGATTTGGTTTTTAAGTGCCTTGAAAACTCAAGTTGTAAGGTTGTAAGAGTGAGCCATAAAACTCTTGTGTAATCTCAATCTTGTGAATAAGATTTTAAGTGATTGAAAATCTTAACTTGGAGATAAATTAGGTAGAGACATAGGATTATTATTAAATCCCAACTCCTTAAATCTTGTGTTCTTCATTCTTTCTTTTCAACTTCCATTTAATTCTTGTAAAGAATTCTTTTAATTTCTCATTTTTATTCGATAGTCCTATTCACTCCCCCTCTAGGACTCTTTTTAATTGGTATTAGAGCTTGAATTATAGGTACTTTATTGCTAGAATACAATATCATAGGGAGTGAATCACAAAACATCTCTTCTCTTAGACCATTCTTTGATGGTAGTGACTATCCATATTAGAAATTCAAAATGGAATTATATCTTGATTATGATTCCATCAAACTTTAGGACATTATCCTAAGAGGTTAGAAACCACCTACAACTATCATTGATGGTATGGTAACTACTCTTACAAGAAGCCAATAGAGTATTGATCACAAGGAAGAAAATCATAAAAATAAAAAAAGCTATGATTACTTTAGTCTCCTCCATGACAAGGAAAGAAGGAGGCAAGCTTCAACATTGCATTTTGGCTAAAGAAATGTGGGAGACCTTAGAAAACCACTATAAAGGCAACATTCAAGTAAGAAGCAAGAAGGTTCAACTTCATATGTATGAATATAAACTCTTTAAAATGAAGCCTCAAGAATCAATCACGGAGATGACAAATCGTCTTAGTGCTCTCCTCACAACCCTCAAGAAACTTAGAAAACATTTCTCCAAGGAAGAGGTAAACAACAAGATTCTAAGAATTCTACCTAAGAAGGATTAGGAATCTTATGTTACCTTAATTGAGGAAGCTCAAGACCTCTATACTCTATCAACTGATGTGCTCATTGGTAAGATCTTAACACATGAGCTCACTATCAAGCAAAGAGGTGAATAATAAGAAAAGAAAAAAAAAGTAAAGAGCATTGCTTTAAAAGCTATTAAAAAAGATAATGAAGAGGAAAACATCAAAGATTCTAGTGATGAAAATGGTGACATTTCCATGCTCACTACGAACTTCAAAAAGTTCTTGAGAAAGAAAAACTTCTCAAAAATAAAGGACTTCAATAAGAAGTTCCAAGAAGATGGGAAGAAGAAAACAAAAAAGGTTACTTGCTCTGAATGCAAGAAACTGTGACATATTAGAAGTGAGTGTCCCAAACTCAAATTCAAGAGAAAGGGAGCAAAAGATAAGAAGAAGGCATTCAAAGCTACTTAAGATGATTTCTCTAAATCCAAAAAGGAAGAGGAACAACAAGAAGTTGCCAATCTTTGCTTCATGGCCATTGAAAATGAAAATAAGGTACCATCCACTTCTTATTCTTCCTTTGATGACTGTGATGATTGTGATGATGATGATGATGATGATGATGATGATGATAATGAGAGCTCTATTATGAGCAAATTACTTGTTAAATGCAAAAGCTTATTATCTAAGAAGAAACAATATAAATGTGAGTTAGCTAGATTAAACAAAGATTTTTAATATTTAAAAAATGATTTTGCTAAACTTATTGCATCAAATGAAAAACTTGTGAGTAATGAAAAATCTTTTAATTCTTTAGAAGATCAACTTAAGAAAGCAAATGATGAAAATCAAAATTTTTTTAAGGAGGTCTTAGAATTAAAGAATGTCATTGCTAAATTTAAGAGAGGAAAAGAAACTTTAGATATTCTTCTTGACTCTCAAAAATTTCGTGGAGATACCTATGGAATTGGATATAAGAATGGAATGTCTTCATCATTTTCATCACATATTAATTTTGTTAAAGCTTCACATGATTCTACTCCTTTAACCTCTAATGAGATTGAAGCTTTCAAAGCTAAAAGATCTAATGTATTAAATAGCAAGGGAAAGTCTCATAATTAATCCTTCATTAACACAAAGAGGTAAGGCTCAAACTATAGCACCTCAACCAAAGCATGCTTGTATGTACACTCGATACAATTATAATAGGCATGCTACACAACACAATGCACATAAACATATTGCACAAACTTATCAAAATACTCATTACCATTGCCAATGCATGTCTCACTCAATGACACAAAACAATAAGAGATACACACAACACGAAAGGCATGTTGCATATACTAGGAAAGCACATCATCCTAGAAGAAATAAATTTGAAAATATTATATATTCATATTGCATGATCAAAGGACACACTAACAATGTGTGCTTCTATAGAAGACTATACATGAATTTACTTCCTTTGGATTATCTTGAAACTAACCAACCTAGACCAAGAAAGGTTTAGGTTCAAAAGAATACTTAAATTGATTTATGTAAGTGTGCTTAAAATCCACAAAAAATAAAAAGGAAGTGGAATCTCGATAGTGGATGTTCAAGGCACATGACAGGAGACAAAGAGCAATTTAACAAACTTGATGCTAATAATAGAGGACACGTTACTTTTAGAGATAATGCAAAAGGAAAAATTATTAGCATCGGAGAAATAGGTAATCCTCAATCCTTATCTATACATCATGTGTTTTTTTTAATGGTCTTAAATATAATTTGCTTAGTATAAGTCAATTATGTGACATGGGAAATAAGATAACTTTCTATCCTAAAAATTGCTTTGTTAGTAGTCTTGATAAATTTTTAGTGGTGAAAGAGTAGACAGTGTTTATGTCATTGATTTGAATAAAATTAATAATAAAGACATAAAATTATTAGTGTCTATTTCCCATGACACATGGACATGACATAGAAGGTTAGGATATGCAAATTTTGTGCTTTTGAATAATCTTTGTAAACATAAACTTGTGATTGGTTTACCTAAGCTTGAATTCCCTAAGGATAAACTTTATGATGCTTGCTAAAAGGGAAAACAATCCAAGTCTTCATTTAAGCTAAAAAAAATGTAGTGTCCACCTCTAGGCCACTTGAACTTATACATATGGATTTTATTTAGATCAATTAGAGTTGTCTCGATGGAATGCACTATGCATATGTATTAGTTTATGATTACTCTAGATTTACTTAGGTGTGTTTTCTTGCTCATAAAAATGATGCATTTAAAGCTTTTGAAAATTTTTCAAAAAGAGTTCAAAAAGAAAAGGATTTTGTATTTCATCCATTAGAAGTGATCATGGAACCGAATTTGAAAATAAATTTTTCAAAAACTATTGTAATGAAAATGGTATTTATCATACATTTTCATCTCCTAGAACTCCTCAATAAAATGGGGTAGTTGAATGGAAAAATAGAACTCTTATGGAAATGGTTATAACAATGTTTCATGAGTATAATTTGCCTCTATACTTTTGGGTGGAAGTCGTTAACACATTTTGTTATATTTCAAACCGAGTTTTCAAAAGACCAATTTTAAATAAAACATCTTATGAGCTATGGAACAGTAGAAAATCCAACATCTCATATCTAAGAGTATTTGGATGCAAATACTTTATATTGAACACCAAGGATAATCATGGAAAATTTGATTCCAAAGCCGATGAAGGAATTTTTCTAGGCTAATTCATTTCTAGTAAAGCATATAGAGTCTTTAATAAAAGAACTCTAGTAGTTAAAGAGTCAATGCATGTTGTATTTGATGAATCAAACTCACTCCTATAAAGGATGATTGCAGTGTTGATGATCTTATAGGTGAAAATGAAATTATGGGAACACAAAAAGAGAATACTAGTAAGCCTTTCGAACTTGAAGGTCCAAGCAAAGAGAAAAATAAGGAGACATTTTAACCTACCTTGAAGGATGAACTTCCAAAGAATTAGCAATTTAAGAAAGCACATCCTCAAGACCTCATCATAAGTGACACTACAAAAGGGGTAACTACTAGATTTAAACTTAAGTCTATTGTTAATTTAGCTTTCATTTCTTAAATTGAACCCAAAAATGTTGATGATGCTTTTAGTGATGAAATTTGGGTCCTTATTATGCAAAAAGAGTTAAATCAATTTGATAGAAACAAGGTTTGGACCTTGGTTCCCAGACCAAAACATCATCCTATTATAGGTACCAAATGGGTTTAGAAATAAGATAAATGAATAAGGTGTCATAACTAAGAACAAAGCTAGACTAGTAGCTAAAGGTTATAATCAAGAGGAAGGCATTGATTATGATGAAACCTTTGCCCCTGTTGTAAGGTTAAAAGTTATTAGGATGGTACTTGCATTTGCATCATACATGGATTTTAAAATTTATCAAATGGATGTTAAAAGTGCATTTTTAAATAGTTTTATTGAAGAGGAGGTATATATTGAACAACCTCCGAGTTTTGAAAATTTTGATTCTCCAAATCATGTGTTCAAACTTTCAAAAGCATTATATGGATTAAAACAAGCTCCAAGAGCTTAGTATGAAAGATTGAATAAATTTTTACTAGAGAAAGGTTTCTATAAAGGAAATGTTAACATTATATGAATTGAAACAAGCTCCAAAAGCTTGGTATGAAAGATTGAGTAACTTTTTACTAGAGAAAGGTTTCTCTAAAGGAAAGGTTGACATAACTCTTTTCATAAAGAAATCCAAGCATGATTTATTTATTGGTTAAATTTATATTGATGATATTATTTTCGGTGCTACTAACCACTGCTTATGTGAGGAATTCTTAAAGTTAATGCAAGGAGAATTTGAAATGAGTATGATGGGAGAACTTAAGTTCTTTCTTAGACTTTAAATCAAGTAATGTAAAGATGGGATTTTCATCAATCAAACCAAATATGCAAGAGACATTCTCAAAAAGTTTGTAATTGATGGAGCTAAATCAAGTAAAACTCTAATGAGCGCTGCAACCAAACTCAACAAAGATGAGAATGGAAAACTGGTTAATGAAAAGCGATTTAGAGGTATGATTAGATCCCTTCTTTATTTAATTGCTAGTAGACCCAATATTATGTTTACTACTTGCTTGTGTGATAGATTTCAATCAAGTCCTAGAGAATCTCATTTGAATGCTGTCAAAAGAATTTTTAAATATCTTTGTGATACAATGCATTTAGTTTTGGTATCCTAGGAGTTCTTCCTTTGACTTAATTAGTTATTCAGATGCAGACTTTACTAGTAGTTTACTAGATAGAAAAAACACTTCCAGAACTTGTCAAAATTTAGGTAATTGCTTAATTTATTGGTTTAGTAAGAAACAAGTTTCAGTTGTCTTGTCCACCTCTAAAGTAGAATATGTGGCAGCTAGTTATTGTTGCTCACAAGTTCTATGGAAAAAACAATAACTAGTGGATTATGGCATTAATATTAATCATATTCCTATAAAATGTGATAATATAAGTGCTATAAACCTTAGTAAGAATCCCATTCAGCATTCTAGAACTAAGCATATTGATATTAGACATCATTTCTTGCATGATCATGTGCAAAATGGTGATATTTTTCTTGATTTTGTTGATACTAATCATCAATTAGAAGACATCTTTACCAAGCCTCTTTATGAGGAAAGATTAAATTTTATCAAACATTAACTTAATATGATTGATGGTTCAAGCTTGTCTTGATAACTTGCTTAATTAATGATTGGATTTGTATGTAATCATTTTTTTTAATGTTTAGTTTCTGTTTATTTTTAGTATACTTTATGTATCTAAGTTTTGAGCTGTTAAGTTTGTTTTATGATTATTTTTTGTCAGTTTTGGTTCGGTTTATTTTCTGGATATTTTCTAGATATAAACCATGAGTTGTTAGTCTATTTTTTAATTTATTTTGTGTCAGTTTCTATTCGGTTTATTTTTTAGATATTTTATGGATATAATGTAATATCTCGAGATTTTAAATAACTTTAAACTGCATCGGGATATGCAGTGTTAATAATTTTAATATATATATATTTGGTCATTTAATTAGTTGGCTATTTATTAAAGTTATTTTTAATTATTTTAAGATTTCTACGTAAAATTTTCCCGAGAATTTTATTTTTAGGAAAATTATTTTTATATGTGGTGTATAATTATTTTGAATATAATAATAATATATTATAATAATTAAAGTTAGATTTATATATATATATATATATATATATATATATATATATATATATATATATATATATATATAAACAAAATAAAAGTTCTTCAAATTTACGATTTGTGCCACTCATCCTCTCCTTCTCAACCTGACGCCATTTCCACCATCACCGCCGCTTCCAAGCTCCACCATCACCATTGGAGTGCCTCCCAGCCAACCACCACCCTCTCTAGCTCATTTTGGCACATTCTCCTCCCTTTTCCGGGAAGTTTAGGCCGTGAGAAGCCAAGAAACTGAAATTTGTACCCAACGTCGATCACTGTGATTCCGGCCACCATTTTGAACGCCACTAGTCTCTATCTTCTCCTTGAGCTCTGGTGAGTTCATTTCCAAGCTTGGTTTCGTGTGATTTTGTCTAGATTTTCCTTGGTTTTCAATTTTCATTTTCGGTCTTTATGAGTTCTTGATTTTTTTGAACTTTGATTCTAATGATTCAAGCTAACTTCCTTCACAAATATTGATCCTAGTAGCTCAATCTACATCTTGTAATTTTTGTGGAATTTTTGGGAATTATTTTTATTTTTGTGAATTTTTTATTATTTTATTAATATTTTCTAATTTTCGTAAATTAATTAATTAAATTATAAAATTTTGATTTATGGTATTTATAGGTGTTAAAATGAATTTTATAAATTTATTTATAATTTTTATGATTATTGTATAATTATTATGAATTTATTTAGTTTAGGTGATTTTTAGAAAATTAGGTTAAATGAGCATTTTGTTAAAATTAATGGGTTAATTAAGTATATTTATTGATTTTATTGAATTATATGTTAAGAAATTAATTTTTGAGCAATTGTATAATTTTTAGTGAATTTTTTAAGAATTATAGTATATTATGTGAATTTATATTTAACTAGGGGTATTTTGGTAATTTGGTTGAAAATTTAATTAAATTGGTTTTAATAATTATTTGAAGTATAAAAATGAATTTTTACAAATTATTTAGTATTTTTAACTAACTAAAACTATTTTTCGAAAATCATTTTCAAAATATATATAATATACTATTTTTGTAAATAAATGAGTTTTTATTGATTTTTTATTATTTTTTTAGGGCTAATTATGTAATTCGGATTTATAAAATAAATTTTGGTTAATATTTATGAATTTATCGAGAATTTTATATTTTTAATAATACTTTATCAGAATTAGGGTTTTATTGTAATTATTGGTAAAATAATTATTTTCAGTGTTTTAAATACCTAAATTGCTATATGTTGATATATAAAGGGTATTTTCGATATTTTTGGAATTTAAATGTGTTATGTGTTTATCTCGTGAATTGTGAACATCGGTCGGTAGAATCGTAGTTTGGGAGTCCGACCGAGGGGTTGTGTGATTGTGTATACTCGAAATGTGTTTTCTTACAGGACTGGTTCTACTTTTTGAGTAGAGAGATGTCTGTTTTACAGAGGAGACTCTGCTGAAATTTTGGTAGATTTCTCGTAAAACGTAACAATCAGTCCGAGTCTAATTTTAAATTTTTAATTGAGTCTTTCCGTAGTAACTCTAGAAGCGTAGAGTTAGAATTTATTCTGATGATTGTTATTTTATTTTTCTAACTGCGCTGAGACCAAGGCCTAACAGACTAGGCCCGTCGAGTCTGTCTCGAGGAGCGCACACCAGTGAGTTATTATACTGTATATATATGCATTGCATATAGGATGCATCACTTAGAGTTTTTCATTTTCATTATATGTTTTTAAACTGATTTAAATTATAATATTTTTGGTATATCTAGAATTTGTATTTTTATATATATGCATGTTAAATAATTATGCATGTTATTTTGATATATGCTCATTAAATAATTAGGTTTATATTTAATCCATTTTAGTATATATACATGTTTTAAATGTACATTTAGTCATAATTATTTTATTGAATGATTAGTATACTTTAGGTATAGTTTCATTATATTTTAGGTTTATTCCTAAATAATTGCATGTCATATTATTTAACTTACACTTAAATTGTTTTTAAGTTTATTTTTGGTATATTTTTGATATATTTCCAAATAAATGCACGTTTTATTAATGATTTAAACCTAACATATTAATGGTATACTTAGGGTTTATTTGTGATATATGCATGCTAGAATATTAGGTTATTTCTTTTGGTATAATTGTGAATATATGTCAAACCTAAATGCATGTTTTAGTACATATACATATTTAAATGAATATTTATGCATAATTGTTTTGTTAAATGATTTGTGTACTTAGGGTACATCTTTAGTATATTTAAATACATTTTTAAGCAAATGTATGTTATATTATTAAAATGCACTTAAATTATTTTTAATTATATTAATGGTTTATCTTTAGTATATTTCATGTTTTATTTGACATATATATACCCGAAATATACTGGGTATATTTTAGGTATATTTCTGGTTGATTTTACTATTATGAATATCATTCTACATTAATTATTTTCTGAATGAATGATTTATTTTAAATGAAGAATATCAATAGAACGTGCTACCTAGTGGGAAGCACTAGGACCGTGTACATACTAGTGCAGTAGATCAAGATTAAGTGAGAATCAATTGTGGTGATTATAATTGATTTAATTGATTTTATTAAGATCTATGGTGTGATTAGTAGTGTGATTGCGGGGCCAATCACACTAACAGTCAGACTGCTGGAGCTCAGTCGACTTAGTGTCTCGGGGCCAGTCTACTGTCCATAATGGAATAAATGATATATTGATTTGATTGAGATGTGAGGTGATAGATAGTGTGATTGCTGGAGCTCGGTTGACCAAGTGTCTTAGGACCAATCACACTGACAGTCAGATTGCAGGAGCTTGGTTGACTTAGTGTCTCAGGGCCAGTCTACTGTCCAAATTGGAATAAGCGTTCTATTTGGAATCAAGTGAGCCTGTATGGCTAAAGTGTTGATGTGGTTGATTGAGGTTGCAAATATTAGGGTTCTATGGATCCTTCATGTATTAAAATAAATGTTTTATACTTTTAGCATATTTATAAAAGCAGAGTTTGGCATTTATGTGAAATGCGTGAATATATATATATATATGAATGCGATTGGATATGGTTTAGATTGCATGTATATATAGTATAATAATTCACTCAGTGAGGTCTGACCCTCCTCAATTATTTTTTTCAGGAGATCCTATATCGTCAGACTTTAGTAGTAGAGTTTCTCATCAGTGTCCTTCAGTCCCGGCTATTTTATGTAAATGTATATTTTGAACTTTGATTTGTATTCTAGAAACTGCAGTAGTAGTGTTATTGTATCAGAAGAGTATTATTTTTATTTTGATATTAAATACTCTGAGAATTGTATTTGAACACTGTAAGAATATATATTCATTTATGAAAGGAATTGAAGTATTCATTTTATAGATTGATTTAGAAAATTTTAATTCTACCATACTTTTTATTTATTTATTGCATGGTTTTATTTTCTAAGGCTTGCTACGGGTTCCGGATTCGAAAGAATTCCCGTTCCCTAGCGCCAGTCATGACTCCTAGTTTGGATCGTGACATATAAGCCATAAGCTGTTAGTTTGTTTTATGATTATTTTATGTTAGTTTCAGTTCAATTTATCTTCTAGATATTTTCTGGATATAAGTCATGAACTATTAGTTTTTATGTCTTGTCTACAATTAATATCTTAATATCATTGTAACTTTATCCTTTTTAATACAATTTTTTTTTTGCATTTTGACAAAGGGGGAGAAATATTTGAATTTTTTTAATTTATTATTTATTGTGTTTATGCATTTTTTTAATTATGTTTATACATGAAAAATTCATATTTAATTTATTCATGTATAAATTATTCGTAGGAATTGATTTTATCTTTGATAATGCATAGATATTTTTAAGATTTGGTCTATCTTTGCTTTCGAAAAAGGGGAAGAAGTAATTAAGTTTGCATGTGTACTTAGTTAATTTCTTCTTAGGAATGAATTATTTTCAAAGATGTGTTTATGTTAGTGATATAACTCTTTGAAATAAGGGGAGAAATTTTTTTTTTTTTTGTTTATGCATGTATAGTAACAATGTAAGTGTGGCTATTATTATCCTTGTGATAAAAAGTCTTGTTTTGCTTACTTTGTTTATGTATGACATGAATTGTATAAATATTTTGAGTATTTTTGTTTTCATTATTTTGGTTCTTAATCTTTTATTTCCTTTAGAATTTTTTGCTCCTTTAGGTTAATTTCCCCTTATATTTCTCTCTTTTCTTTTTGTCTTTGACAAAGGGGGAGAAGAAGCTATGGGCTTAGGGGATAAATAATTGTATTTATATTTAAGATATGTTAAATACCACATGATTATGTATGATTGATTAACTAGCTAAACTCTACATGATCATGTGATGTTTCAATATAGCATATGTACTATTTTGTGATGCATTATAATAGCACTACATGCATATATGTTTGAAATTATTTCCTTCATGTTATCTAACATAATTTTTTTTAATAATCATGTTATCATGATTTGTTTTTAACACCTTTATCTTCATAGACATTGTCTCTCATGTTAAATTTGTGTGCTATCTTTAATTTTGACAAGAAGGGTAATAAAATAAGTTTATATTTCTTATCATATCTATAAAAATGGGAGTAATAAAGAAATATATAAGAAAATCTATTATCCCTTATATATGCCTGGTTAATTCAATTACTTTAATACTAGATTCTTTGTGTATTCTATTAAATTTTATACATATACTAAGGGGGAGAAAAATTGTTCTCATTTTGCATCTATTTAATTTGAAAGGGGAAGCTATTTTTAATTAACATGCTCATACATGTTTCTTTTTTCACACTCACACACATTATTTATTATCTTTTCAAATTGGTTGTCAAAGCTAAAAAGGGGGAGATTGTTGACCATTTTGTATGATCAAACTCCTAATTTTGGACTTTGACAAACAATTTTGATACTAATAATTTCAACTAAGTGTGTAGGGAATATACCAAACATATACCAAGCATATATATTTTTGGATGAATAGTGATTTTTCGGGCTAATTCAATCTCTGAGATTTAAGAAGGCTTTGACATCTTTAAAGCTCTATAATGAGAAAATGATCTTCTTTACATTTAAAGTAGACATATTAATCTTTCCAAATTAAGCTTGCTTATGAACATCCGAGCTCATTTGAGTATGCAAATCTTCAGTCGAAGTCAGCATATGCAACTTGCCTTTCAATTTGCACAACTCTTAGTATTTCAGCAATATCTTGAGATATAAATGTCCAATTAAAGTGATTCAAATTTTTATGGAAATGTAAGATAATTATATATAACTTTTATGAATAATGTTTAGGCTTAATTGATCATCTTTAGTCCCGTTCATGAGCATCTCACGAGTTGATCATGAGCTATCCTCTTTTTGGTGTTCTTATTAAGGAAAGGGGCAGTGCTGCTCATAAGCTAGACTCATGAGAACTTTTGCTTATGATCTGCTCATGAGGGCAGTACTATTAGCTCCTAATAGAAATATTTGAATGCAACGGATATATTTTTGCTTCTCATAAGCACTATTCACTCGTGAGCAGCATTTTGACATAATAAAGTCCAAGATTGATTCAAAATCAAACATAGACATTGGAGACATGTTTGATACATCCAAAAACTATATTTTTGAGTGTTCTTCTATGTAAAAACTCCTTAGAATTCAATTGAAAGGTTAAAAAACTTGTTTTATTATTCATTATCTCTTAAGCATTCAATTGAGCTCTAAAAATTCTCTTAAATAATTTTTTTGTATAAACTCTTATGAGAGTTAGTTGTGTGTTAGAAATAGAATTTCTCTTCATCTTAAATCTTAGGATATATTAGAAGGAAAGTGAGATTTATTTCTAAAGGAATTGGTTTAAGTGTTATCCATTGAAACACTTAGGATTTAGTTTTTTAGTGAGCCTTGACAACTCAAGTTGTAAAGTTGTAAGAGTGAGACATAAAAATATTATGTAATTTCAATCTTATGAATAAGATTATGGGTGATTGAAAATCCTAACCTGGGGATAAGTTAGGTGGAGACGTAGGATTATTGTTAAATCTGAACTCCTTAAATCTTTGTGTTCTTCATTCTTCATTTTCAACTTCTATTCAATTCTTGCAAAGAATTTTTTTAATTTCTCATTTTTATTCAATAGTCCTATTCACCCCCCCCCCCCCCCCTCTAGGACTCTTTTCAAATTCATTTAACGAAAATTCACCACCATGATATGTCCTCAAAACCTTCAAGGAATGTCCACTTTGATTCTCATTACAACTCTTGAACTTCTTAAAGATAGGCAATGCTTCAAATTTTTCTTTAGCAAAATAAACCCATGTGAACCTACCATAATCATCAGCAAACACATTAAAATAAGAGTTATTATTAAGTGAAGGAGTTCTCATGGGTCCACACACATCGGCATTTATAAGTTCAATGGGTCCAAATGCTTATCTTGCATTGCCTTTTGGAAAAGTCTCTCTATGTTGCTTCCCAAAAATAAAGCTTTCATAAATTTCTCCAACATGCTGAATTTAAGGCACTCCCATAACTAAATTGTTGTTGGACAAATGATTCAAGCTTTTGAAATTTAAGTGCCCATGCCTATGATGCCATAACCAATTTTTGTCTTCCAATGATGCTTTGAAAGCTTGTTATTCTCCATCAAGATAAAGAGGAAAGATGTTATTTTTTGCCATTGGCACTTTAAACAACAAGTTCTGCTTACTTATATAAGCAAAAACAACATAAGGTAAGTCCTAAAAAATAATTGAGTATCCTTCTTTCAAAAATTGACCCACACTAAACAAATTTGAGTTCAAATGAGGGACATAAAAAACACCCCTAATGCTTTGTTTATCACCTGAAAATATTTGCACATCACCCTTTCCTCTTGCTTCACAAACCATGTCATCTCCCATTATGACTTTGGTTTGCACCTACTCATCCAAGCTAATGAAGGCTTCTAAATTTGCTGACATATGATTGCTGCATCTGCTATCTATGAACCAAACATCTGGAGAGCGCATGGTAGCAGTGAAACAAGCCATAAACAAGCTCTCACTTTCATTGTTTGGTTCTTGCTCTGCAAACTTGGCATGTTTTTCTTTTAACCTGCAATACTTTTCAATATGGCCAAAATTATTACAATAACAGCACTAAAATTTATGAGGTTCACCATTCTTTTCTTCCTCTTTTTGATTTTGAATTCAACCACCAGAATGCCCACCACCTCTACCACCTTTCTTGCCACAATAAGAATAGCCTCTACAACCTCTTTGCTTATGGTACTCATTGTTATTGCTAGAATTTCTTTTAGATAGCTGTAACTTAGTGTAAAATGCATTTTCCACTGCACCATAATCATCATACCACTTCAACCTATCTTTATATGATTGTAGGGACCCTAATAACTCATCCATGGTCAGCTCACTTAGGTCATTTGCTTCTTCTATGGCTGCCACTATATATTCATGGTTGCCACTATATATTCATGGTTGCCACTATATATTCATACTTCTTTGGCAAGCTCCTCAGAATTTTTTCTATAACTCTCTACTTAGACACAGCTTCACCATACTTCTTCTTTTGGTTGACAATCTTTGATAGCTTTGTAGAGTAAGCATCAAGAGATTCTCCATCTTTCATAAAGGAACTTCTCAAAGTTTCACCAAAGAGTTTGCAACTTGACTGTTTGTACCTTTGAAGTGCCATGAAAATGTTTTTTAAGAAGATCCCTTGCTTCCTTTGCCTTATTGGCTTCTTCAATGCGTGGAAAAATAATTTCATCTATAGCTTGCTAAATAAAGAAAAGATCTCTGCCATCTTTCTTTTAGTGATCTTTAAGTGATTTAGCTGAAACTCCATCTTTAGGATAGCCTTTCTCTACCAGATCCCATAAATCTTAAAAAATGAAGAGAGTCTTCATTTTAGTGCTCCATGCTTCATATCCTTTTCCTTTAAGAATAGGAATAGAAGGAATTGATGGATTGATCCCAACATTGTTATTGCTGGCCATAGGAACTTTACTTGTGCTCTGATACTAAATGTTGAAAATAAAATGGCTGCAATTCATAGACACAATCTTCTTTCTATAACAGTATAAAATAGAGAGGTAAAATGAAAGAGGACTTATAATATAGGCAAAAGAGAAAATGAGTTGAAAGACACATCTTTATTCATGGCTAAACTAGTTTTAAATACACTGAAAATGCAATAGAAATTCCTGAAGTTTAGGCACAACTAACAACTTAAATAATATCTCCTACAAACAAGAACCACATCACACAAAATTAGAACTGAAACTTGACTAAGTAAATGACATAACAAATGAAGTAAATGATAACAAACTTACTGAATTTCAGCGTTACTCTCTATCACTGATGCCATAGATCTTTTAACAACATCTGACAATAGAATTAGTCTCCTTCTTGTAGAGGTAAATTTCAATCTTTATTTTTTTACCCAGAAATGAAAACCTTTACACTGGGGAATTTATTTTTCTCATAATGATATCACTAGAAACAGTCTTTACTCATGTTGGTTCTATAAAATTGAACAGGCGCAGCTCCTGGCACAAGATGTGGAAAACTCTATAGCAGGTTTAGAGGAAATTTCCAACACGAGCGCATTAGTAAAACTGATGATAAGTTAAGGAAGTTGTTGACAAAAGTTTTTGTTGACAATGCAAGATTGAGGATGCAAGTCAATTAAGTACTTCGATGTGCGTTAAATACACATGTAAAGTTGGATAAAGAGGATAAATAAGAGGAAACTCCTATCAAAAAAACACTTTTGAACAAATTCTTGGAAAGATGAGATTTAAGTGTGCAGAACAGATCCATGTTTATTATGCACATATAGTGATGTACTCATAGAATACACTAGTGTAAATGCAGCAGAGGTTGCCAAGATGCATTATGTTAAAATTGTCTGAATAATTTGGTTTAAACATTTGTATTTAAACCCATAACGATAAACCTAAATAACAACATCGTTTGTAAATCCTTGTTTGCTTCCCTAATTTTTGTTGTTCTAACAGAAGGATTATTCACTCCCCCAGGCACTGAACTATCCAATATATAGATCAGACTCCGCAAATAAAGCCATCTCCATTGATTTACAAGCTCAATGGGCTAAAACATTAAATCCCACAATTTCTATTCGGCCTATTAGTGGGAGACATTTTGCAAGTTTATTACAATTTTTTTAATTTTGACAAAAATTTCTAGATTTATTTAATCTTAATTTTAACATAAATCCTTATTTGGTTAAAATTAAATAAAAATACTTACGTGATACCATGCAAAATGTCAAATGCACTCTTTTTAATTTGGTAATTCACAATAGTTTGTTATTATAAAAAATATAAGGGGCGGTTTACTTCTAGAAAATAATTTTCTGTTTTCCAGCTCTGGTTTTCTTAGAAAACTGAACTTTCATTTTCCATAGAAAAATTAGAATATTTGGTTCATTTATTAAATTTAGAAAATTATTTTTTAATTTTAAAAATTATATTAATTATTGTAATATAATATTTCTTTTTTGCATATTTTTATATTAGTACAATGAAATGATTCTTATATAATTCTATATTATATTTAAAAATATATATTTTTTATGTTTCTTTAGATTATTTTTATCTAATAAAATTATAATAAAAATGCTCAAATACTAAATTTATATAAAAAAAATATCAATACAATTATAAATAAAAAGAATTACAACGTTTGAAATAAATAAAAAGTAGTAAAAGATTTTAAAAATAATTGATTATTGCTGAAAAAAAAAGGTAATAGTTAAATATTATATTATTACTAAAAATATGATTTGTCAGTGGTCTGCACCAAAAAAATAGGTATTATAACATGTTAAAAAATTTGTGTATATAAAATCCATTGCAAAAAAAATAGGCAATAGTTAACAATTCAGATATTCTAACATTAAAAAAAATTGTGTATATCAAATCAATTGCTAAAAAATAGGTAATAGTTAACAATCCAATTGTTATTAAAATAGGTATTCTAACATTAAGTAAATTGTGTACATATAAAATTCATTTTGTAAAATTATGAAACTTATTAAAAAAAAAAACATTGTATAGTTTGAAAAAATAAAAAAATAATAATAAAAGTGATTGGTTGGGAATCAAATTGTGGTTGAATTATATAAAATTCCTTATTTTCTAATTAGAAAATAATATAAATTAGGTTTCCAAATTCTATTAAGAATTTTGAAAATAAAAAAAAAAACTATTTTTTTTTTTAGAAAAATTTTAAAAATTGTAGCATTTGAACAAAAAACTCCATTTCCATTTTTCATAAAAAAAAATTTTGGAAAACACTTCTTATTTTCCACAAGTAAACAGTCTCTAAACCTTTCTTAACTTTAAATTTGGATAAGATATTTTAATTTTGACAATTTATTTAATTTTTATACATTTAGAATTAAATAAAAAATACAGACATAACAATAAAAAAAAATTAAATTTATGATTGAGAAATTGTTAAGTTTATAAATGATTATTATTAGAATAATTTTTAAAAACTATTACTTTTAATAATGGTGTAGTCTATGGTTAGTTTAGTTTTTATAAAGTAATTTTTATTTTATTAATATCCACTATTAGAAGATTTAATACATTTTTTATCTAATGATGATAATAGTAAAGTGAAAACAAAGTAACAAACTCCAACTATGGCCGCTGGATGATTGCAACAAGAAAGGGCAGACCCCACGATAGGAAACACTCATCAAATTTTGGAAATTCTGTCCCAAGTCAAAAGGGATCCTATGCTACAGGTTCACGTTTTGAGAATTTGATTGATTAGGATAGCAAAAATCAAGAAGGTCCCATGTAGAACAATGACCAATGTACTCATGAAGAATACGGAAAGAGAAATTGCATAGCGGCTAATAAAATGACATAAGCCTAAAAGAACCAGATACCATCCCGACGTACTGACCCCATGTAACACCATGCTCCCTTTGATCCTGCCTAAAATTCTCCCATTGAACACCCAAAAAATATTCCTAACTCCTCTAAATCAAAACAAACACAGAACCACCTTGACCCCAAAATGCACATTGTCATTCACTTCTCCAACCCAGCCCTTTCTTTTAGCCTGAAACCCAAAACCACTTTAAAACCCATATGGAAATTCCTGAACAAAATGGCGATGAATTCTTGAATAAGGGTCTTCCTCCAGACTTGAAAGCTATGGAAGTAGAAGAATCTCTCCAAAGTTTGGAAAGAAACATCAATAAGGGTGATTCAGAGTCTTCTGGACATAGTGATGAGGATGACTACTACAGCTCTGAAAAGGAGGATATGGAAGATGGTGATGATGAGATGAAAAAGATTGAGGCTATCGTTGGCCATACAGTCTAAATGATATTTGCAGTTGTTATCCTCTTTACTACTTTATTTTTATGGTTTTGTTTATTATGAGTTGGAATTGTCAAAGGGTAGGATCATCACAATTTCATCGAGTTTTTAATCTGTGTGTTCAGTTGAACAAGCCTTCTTTAGTTGCATTACTTGAGCCAAGGATTAGTGGTAATAACGCAGAACACTTCATAAAGCTAGTAAGTTCCCTTTCTTTCATAGGGTGGAAGCAGTTGGGTTTTCTAGCGGTATTTGGCTAATTTGGAATTCGGACATTGATGTTGAGGTTATTGAAAATAACTAGCAATTCAGTCATGTGGCAATTCAAATGAACAATAAGCGAGTCACTAATGCTACATTAGTGTATGCGAGTCCTAATCCAAGGGTTAGAAAAGGATTATGGTACCACTTACATTGCATTCATAGCAGAATGAAAGAGCCTTGGATTCTCATTCAATTTTGTAAACTTCAAATAGAATGGTGGCTCTAGAAATTGTTCCGGGATCTGCAAGCAATTCTTGGATTGGCTGTCACAAAATTATTTACATGATTTGGGATTTGTGGGGCCGAGATTTACTTGGTCAAAATGGATGCTATTTGAGAGGTTAGATCGTGCTTTATGTAATGATGTATGGTTCCATAAATTCCCTAATGCAAGCATCTTTCACATCCCAAAAACTTCAATTAGACCACAGGCCAATTTTGATTTAGTTTGAAAGTAATAGAAACTTCAATGCTCTTCTGAGGCCATTTAGATTTCAAGCTGCTTGGCTCACTCATGGGGAGTTTAAGAACTTGGTGAAGGATGCATGGAAGTATGAGGGGAATTTCAATGATACAGTGAGGAATTTTAGCAATGAGGCCAAAATTTGGAACAAGGAGGTGTTTGGGAATATTTTTAAATGAAAAGCTCGAATTATAGCTCATATTAAAGGTATTGAAAGGGCTTTGGAGTTGCATAGGAGCAATAATCATGTGGAATTAGAATACAATTGAAGAAGGAACTTGAAGTAGTCCTATCCCAAGAAGAACTTCTCTGGCTTCAAAAATCCCAAATGGATTGGATTCTTGGGGGAGACCGCAACACGAGTTACTTCCATAAAAAAAAAACCTTCAGAGAAGGAAGAATAGTAAAATTGAGGCTCACAAAGATGAATTGGGAACTGGATTGTAGAGCAAGGTGTTCTCAAAAATCATGCTATTGAGTTTTTTAAATCAATTTACATTGTTGAAGATACCATTAATCTGCCTCATACAATTTTAAAGAAATTTGCAGAACTAAGTTTAGATTATGTAACGCAACTCCAAGTGGATATCTCCACAGATGAAGTTCGACAAACGCTTTTCAAGATGAAGCCTTTCAAGGCTCCCAGTGTTAATGTTCTTCATGCGGGGTTCTATCAGAGTCAGTGAAATTTTATTGGTACAACGGTTGCTGACATGGTCTGAGGTGTTTTTAATGGTAGTTTGATTTGAGGGATCTCAATAAAACCATTATCAGCTTGATCCCCAAGAAGAAAAATGCTCACTGCCTGCAAGATTTCAGGCCTCTCAGCTTATGCAATGTCAGCTATAAGATCATCACCAAGCTGCTTGTAAATCGTATGAACCCATTCCTCCCAAGTCTTATTGGACCTGCTCAAATTAGCTTCGTTCCAGGGAGGCATATTACCAACAATGTTGTGTTGGCACAAGAGATTATCCACTAAATGAGAAACAAAAAGGGGAAGAAGGGCCTTATGGCTATTAAAACTGATTTATCAAAAGCATATGATATGTTAAGCTGGAGTTTTATTAAGGAGACGTTGGAGGATATGGATTACCCTGAAGCTTTCATTTCAGTAATCATAAAATGTATTACAACACCATCGATGGAAATCCTACTGAATGGTGAAAGAACATCTCAGTTTATCCCCTTGCGAGGCATCCATCAAGGAAACCCGATCTCTCCTTATATTTTTATTCTCTGTGTGGAAAGGTTGGCACAACATATCCATTTAAAAGTGGATTAAGGAGATTGGCGTCCTGTAAAGCTTAACCGTAATGGACCTCCTATCTCTTATCTATTTTTTGTGTATGATTTATTATTGTTTGCTAATGCCTCTTCCCATCAAGCCGTAGTTATTGCTAGAGTGTTAAATTGCTTTTGTAGTTGCTCGGGTCGGTTGATTAATCACAGCAAGTCTCAAATTTTTTTCTCTCCTAATTTGTGTAAGAACAAGGTGAGGCAAATTGCTAACCATCTGGGGTTTGTGTACATTGAGAACTTGGGGAAATACTTAGGTATATTGATTTTACACTCTCATATAACTAAATGCACCTACAAGGAGATTCTTGAGAAGGTGTAAAGATGTCTATCTAGGTGGAATGCTGCTTCATTGTCTTTGGCTGGTAGACTTATGTTAGTTCAGTCGGTTATTCAGTCCATCCCCATATATTCTATGCAGACTACAAAGATTCCTATGAACATTTGTGATAAGCTTGAAATGTGGTGTTGTAATTTCATATGGGGTTCTGATAATCACCAACGTAAAATGAGCTTGGTGTCTTAGAAGAATGTTTGTTAGCCTAAGGATATTGGTGGTGCCGATATTAAAAGCTTAAGAAAGATGAATGATTCACTGTTAATGAAGCTTGGCTGGGATTTGTTAACTCAAAAAGAGAGTTTATGGGTCCAGCTGTTGTCTACAAAATACAAGTTGCATCCCACGCAAATCTCTCCAAGCATTATCTCTTCAAGAAGTTCTGCATTGTGGAGGGCCATTGATCATGTTTGGCCTTTTATTATTCAACACATTCGTTGGTCAATGGGGAATGGTAGTAATATTAAGTTTTGGCTTAATTGTTAGGTCCTTGATATTCCCCTTCTTGGCTTTGTTACATGTGAAGTTCCAGAGGAGTAGCTTCAAAAATCAGTTAATCAATTTGTGGACATGAATTATCAATGGAATTGGAGTGCCTTTGAGCAGTACCTCCCTCATTCTATAATTATGCAAATTGCTGCCATTAAACCGCCTGGTGAGGAAGATGGGGATGATATTGACAGCCTCGGGTAAGTTTTCCACTAAGTCTACCTACAATGATCTTATGAATTTCTCCGATGACAATAAGAGCAAAATCTGGAATACTATTTGGAGGTGGCATGGTCCTCAAAGGATCAGGATGTTCTTATGGTTGATGATGCAAGAGAGGATTCCTACTAATGCTGATCTTGCCAGAAGACATGTTAGAAGTTCGTCAATGTGCTCCGTCTGCTGCTGCAACGATGAGACAGTAGTCCACGTGCTTTGGGACTGCTATGTCGCGAGGATAGTTTGGACAAAATTAGTCTCACCTGAGGATTAACAATTTTTCTCCATGCCTTTTCGCCAATGGTTGAAAGTTAACCTGAGTACAAGAAATTGTAGGAATGATAGAAGTTGGGCCACAATTTTTAGGGTAGTGCTTTGGAAAATCTAGAACTGGAGGAATAACAGCATTTTTAAACACATAGTACGCCCTTTCAATAAAGTGGTAGGGATTATAAGTAGACTGGAGAATATTCATACTAGCATGGAAAGGGTGGGGGTGTTCATTTATTTTGGAAACTTGCGGGTTCAAAGCTTTGTGGGTTGGCATGCTCCTAGTGCCTCTTGAGTAAAGCTCAATACCGATGGAGCTGTTTGTGGTAGAGACAAGTGGGCTAGCACTGGTGGTCTTATCAGAGATTGTTGTGGCAATTGGCTCAGTGGTTTTGTGGCTAATATCAGAATAGGGTCTGCTATTACAACTGAACTTTGAGGTGTCTATGAGGGTTTGTTGCTGGCTTGGGACAGTGGAAAACGCAGAGTTATTTTAGAAACTGATAACAAAGCTGTTGCACAAATGATAAGTCGTGAAGATTGTAGCATCAATGCTAATACAGGACTCATTAAGGCCATTAAATCTGTTCTCACCCGCGAGTGGATAGTACAAGTTCATCATGTTTACAGGGAAGCTAATTTTGCTGCT
Source organism: Mallotus nudiflorus (assembly GCA_947683625.1). Lineage (NCBI taxonomy): Eukaryota > Viridiplantae > Streptophyta > Magnoliopsida > Malpighiales > Euphorbiaceae > Mallotus > Mallotus nudiflorus. The sequence continues at coordinate 7,150,153 of CANTUR010000014.1, forward strand.
GATTTCCTAGCATCTCAGGGTCAAAAAGCTCCACTGGGTTGTCATAGACTGCACCATATGCCCCCTCAGTTAAAAGAATGGATTGTTCATGATTGTGTGGGAGTCTCTCGTGAGAGAATTATTAGATTATAGTTGTTGTTGTCCTAGGCCTGTTGGCCTCGTTTGTTCACCAAAAAATTTTTTTTTAGTATTTCATAACAATTGAAAATAGTTAAAATTATCTAACTCTAAAATGAAAAGAAAGTTTATGATGTCTTACTCTCTCTCTATATATATATATATATAATTTTTAAAATTGTATTAAAACAATAGTAATTGATAAATTAAAAAATTTAGCACATGTGAATTTAGCTTTCAATGATCAGATCAACACATTTATTTAATTAATAATTTTAAATAAAAATATTTTTAAAATTTAAAGATATTAAATAAAATTGTCAAAAATCATGAATGTTTAGATTTTTTATACCAATAAGTTTTATAATACAAAGGGTAAATTCGACATTTTAATCATTTTATAATTTTATCTCAATTTTCTAACTTTCTCACATAGCCCAAAAAAGAGGTCAAGGTTTCAGTCAGTCCATATTGAAACAAGTGCTAACTAGCCCAACAGAATTAAGTCTAATTGTACTTGAGGGGGAAATTGTTGAAAAACTAGAAGTGGCATATATTTTTAACTGCTACACCAAATGATCATCTTGAGCTTGTCATCCACCAAAATGACCTTTACCATTTAAATAGTAGCTCCTCCTCCTCAAATATATGCCTAGTGGCATATATTTTTAACTGCCACATCAAATGATCATCTTGAACTTGTCATCCACCAAAATGGCCTTTACCATTTAAATAGTAGCTCCTTCTCAAATATATGCCTATTGTTTTTCTTTCTTTCTTTCTTTTCATGTAGGATTTGTTCCTACTTCTATTTTCCCAACGGTTTTTATCGTACCATTGTATACAATAGCAACTTAATATATAATAAAATTAAAACAAATCTGCATATATATGGTATCTCATCTTCGTATAAACATTTTTCTTTTTGAAAAAATATTATTGGGAATATGCATTTTTTATAATTATAGTTCTAATGGTTATATTAGTAGAAGTTAGACATTTTTTTTTTTTGAAAAATTTTGTGCTTCAATCATAAAACACAAACTTAACTCATTCTAAAGGGAAAATAACAACATTTTTTTAGAAAAAAAAACGCTTATTTAAAACAAATGTACAAAATTAATTAAAAATTTTGAGTTCCATACTAAATTATTATCAAAATTTTAGAAAATTGTAATTTTTAATTATTAATAACCGTATAAAACTATTTAATTCAAAGTTAAAGTTTATTTTATAAAAAGCGGGTTAAACAATTAAAAAAAAATCATGAAGAACGTGGTGTATAATCCTGCCTTTTCAGATATCAAGTAATAAAAAATTAGTTTTTTTTGGTTGTAAAATTTTAGAATCGGATTGTGAATGAAATATAGCAAACTGCAGCTAATATAATTGAAATGATAAAATTGAAAAAAAAATATATAACACAACTTTGAAAATTATTGCGTAAGTGAATAGAATTTAAACAATTGTACTAAAAAATCACCACAAGATAAATTTTTAGAAAAGTGTAATGGGTCACAATGGTCTACTTAAGTACCACACTCGTAGACAAAATTTTACCAGGACAAATAATTTAATAGTATAATAATTTGCGATAATTTAATAGTATAATAATTTTCATTATTCAAAAAAAATACGAGTTACAAAATAATTCTCTCTACACCCCAAGGAAAATACAATAAAATTCTCTCTATAGTGTAGGAGATAACTCACTCTTTATATTTTTCCCACACAAGGAGATTACTCACAACTCACTCACTCACTCACTTGCTCACACAACACAAACTTCCTGTGCTTGTGTTTCTCTCCCTCACAATGCTTTGCTTACTTGCATTTTTCTTCACTCATTTGGATGCCTTTATACAGGCATTAGTGATCACTAAAAACAAAACAAAATCCTTCTTCTTTCAACTTAAGTTAGGCATCGAATTTCAGGTCTTGTGGCAGTGCAACAAACATGAACATTTACTTCATTTTGTTTTTTCAAATCTTATGGGCTCATTAAGCTAATTTAACAATCTCCCACTTGAAGATTTGATTGAGGATCAATCAAATCTTCATATCATTCTTTCTATCTTGCATTTTCATGTTGCTTATGTTTCCGTCAGGCCGCACGAGGATCGACACCAAATAAACTTATCACTAGAAAGAGCTTTGGTCAAGAAACCTACTAGGTTGTCTTTGGTATGTTAGTGTCAATTATTGCATAGTTTTTCTATTTAATTTCCATAGGATTTATTGGTATTTCATTATATTTTATTTAATTTATTATTTATAACTAATGTTTTATTAGGATTAGCTTGATTTTACTTCCTTTTGAGTTTCCTAGTTAATTTATGCATTTTTGTTATGTTTTTGTAGGAATTTTATTTTCCTAAAAAGTCCGGGATTCAAGCCTATAATTAAGGAGCTATTTTATAAAGTTATTTTTCTAATTGGAAGAGGTTTTAAAGGAGAAAAATTGTCATTTTGATCCTTAAACGAATTTAGGATATATTTCTCTATAAATAAAGAATTTTAGCTCTAAGAGAAAAAAAAAAAAAAAAAAGGAGAGGAAGTGAAGTTAAGAGATCCATTTTAGGATTGAATAGCTCAATAAGGATTGAAGATTGAAGCGCACTTAAACGAGTTTTATCTATTTTTCTTCTTCTTCATTCTCTTGTTATTTATTTTATGTTTATAATTCCTTTTAAAGCCATGTTTGATTAAACTTTATTTTAGGGTTTAGATTAGGAGTAACTATTCTATGATGTGATTGAATACAAGTTTTATTAATTTGATTTTTAATTAATTTTATGAGTTGCTCTTCATGTCTTGTATTCAATTAAGGGCTCAATTGATTGCATGTTTATGGGTAGATTCACTAACGAGAGTTAGGAGATTTTATTAGCTTTAGACTCATAAGACATAGACCATTTGACCATGAGAGTAGGTGAGCTCTTCAGGGAACCATGATAGTAGGCAGAGGTCTACGGTGGTAAACCAATAATTGTTAAGGAACTTAATGAGTTTTAATTAACTTCTTAATCATAAGAGTAGGTTAAACTTTAATCTTAACATGCTTAATTGAACTTGAGAGAGTTTTTAGATATTTTAGAACAATTACCCTTAACTAAAATCAATGTCTTTTGTTTGTTAATGTGTTCATAACTAAACTTAGGCTCTAAGCTTTTAATTATTTGAATTTAATTTAAATTACTTTTTTATATGTTATTTGCTAAATTATATTTATTTGACTTGCTAGCTAAGAAAATATGTAAAAATATTAGTACTCAATATACAATCCTCATGGGAACGATAACTCTTTCTACTGCAATTCATAATCCGTGCACTTGCGGGTTTTGAACGCAACAAGTTTTTGGCGCCATTGCCGAGGATTGGCAATATTGATATTAATTTAATTTTTAATTCTCTTAGACTATCATTTTATTTTATTTTATTTTATTTGTAATATTGATAAGTAATTTGTCATGGATAATGGTAGATTTTCTTATCAATTTTTTAGTTCTAATACATGTGATCTTATATATAATGTAGAACATTTGTCATTTACTTCTTTTTCATCTTCTTTTCAGGTTTGTAATTGGTGTGGAGAGAACCACAATGGGGCGTATTGTCCATATTATTCATATGCACCTCCACAACCTTACAACAACCCATTTTAGAGTAATTTTATGGATCACAATTGGGGGAGTCTAATTTGAATGATGAGGTAATGTTTGAAAACTTATGCCATTTGAAGCAATGTTTCATTCAAGAAGCAACTAAGAAATGTGAGGAACACTTATTGGAGATCAAGATGAAATAAATCATGTCTGTAATGGATGAACAAAGAGAAGCTCTAATGAGGCTCAAGTTACAGGCAGATTAAATTGTAGAAATTCAAAAAAGATGCTTCCAAAAACTTGAAATGCATGCACCCATAAATTGCTCAATGGAAACACAAGGAGAATGTGTGTGGGATGATAAGAACACTTTAAGTCAAAGTGATGAAATCACTTTTAAGTTGTGTCATGATGAGCAAAAATTAATCACAAAGGAAATTGAAGAAGTCTCCAAGTGCAAGAATCAATTTGTAGACATCAAGGATAATGAGGTTCAAAGTCACTTAACTCAATTTAATAATGAGGTGGATAAGAGAAATATAACAATCCTTGAAATTATATGGGATGAAGATAAGCCATTTATAAATGACAATATATATGTTCTACAACCTATTAAGGTCGTATATGAGGGATCTATGAAAAGTGTTGGATTGTCTGAGAACCCACATGAAATGCCCTATATTCTTCAAGCAATTATAAAATAAAAAATTTGGCATGTGGAGTCTGCACTTTATTACCTAGCCATAAGGGAGCCTAACAAAAGAAAGAAAAGGAACATTAATGTGGATGAGGCAACATTGAAGTTTATTGATGGATTTGATAGTGGACTTGTGCACTTGGGCTTCAAATGGACATTCATGGCGACATCGGTTAACCCACGGGGCCCATAATATATCAAATCGAAGTTGACTTAAAGAGCTATAATAAATGCTATCTTCAAGTCTAAATTCTTTTGTTTAGATCTTCAAATTTTACTTTAAAGTATATGTTCTTTTTTTAAGAGTTTTTTATCTTTTTCCTTTTTTGAGTTTTAAGGTTTTTCCCTAGCACTATTTATTTGCCTCTTTTGGTTGTTTTGGAACAGTTTTTTAGGAATCAAAATAAATTACAATCGTAATTCTCCAATTTCTCTAGAATTCTTTGAATCAACAGAGTTTTGGATCATTGAATTTGGGTATTCTTAGAATCAACGATTTTAATTTCTTTTAAAGGTTTGCGCTACATCAGGTGGTATCAAAGCCGAACTGATCCTTATTAATTATGTCGAGAGAGTTTATTCTATAATATTGATGACGACGAGGATGAAGATGTATTTATTGAAGATAAGACAAAATTTAAAAAAGAGGATCATGACGATGTTGAATATATTAATTTTATTAGCATTGATAAATTTCTTTATTTTTACATTCTTTTAATTTCTATTTTGAAGGAATTACAAGTTGAAGATAAATTTATGATGTTCTATAGAAAATTTATTTTTCAATATTTGGGAAAAATTCGAGGACGAATTTTCTCTACCCTAGGGGAAATGATGCAGAGCAATAAGCCTTTGAATGAGTTTACAAAATAAGGGACAACATATATAATTCATTATTATTATTATTATTTGATTTTTATTCTTAGAATTTGACTTTCCTATATTGTTAGGGATTTTATTTCCTACCTTAATTAGAATTGCCTTTATTTTATTTCCTAATTAAAATTAGGGTTAGGGTTGGTAGGTTTATGCCACCCTATAAATATGTAAGCCTTAAGGCTATATAAGATAGTTTTTGTTGAATTGATAATCAGATTTCTATTTTTCCAATTTTCGATATTCCTTTGTGTGAACCAACGAATATTGATGTCTATATCTTGGTATTTATGTGCAAATCAACAAGTTATAGGAGATTGATTTCTGGCATTTGTGCGCGAATCAACAGACTTCAATATTTATCCTTTGTTGTTTTTCGGTATTTGTGCACAAATCAACGGACTACAATATTTATTTCATTTGTTCTTTTATTTTATTTTTATTCTTATTTATTTAAAGTTTCCGCTACAACAAAGATGCTTCCAAGAACACTTCCTCATGTTTAATTGCATCATTGATACTACATAATCAAGGGTCAATCTAATAACCTTAAATTAGCACTGCTGGGAGGCAACCCAAATTTATTTTATTTAAATTTATAGTTTATTTATTTTTGTTTGTATAATTATTTTTTAGTTCTAATATTATTATTCATTTTTTTGTTTAAATTTATTAATTTACTTTTTTTGTAGGTTTTTTATTTTTGAAAAAAAAAAAACCAAATTTTCATTCAATTGCATGCTATGGTAAAGGTCGTGCTCATAAGATAAAATTTTGTGATTTCAAGCAAAACTGAACACGATGGTGAGCCCGACTTGTAGATGTCATGTCACATCAATACTTTACGGCACGGGTTGGAACACGGTTTGTGAAACCGTATGGCATGGCATGCTAAGGTAAGGTAAAAAAAAACGGTTTGGAAGGAAGTTAAACACGATTTGACCATGCCGTGTTATATGTCACTGTGTTGTCATGAGAGCAAAATTTCAGCATTTTTTGCCTAGTCTCAGCCGTGTCAAAACATAGAGGGAGCACGCCCAAAGGCATGGCTTGGTCTCAAGTCATGCCTAAGTACATACATCTTTTTGATATTTATACAGTGTATCATACGGTGCACACATAGCTCTATGCTCAACCGTGCTTAATTTTGCATGCTTACAATGTCTCACACGATACACAATTATGTTAATGGTCATGCTTTTCAATTGCATGAACATGGTGCTAACATGGCCAAAGCATGTTGTGCTATTCTTAAAAAAAAATTTTGTAATTGTGGCATTTGTTGGGAACAACTAATGGCCCAACAACAACCATTTATATATATATATATATATATATATATATATATATATATATATATATATATATATATATATATATATATATATATTCTTTTCCTTTTAATTTATTTTTTTCATTTCTTTTTCTTTCCTTTGCTGTTTATTTCTTTATTATTATTATTATTATTATTATTATTATTATTATTATTATTATTATTATTATTATTATACACAAATGCACACATAACCACTTTTATTTTATTTTATCTTTTCTTATTTTTTCATTTTTTTCTTCTTTTCTTAAAATTTTTTTCTCTTTTATTAAGTTACTTTCTTTTAATAATTTTTTTATTAAATTTTGCATAATTTAGTTGTGTGTTTCTTTCTATAATTTTTTTTATTTTTTTATTTTTGCCTAGGTGATGCTCTTATCTCTTGATCTCTCATGTGCTTATCAATTTCCCACTACCACAAGGCGAAGAGTAAAACATCACATTAGGGGAATATTGGTTTAATTTTAATTTTAATTTTATTTTCCTTTATTTCCTTTAATTTTATTTAATTATTACTGTTTGTTTATTCTTTGTGTTTGTTTGGTCCTTTCACATTGGGGACAATGTGAAATTTAAGTGTGGGGGATACATTTGCATGTATTTTGCATTTAGTTAGATTTTATTTTTATACTTTTATCTTTTATGTTATTTTAATTTTATTTTCATTTTTTTAGAATTGTATTTTCTTTTGCGTGTTAGCATATATATATTTAAATTTTTGCACCCTATCCTTATGATGAGTAGAGCACATTGAATGTAATTTTCTTGTAAATGTTTCATAATCTTTTGGTAATGCTTAATTTGTGATTTTTATGTTAGGTTGATAATTTGTGGTCAAAGGACTTTTGAAAATTTAATAAACTTAATGCTTACTTGCTTTTGAGTAATTGAATTTTATGAGTTGATAATTAAGAAAAATACTTGTAAGTGATACTCAATTTTTTATTCTTAGTTGATCTTTGAGTCTAGCATATGAAATGGTAGCTTCATAAAAAAAAATCTCTCTTTTAATAAGGATATATTCCAAATCTACTCCAATGCTCTAAATAGAGTAAGAATATCCAAAGGACCCACTTACCAGTATCCACACTTAGTAGTACAGGAACGACGGGAATTACTAAGAGTGGGAATGTTGGTTAAAGAGAATAAAAAAATACAAAATGGAGCGTAAAATGTACTCACTTAAAAAAAAGAAAAAAATAATGGTGTGGCTATCTTTTATGTGTTAGAATTTAGGGGTTTCTAAAAGTTAAGTGAGTAATATTACTTGTTTTTGTTTTTCTTGATTGTTAGGTTATATATTTTTGAAAATTCAATGGTTAAGTTTGCTCTTCACTTGGTAAAACTTACATCTTTGACCTTGAGTTATCAATTTAATTTTGAGTTATAAGTTTTGTATTAACTAAAGATTGTGGAAGATGGACAAGTTAAAATTTATCAATGTGCTAAATTCATTGTGATGGTAGGTGTTTTCATGTGTTTGCTTAAGGACAAGCAAAGGTTTAAGTATGGGGGAATTTGTTAGTGTCAATTATTGCATAGTTTTTCTATTTAATTTCCATAGGATTTATTAGTATTTCATTATATTTTATTTAGTTTATTATTTATAATTAATGTTTTATTAGGATTAGCTTGATTTTCCTTCCTTTTGAGTTTCCTAGTTAATTTATGCATTTTTGGTATATTTTTGTAGGAATTTTATTTTCCTAAAGAGTTTGAGATTCAAGCCTATAATTAAAGAGCTATTTTATGGAGTTATTTTCTTAACTGGAGGAGGTTTTGAAGGAGAAAATTTACCGTTTTGATCTTGGAAGAATTTATGGTATATTTCTCTATAAATAGAGAATTTTAGCTCTAAGAGAAAAAAAGGAGGGGGAGCCAAGTTAAGAGAGCCATTTTGGGATTGAATAGCTCAACAAGGATTGAAGATTAAAGCGCACTTAAATGAGTTTTATATATTCTTCTTCTTCTTCATTCTCTTGTTATTTATTTTATGGTTATAATTCTTTTTAAAGCCATGTTTAACTAAACTTTATTTTAGGGTTTAGGTTAAGAGTAGCTATTCTATGATATGATTGAACACAAGTTTTATGAATTTGATTTTTAGTTAATTTTATGAGTTGCTCTTCATGTCTTGTATTTAATTAAGGGCCCAATTGATTACATGTTTATGGGTAGATTCACTAACGAGAGTTAGGAGATTTTATTAGCTTTAGACTCATAGGACTTAGACCACGAGAGTAGGCAAGCTCTTCAGGGAACTATGACAGTAGGCAGAGGTCTACAGTGGTAAATCAATAATTTTTAAAGAACTTAATAAGTTTTTATTAACTTCTTAATCATAAGAGTAGGTTAAACTTTAATCTTAACATGCTTAATTGAACTCGAGAGAGTCTTTAGGTATTTTAGAACAATTACCCTTAACTAAAATCAATGTCTTTTGTTTGTTAATGTGTTCATAATCATATTAGAATAGTGAAACTAAACCTAGGCTCTAAGCTTTTAATTAGTTGAATTTAATTTAGTTTAAATTACTTTTTTATATTTTATTTGCTAAATTACATTTATTTGACTTGCTAGCTAAGAAAATATGTAAAAATATTACTACTCAATATACAATTCTCGTGGGAATGATAACTCTTTATACTACAATTCATGATCCATGCGCTTGCGGGTTTTGAACACAACATGGTATGAATTTTCTATAAATTGACAATTCCTTCTTCCACTTTCTCTCGAACGAAATGATACTAAACTCGAATATGTTCTGACTTTAAATGAAAAGCTAGATTTCTTACGAGATGTAAGGCACTTTAACTATCACTAAATAAAGAAACTTTCTCTTATTTGTGCCCGAGTTCTTCCATTGCCATCTTTATCCAAACTACTTCTTTACTGGCTTGTGTAGCTCCCATATATTCTGTTTTCATTGTTGATGTAGACACAACTTATTGTAATTTTGAAACCCAACTTATAACACTACTAGCAAGTATAAGCATAGATCCCATTGTGGATTTGCTTTTTTCCAAGTCATTGCATAATCTGAGTCAACATACCCTCTAATAACAAAGTTTGATCCTCCATAACATAATGCAACATCTAAGGTTCCTTTGATATATCTTAGGATCCTCTTCACAGCATTCCAATGCTCTCTTCCAGGATTCGCCATATATCAACTAACCACTCCCACTGCATGTGCAATGTCTAGTCTTGTGCATATCATAGCAAACATCAAACTTCCCATTGTTAATGCACACAGTAGTCAAGATAGTTCTATCCTCTCTACTTCACTACTAGGACTCATACTAGAGGATATCTTAAAATTAGTAAGAAGTGGGGTTGAACTTGGCTTATAATCTTACATATTGAATCACTGTAATACTTTCTTTAAGTAATTTTTATGGAGTAGCCAAATCTTCCTATCATTTCTGTCTCAATGAATTTGCATCCCTAGAATCTTGTTTTTTCATCCTAAGTCCTTAATCTCAAATTCCCTCACTAGTTGTGCCTTTAATTCTTTTATATAATCTTTTTTAGGGCATACTACCAATATATCATTAATATACAATAGCAAAATGACGAAATTATTTTCACTAGACCTCTTGAAATGTGCATAAGGATCTGCGTTAAGTCTATTATATCCAAGGCTCATAATGAAGGAATCAAATCTCTTATACAAACACCTCAATGCCTATTTTAAGCCATATAGAGATTTATTCAACTTGCAAACCAAGTTTTTCCTTGTTCTTCAAAACCTTTTAATTGGAGCATATAAATCTCTTCTTCAAGATTTCCATAAAGAAAAGAAATTTTCATATCTAATTACTTTAGATGTAAATCAAATGTAGCACACATTACTTGGACCACTCGAACTATTGTAAGATAGACCATAGGAGAAAAAATTTCATTAAATCAATGCCTTCTTTCTGAGCATACCCTTACACCACCAATCTTACATAATATCGCTCCACTTGATCATCACCATTATGCTTGATCTTGTAAACCCATTTGTTACCAATTAGCTTCCTTCCTAATGGTAACGGCACAAGTTTCTAAGTCTGATTCTTATTCGAAGCTTTAATTTCTTCTTACATTGTTGCCATCCATTGAGATGCTTTTGAACTCTCAATTGCTTCTTAAATAGTTGATGGCTCTCCATCTTCTGTTAGAAAGCAATATGTAACATTACTCTCCATAATATAATTAGAATACCAAGCTTGTGCTTTTCTACTATGAGTTGACTATCGAACTCTAGTTTCTTTAGACTCAACTAGTTCTCGTTCTTTATTTTCTAGTGCTACTTTAAAAGAATCCTTTTATTCCACCTGTATCATTATAGTCTTTAAATTGTCATTTGATGTGCTACTATCATATTTTTCTTGTAGCTTATCTTCTGTAAACATCACATTCTTTACTAATGATGGCCTTATAAGTAGTAAGGTCCTATAAGAAATACCCCTTAACTCCTTCTGCATATCCCAAGAATATGCATTTTTTGGATTTTAAATCCAGTTTTGTAGTTTCTTGACCATTATACATCATATAAGCAGGGCTTCCAAATATATTAAGGTTTGAATAATCAATAGGCTTACGAGTCCATATATCCATAAATGTCTTTAACTCAATTGCAATTGATGATGACCTATTTATCACAAAACAAGCAGTGTTAATTGCTTCTGCCCAAAATGACTTTTCTAGACCTGCTACTCCTAACATTACCCTTGTTCTTTCCAACAGGGTTATGTTCATCCACTCTCCATTCTATTAAGGAGTGTATGTTGTAGTGAACTGCCTTTTGACGCCTTTCTGCTTCCTAATTTTTTAAATTCTTCTCCAGTATATTCTCCTCCATTATCTATCCTTAAACACTTGATCTTATTTCCATAATCAAGTTCCACCTGTGCTTTGAATACTTTAAAGACTTTAAACACATCAACTTTCCTTTTGATAGGATACACCCAACATCTCCTAGAGTAGTCATCAATAAAGGACACAAAGTACTTTCCTCCTTCTAGGGACAATACTAATGCTTGCCATACATTAGAGTGAACTAATTCTAGAATAATTTTGCTTCTAGAATTAGATATGTTAAACTGCATATAATGTTGCTTACTTATAACATAATGCTCACAAAAGGGTAAGGATACCTTTGTGAGACCATGAAGTAGCTTCTACTCAGTCAGAATTTTCATTCCTTATTCTAACATGTGGCCAAGTTTGCAATGTCACACATTACAAAATTTTCACTTAAATCATATGAAGCAATACATGATTCTGCCTCCTGAAAAGTCTCTCCTATTAGCATATATGAATTCATAGTTATCTTTTATGCCTTCATTAATAAAAGCATGCATCAAATTATTTTCATAATTTCCTTTTTGATTTCAACCCTACACCTGTGATTGTCTATCACTCTTATAGATAGTAGATTTTTATTTAAGCCATCCACATGCAACATATTTTGAATAATGCAAATTGTGCCATCGTACATCCTTAACTTAATGGCTCTAATACCGATGATCTTCAAAGGATGATCATCAACTGTGTACACAGATCCTTTTAAACAAGGTTCATAATGAGAAAATCAATCTCTTCGATCGATCATATGCTAAATAACTATTGTGGTAAGAATCCATACATCATAAAATTTCTTTTTGTATGTGCCAATCACCACTGCTTCATTGCATAGAGCGAAGCCACCATCTAATGTACTTGCAACATTTCCTTAAGGTTTAGAATCTTTCAGATTCTAAAAATCCTTTTTTAAGTGACCCTTTATGCTATAATTGTAGCATTTAAAATTCTTCTTACTTCTTGATCTTGATCTGCCTTATCTTTGCCTCCCACTAGAGCTAGGTTCCATGATCTCCCTCTCATCACCACTAAAGCCTCCGCATGTTATGAGTTCACCATCTTGTCTTCTTTATTTTTTTACCTGCTTTCTTCCTTCAAGATAGCAGCAGCAATTTCATCGAAGACTAAAAAATCTATGAGAAGATTATTTGTCAGGTTGATGATGAGTTGATCATATGAACTAGGTAAACTTTGAAGTAGAAGTTTAGCACGTTCATTTGCCTCTACTTTATATGATAATGATGTGAGTTAGGAAAATAAAGTATTCAGAGTATTTATATGCTCTGTCATTGAAGTAGATTCTACCATCTGAAGAGTGTAAAGCTTCATCTTAAGGAAAAAAATTTTATAGATTGACTTGGCCTTATAGAATCTAGTGAGCTGATCCCAAATCTCCTTTGTAGTTTTTTTTTTCATTTACACTTGATAGTATCTCATCTGCTAATGCTAGATAAAGATCTGTAAAAGCATTCTCATCCATCTCTTTCCATTTGTTATCATTTGTGAATTCTTCTGGTCTTACACTCATAGCCATTAGGCAATTATCTTTTTTCAATATTGTTTTCATGTTCAATTTCCACAGTAAGAAATTTCTCCCTTTAAATTTTTCAATCTCATATTTTGCCGCCATTAATTCTATCACTATTCTCAAATTAGATGCTTTGATACCACTTGTTGTAAAAATTGAGGATCAGACTGTGAATGAAATAGAGCAAATTACAACTAAAATAATTAAAATGATAAAATTAAAGAAAATAAATAACACAACTTTGAAAACTATTGCACAAGTGAATAGAGTATAAATGATTGTACTAAAAAATACCATAAGGTAAATTTTAAGGAAAGTATGATGGGTCACAATGGACCACTTAAGTGCTACAAGGACAAGTAATTCAATAGTATAATAATTCATAATAACTAAACCGAACAATAGAAAAAAGAAAAAGAACACACAAATTTTACATGGAAAACCCAAAACAAATCAGAGAAAAACCACGGGAAAGACTAGAAGAATTTCACTATTCAAAAAAATAGGAGTTGCAAAATAATTCTCTCTCTATCCCAAGGAGAATACAATAAAATTCTCTATATAATATAGGAGATAACTCACTCTCTATATTTTTCCCACACAAATTCGAGTTTGGGCAGTTCTTGCTCACCTCTAGACATATGGATATTTATTGATAAGGGATACATACTACAATTTTGGATCTTTCTGTTAATTTAGAGAATTATGCGCATATTATCATGCATATGCGTATAACTTAGGTGAATATTTGGTTAAACATGTACCATATTGTTAATAAAATACATATCATTTTTTTTTTAAATTTACAAATGAGTGAGTATTTATTATTATTGGTACATCAAATTTTGTTTGGGCTTGCAAGATTATATGCATATATAATATATGATTTTGCTTTTATTTATATAAAAAAAATTATAGTAATGCAATTAAAGATTTTTTTTAAGATGCAACTTATGCAATTAAAGTATTTTGGATATAATTTTAAATTCAAATATTGGTCTGGTTTTATATATTTTAAGATAAATTAATTGAAACAACATCTCACTAAAGTGAGATCTCTCTTTTTTTTTTTTTTTTTACTAAAAAAAAGAGATCTCTTATTGAGATTAATTTATTTTAAAATATAAAAGGTTGTATTCATGTAGCTTATGTGAGTATTGATCGGCCCAAAGAAAGGTCAGTATTTAACAGAATTGCATGTGCATTTGCGGTAATAAATATATGATGATTATTCAGTTTTACATGTGAATAATAAATCTGGTCCAAAGGAAGATTTTTTAGTTGACATGTTCTTATTATCAATGTTTAATTATAATACTAAGATATCACTTACAAGTTAATATTATTGTCCAAAGATAAAATATTAATGGAGTGCTTGATATCTTGAGATGGGATTTACCATTAGTTGAATTTATTATTGATACTATTTTGGAACTTATGTAAGCTTGTTTTGGTTGGTTCTTGTTCTTTGTTCAGCTATGAATACTCCTGCTAATATTACTGTCAGTATCAACTTTATTCCTATGCTAAATGGCACTAACTTCAAGTCATGACAAGTGAACCTTTTGATAGTTCTTAGAGTCATGGATCTCGACCTTGCGTTAACGGTTGATTCTCCTCCAACTCTTACAGATAAGAGTACCTCTAATGAAAAGAGGGATATGGAAAGGTGGGAGAAATTAAATTGCATGTGTATTATGATCATGAAGAAGGCCATTCCAAAAGCATTTAAGGGCACAATGTCAGAAAAGATAACTATAGCTAAAGAGTTCCTTACAGATATTGAAAATAGGTTTATTAAGAATGAAAAAACTAAAATTGGTACACTCTTAACAAATCTAATTTCAATGAGGTATAGGGTAAAGGCAATATTAAAGAGTACATCATGGAAATGTTCATCTTGCTTCTAAGTTAAAAGCACTTAATCTAGAACTCTCTAAGGATTTACTAGTGCATTTAGTTTTGATATCTCTTCAACATAATTTAGCCAATTTAAAGTGAGCTATAATTGTCAAAAAGAGACTTGGTCTCTATATGAGCTCATCTCACACTATGTCCACAAAGAGGAAAGGTTGAAGCAAGATAAGACAAAAAGTGCTCACTTGACCTCTACCTCTAAAAGAAAAGGCAAAGGAAAGAAAAGAAAAGGATAAAGGATAAGGAAGCTATAGATGCTGCATCTTAAATGAAACAACAAAAGAAACCTAATGAACAAAAAGGAAAGAGTTATTTCTTCTGTGGAGCTGAAGGGCATATAAAGAAGCATTGCACCAACTATCACGCATAGGGTGCTAAAAAAAGGTTGCTTGAGTTGTCAAAAGCCAAGTGATAATGAAAGATACATCTATGTAGGCAATGGCAAGAAGGTTAAAGTTGAGGCAATAAGGAAATTTTATATTATTGTTAAAGATTGGAATTTATTTAATCTTAATAAGACATTTGTTAAATATATATATATATATTATATATATATATATATATATATACAAAATTTGATTTCTATTTTTGTTTTGGATAAATTTAGTTATTTTTGTCTATTTTTGAATGGAAAATTTTATTGTTTTAAAATTCAAATTTGGTTGATTCTGATTCTTTGTTAGGTTATGATAATCTTTATTTGCTTATTAAAAATGCTTAATTTATTGAGTCCTTGTAATGAAGCACACAAGTTACAAAGAGAAAAATAATCAATGAAAACTCAATTGCATTATGGCACAAAATATCATATCATATCTCCAAGTGGAGAATAAAGAGACCTGTGTCAAATGCAATAGGGTAGATATAATGATTCAGGTGAATAATGTTTAGAACCATTTGCTAAATTCCTAGAGGAATGTAGTATCGTCCCATAATACACCATACTGGGTTTGCCCAATATGAATGGTGTTACCAAAAGATGAAATAGGACACTTAAGGACATGGTGAGGAGTATGATTTCTCATTCTACCTTACTAGAATCACTCTGGGGAGAAGCATTTAAGACTGCAGCATATCCTTAATAGAGTTCTAACAAAAGCAATTGAAAAACCCCTTGCAAGCTTTAGACTGGCAAAAAGCCTAGTTTAAAGCACCTGCATATTTAAGGATGTCCAGCTGAGGTAAAGCCTTATAAGCCTAATAAAAAGAAACTAGACTCAAGTATAGTTAGTTGTTATTTTATTGGATACTCTAAAAGATCCAAGGAGTATAAATTTTATGATCCCATAACTAAGTCAATTTTTAAATCGAAAATGCCTGGTTCTTTAAGGATGTTGAGTTTGTGAAGGGAGATAAAGTTAGAGACTTTGTCTTTAAAGAGGAATATGTTAATATTCCCATAGGTGCTATTGGCATTGATCAGGATTCTATTCCTAACTTTGTTCAAGATATAGCACGCCAAGACAATATTGGAGAACCTCCCATTCAAGAAATTATTCCAGAAGAACAAACTCTACCACCTCAAGAATCTATACCATTAAGGAGATCCACTAGAGAAAGAAGAAATGTAATACCATATGACTATATTATATTTCTTTAATAATGTGAGGCTAACATTGGAGTGATGGAAGATGATCCAATCAACTTTCGTCAAGCCATAGAAAGATTCAATTCTCAAAAGTGGATTAATGCCACGAATAAGGAGATAAAATCCATGAAAGACAATGACGTATGGGATGTTGTTCCATTACTAGAAGGTGCGAAACCCATTAGTTGCAAATGGATATTTAAAACCAAGAATTAATTCAAAAGGCAATGTGGAAAGGTACAAGGCATGTCTTGTTGCAAAGGGTTTTACATAGAAAAAAGGCATCGATTATAAAAAGACTTTCTCTCCAGTTTCTTCGAAAGACTCTTTTAGGATTATAATGGCATTAGTGGCATATTTTAATATTGAGCTAAATCAGATGGATGTAAAGACAGTGTTTCTCCATGGAAATATTAATGGTGCAACCAGAAAACTTTGAGTTTGAAGACCTAAAAAAGATGGTTTGCAAACTTAAGAAATCCATATATGGACTCAAGTAAGCATCTCAACAATGGTATTTCAAATTTCATCAAGTAATCATCTCATTTGGTTTTGAGGTGAATTTGATTAATGATTTTTTATACCATAGGTTCAATGGGAGCAAATATATTTTTCTAGTTGTATATGTCGATGACATTTTGCTTACCAGTAATGATATAGGCTTATTGCATGAAACCAAGAGTTTATAGCTAAAAACTTTGAGATGAAAGATCTTGGTGACGCCTCTTTTGTGTTAGGCATCTAGATATACTGAGATAGCTCTTGAGGTGTTCTTGGATTATCACAAAAGGGCTATATCAAAAAGGTTCTTAAGAGATATGACATGTAGGGCTCTAAATCAAGTGATACCCAAGGGAGAAAAGTTTAGTCTCAAACAGTGCCTAAAAATGATTTTGAGGAAAAAGAAATATAAAAGATTCTTTATGCATTAGCAGTAGGGAGTCTCATGTACTCTCAAGTTTGTACGCATCCGGATATTGCATACATCATTGGGATACTGGGTAGATATTTAAGCAATCTAGGAGTAGACCATTAGAAAGCAGTTAAACAGGTCTTACAGTACTTACAGAGAACAAAGAATTATATTCTTACATATCGAAGATCATATCAGCTTAAAATCATTGGGTATGCTGACTCTGATTTTATTAGATACCAAGATAGTATGAAATCTTCTATCATGGCAGCATAATTCATAGCATGTTATAAGGTATCCAATATGGCTACAAAATTTTGTCACAAGACTATGCATAGTGGATGGTATTCAAAGACAACTAAAGTTATTTCGTGACAATAAGTTAGCAGTTTTATATTCAAATAATAACAGGAACTTAACAAAGTCCAAGCATATAGATGTCAAGTTCCTTGTTAAAGAAAGAGTTCAGAGTGGACAGTTGTCCATAGAGCACATTGGTACAAACTCCATAATTATAAATCCGCTTACTAAAGGAGTAAAACCCAAAGTGTTTCATGAGCACACTACTCGTATGGGTGTCATGTTATTTGAGGCTATTGAGTTTTAGTGGGAGTTTGTTATTTTGAATGCTCTTGATATAGATATTTTTTAGTTATTTCAATTTAAGGATTTTGGTTATTTTAGTTATTTTCTATAGAATTAAAGTTTTTGGTTTATTCACACTCTAATTTTAGAATGGTTTGATCTCACTAAAATTTAAGGTGGGCCATTTGGAACTAGGTGTAAACAACGGAGTTCAGCACGCATCCAAGATTATAACAACTACGACACTATTTGAGCTCAAGACTCTAAAGAACACACTAACCATTATCACAAAGACATGGCATGGAGATGAGGAGTCACCACCTAGGGTAATAACTGGGACAAATCGAAAAGGTGGTACTCGATTCCTTAAAAGAAAGCTAGCACCACAATCAGGAGATTCTGGATACGGAGTACCAACTTCTTTCAGTCTTGTTTTCATTTAGAATTACTTTATGGATTATTATCTTATTCTCTATTTACATGCAATTTCATATAAACCCAAAATAATCAACTCCAAGGCAAACTAGTCATGAAATATACAAGTAAGTAATGCATTAAATAAATCACATAATCCCTAAGTTAGTCTAATCTACATGGATTTTAAATAAATGAGTTAATCTAGATGTTTTCATTTATATGTGAACCTAAAGACCTAATTCCCTTTTGATTTTAATTAAATGAACTTAAATCTACGTGTTTTAATAAAAAAATGGACCTAATTCTATAAATTATGTAATATTTAAATTAGTGGGCCTAATTCTAAATTAATTAAATTAAATTAAGTGAGCCTATGTCTAATTAACTAAATGGGTCTAACGATATTTCTCATCTAAAATCTAATTAATTATGGGCCTAAAGGTATATTTTAATTAATTAAACCTAATTAATTATTAAGTGAGATGGGCTAAAAGAATTACTAAACTTAAATAAATAAATCAAAGCCTAAAATGGGCTTAAGCCCTAAAACACATAAAAAATAAATAAATAAATCCCAAAAAACAAATAAAAACATAAAAAAAACAATTAAATAAGATCAAACAAATAATTAAATTAATCATTACTAAAACCCTAATTTTATTATCAAGCAACCTAAATTAATCTACATCCTCCATTGATTTTAAGTAATTACCTAATTAAAAACCTAATTTTTACTAACCAATTTAATCAAAATAAACATGCACCCACACATATAATTTTACTACTTCCACTATTGGGCTATTACATTAATTCATAAAATAATTAATAAAATAAAAAATAAAGAATAAAATAGAGATAATAAAAATAAAAATAAAACCCTAGAAACTAAGTCTCTACGAGGCTTTATCCATAGTCTTCCACGGACTTCTCATGAATTCATCCCTCCCACATGATCACCATGCATTTTTCTCCATAATCACCACTAAAAATAAGATAAAATAATGCTTAATGAATAAATTATGATAATAACTTGAAAGAATAATAATAAAAAATAATAATATGAAAAAAAACAAATAAATAAATAAATAAATAATAAGAAGAAGATGATATGATTATGAATGATTTAGGGTACTCCTCAGATTGGTAGTTCACCATTCTTGATAAATATTCAAAACTTGCCCTTCAAAAATTCTCCACGAATCTTGAATTAATTGTTCAATTAAAAGAAATTTTTTGTAAAAAAACTCAAAAGAAAATCACATTTCCTTCTTCCTCCCTTTTTTTTTCTTCCTTCTCCTTTTTCCCACTTCACTGTTTCTCCTTTTTTTTACTGTTATTCTCTCTTTATATAGTGGAACTAGAAAGTCTAACCCCAATCCTAGTATGATTCTAATTCCTAAAGTATAAGATTAATACTTAAAATTATATTTAGGAATTTTAAACCAGTTAGGATTGAGTTAATTAGGAATTTTAAATCAATTAAAACTGAATTAAAAATAGGAAAACAGAGACGGAAGAATTCAATTCCGACCGGGATTGTATAATTCCGATCAGAATTACACAATCGCGATCAAAATTGGTGTAATTTCGATGACCGAAATTTTGGAATTCTAACATGTATTCCTTTTTTTAACATTTAATTATAAAAAACCCCTGGAAGAATTTAAATTTTGTAATTAGGTCCTAAAAAAATCTTGCAATTTAGTCCCTAAAAACATTAAATCCTTCCTTTAAAAGTTGCATTTAAACCCTTAGAATTTTAAAGATTAAGTATCAAAGACATTTTCATCACTGGAGTCCTTTGCTGCATCCATAACACATCATCCCGAAATTGGGTGTCTACAGTTGCCCCCCTTTGTCGTTGTTTGCTTGACAAACTACAGCAAAGCAAAATAGCACTCAATTTCTAAATTGAAAGTTAGGATACTTACCCGCACTCCTTGAAGCTTCTGCTTGTGAATTTCCTATACTCTGACGTATAGCATTTTAAATGCCATATCATACTCAGTTGTATGATATTGATTATACTCGGTCATATAACCTTGGGTGAATGAAACACATTGTACTCGATTGTACAATGTTTAACTATACTAGGACATATAGCATTGAATTAAAAAATTACATCATATTCGATCGTATAATCAATTGAGGATACATTGCACTCGATCGCCAACTACACTTAGTCGTATAGTCTATTTTGAAAAGGAACATCACACTCGGTCGTATGATGCTAATTATACTCGGTTGTATAATCGATTGAAGATACATTACACTCGGTCGTACAATGCTGACTGCACTCGGTTGTATAGTCTAATTTAAAAAGAGGCATCACACTTGGTCATGTGATGCTGATTATACTCAGTCGTATAATCGATTGAAGATATATTACACTCGGTCGTACAATGCTGACTACACTCGGTCGTATAGTCTAATTTGAAAAGAGGCATCACACTCGGTTGTGTGATGCTGATTATACTCAGTCGTATAATTGATTGAAGATACATTACACTCGATCGTAGAATGTTGACTACACTCGGTCGTATAGTCTTATTTGAAAAGAGGCATCACACTCGGTCGTCTGATGCTGATTATACTCGGTCGTATAATCAATTAAAGATACATTGCACTCGATCGTACAATGCTGACTACACTTGATTGTATAGTCTTATTTGAAAAGAGGCTCAGTCGTGTGATGCTGATTATACTCGGTCGTATAATCGATTGAAGATACATTACACTCAGTCGTATAATACTGACTACACTTAGTCGTATAGTCTGATTTAAAAAGAGGCATCACACTCGGTTATGTGATGCTGATTATACTCGGTCGTATAAACAATTAAAGATACTTTCGATAGTTTTAACAATTCCTTAAATTGCTAAACTATAAAGCTTTACAATTTAGGACTAAATTGCAAAGAATTAAGTGGACTTAAATGTAAATCAAAGTTGAAGGAAAAAGTGGATATTTTCTCCTTTATGTATTCCTTTCCTCCTTTTCTGATTCATTACCTCTTTTTCCTATTCTTCTTCTCTTTTTTTCTTTTCATTTTCTCTTGATTTTCAAATTTTCTTCCTTCAATTATTCTCTCATCCGACGTTTGATTTTGGATCTGCCTGATCCTATGGCCCACCCAAAGCGTAGGCTACACGAGAGCAATTCCAGGCAATCAGATCCCATCACTTTGTGTCTGCATTTTCCCTAGAATGATTTGGGACTTCGTGAAGATGAAGAGATATTTCCTTTAACCCACTTGCACCTCCATAAATGTTCTCAGGCTGGAGATGAGGCGAATTTCTTATCTCTATTTTCAATTCTGCAATAAACATATTTATTTTAGTATATAAAAATAATTTTTATATGCATGCAATTTAATGGACAAAGTAAATGTAAATCATGAAAAATTGACAAATTAAAATCAAAATATGTTAAATTTCACTAGAATTTTCATCGAAAGTTTGAATTTTCGGATTAAAATCCAAGATTTCCTACCAGATTTCTAAAATTTCTGATTAGAAATTATGAAATCCGATTGAAAATCTAGACTTTCAATTTGATTTTTGATTTTTTTTTAAAGTGACGTCAAAAATCAGAGATTTAGGAAAGAAAAATGATCCTGTTGTTTTTGTATTTTTCAAAAACCCCTAAAATTCTCGGGTTGTTTTCACTTGGCATGAGAGTTGTTTCATGACTTTTCAGGGGAGGTAGCGCAGCATGTCTGGGCATCCAGCTTTCGACATTTTGTTGCTACTTTACCAGCTGCTCAAGGTAGGTCAGATCACTATTCCCTTTTTGCACTTATTGAGAGATGGATGGACACTACTCATACCTTCCACACACGAGTGGGTGAGCTGACTATTTCCCCGATGAGTTTTTCTACTATTACCGAGATTGCATTTGGAGGTACCCCAGTTCCTTTTGATATCCATTACTGCACTCTTCCAAAGGATGCTAGGAGTCATTACGTTCGTGACTCACTCGGGTTTGTTCCGACATGGAAGAATAGGAAGAACATGCTTCTTTCTTCACTTGTACAGGGTTTCAGGAGACTACCTACCACTACACCTCGCTAGATTCTCCAGAAGACAAGATGTTTTTTATTGATATTGCTTGGCACTACACTCTTTTGCGAGACTGATCATGAGGTTAGCATCGCTCTTCTTGGCCCTCTTTAGGATCGTGCTAGGGTCCCTACTTTAGATTGGGGGTCTACAGTGCTTGCTTACCTCTACTATAGATTGGATACTGTTTGTAGAGGCGTTGTGATGATGTGCGGCTTCTGGCATGTCTTGCATGTATGCTTCTTATCCCTTTTTAACTTTTAATTACTCTCACATTCCCCTCTTTATTTCCTTCATTTTTCTTTTTTTTAGATTTAGGGCATTGAGACTAGAGTGATTCGAGTTTTCAGTGCCATTAGCTCTAACAGGAGTCTTCCCCTGATGCAGAGGTGGGGTTCCTCTCGTCTTGCTAGCATCAAGCATGATTTGCAGACTTATCGGGATCAGCTAAACTCCTTAGAGTGGGACCTGGTAAGAAAATTTTGAATTTTAATATTTCATTAATTGTAAAAGTTTAACCAAATTTAAATTTAAATGAATGAGTCTATAGGTTAGATCAGATTGGTTGGTTGGTGCTGAAGACATTCAGCGATATGATTTTATGACTGCAGCTGTGAGACTTGAGGCTATGAGAGTTTTGATTCCTGGTTATGGCTACCAGATGTGGTATCTTAGTGAGCGTGTTTATCACTAGCATATGGGACCTTCCAAGAGGAGTGTTCCCTCTTCTACTCCTTCCTCGATGTTACGGAGTAGCAGCATGACTGGCCCTAAGCTTAGAGCTGCTCTTGAGGGATATGATGCTTCAACCATGCTTGAGCGTTCTCGTCATTATTGGGAGTACATTTGAGAGAACCTCTTAGAGTGGGTTCCTATAGACCCGACTGAGGTATGCTTTCTCTCACTACTTCACTTTAATTCTCTCATCATTATTGACATTTGGTTCTCTGTATAGTATGAAGGAGTCCCTGATACCGCTATGGAGGAGACTGAGGATGATAATAAGGAGATCGAGCAGGAAGTCAGGCCTATTCTTCACAGTGAGGCTACTCATGGTGAGGCTTCCTCTGGTACCATTCTGGGTGATGTTCCCCCATCTGATAGGTTAATGTATTATTGGGCTCCCATGGTACAAACTTCTGTTGAGTGACACATGTATTTTGATATAGCTCAGATTCCTAGCTTCTCACCCCCTGATGCTTCATATGTAAGTTCAATTTGCTCCCTTGCCAACCCTGCACAAACCTATTACTGAATTAGTAAAATTTATTTTATAGGTCCCTAAGACACATGCAGAGTATTTGTATGGAATTGCCTCTTCCTAGAGATTGTTTACTATGCAGATTACTGATACTTGGAGGGTTAGTATTCATAATAAATATGCAAATGTATGCATGTTATGCATGATAAATAGGATTCTAACTATTTTCTAATGCAACAAAATTATGCCGGGGATTTGGAGCGTGAGAATGAGAGGCTCTGATGACAGCTTTATAGCCTTAGTTTTGATGGACACGATGTTGGGACTTCTATGCCGCTAGATCAGAGTGACGATCCAGCTAGAGAGTGGAGACCCTGGCCAGACGCTGGAGCTCAAGATGACTGACTTTCTTTAGGAATTGTATTAGCATGACTGTACTTTAAGATATTTCAAACCTGTCTCCTTTTATGCATCATGGACTTTTATTCTGGACTAAACTGTAATTTCCCTTTTTTTTAAAGATTTGGTTACAGGAGAAATTGAGTCTACCTGATACTCCTCCTAATGCTTTGATTTATCAACCTCATCATCTACAATCTTGTCCTTTGAAGATAAAGGATAAGCACACTTCGGATCAATGGACTAATTGGATGAAAGGCATTGCTGATACTGAGATCACTTAGATCTATCCTTAGTGGAGATTAAAATTTATGGCCATCAACTTGTATGACAATTGTGTCCCTATTCCCGGATTACACTTTTCAACCTTTCTTTCTCCTTCACGCCTCTACCGTCAGTATACTCACCCTCAATTCATTGTTGGTATTATAACTGACTTCAAAGGTTTCCTCCTGAGATAAGATTTCTTGGACAATGTGAAGAACTTGTGGCCTCGTAGAGCTTTGGAACAAAATATGTGCCTGGATGCTGACATGACTACTGATGACAACTATAAGACTTGGGTTACTATACAATCTATAGAATCACCAAAACTTATTAAATACAAAAGGACTCAAATATTGTTAGATGAGTCAAGAAAGAAACAAAAACAGAAATAGTGGTCTCATAAGTCTGGTTTCTTATGTTTTATTTTTCCTTCAAGTATTTATGTCTTGTAATGAAGATAGAAGATGTAATATTAAACAAAAATGTCTTTTCAATTCATTTCATTAACCAGGGCAAAAATAAGTACATTCATTACATCACATGACACAACTCTTGTTATCAGATAATCCTTTCAGATTTTCTAACTGAACATTTTTTCTCCCATTTTCATTTCCCTAATTTCTGCCTGATCAGCCCTTTACGAGTTTTCTGAACAGCGGGAATGTCCTAACTTTTGCCTAACCAGCCTTTTTAGGTTTTCTAGTTAGTAGACTCTTTTTTTTTCAAATGTAGTATTTCTTAAGGCAATCGAGGTTGATTGGCTCAATGAATTCATTCCCTTCTAAATCTAATATCTTTGCAGCTCCCTTAGGCAAGATTGTCTTAACTAAATACAGTCCTTCCCAGTTTGGTTTGAATTTTCCTCTCGGGTTAAACACCATTACCCTTGCATGCTTTAATACCATATCTCCAACTTTTATCTTTCCCGGCTTAACATTTTTGTTGAACGCTCTTGTTATTCTCCTCTGAGAAATTTGAGTATGGAATAACGCATCCATCCTTTTCTCATCCAGAGATACAAGGTAATCAAACATCTTTTGCATCCATTCACTCTCAGGGATTTTTGCTTCCATAACCACTCTCAAGGATTTAATTTCTATCTCGATGGGTAGAACTGCTTCACAACTGTATACAAACAAGAACAGAGTTTATCCTGTAGCAGTACGTGTTATAGTTATGTATCCTCACAAAGTGAAAGGGAGGTATTTGGACCAGTCCTTATATGTCTTCACCATTTTATAAAGAATCTTCTTTATATTCTTATTAGCCGCTTCCACTGCACCATTAGCCTGAGGTTGATAAGGTGAGGACTTATGATGCTCAATATTGTATCTTTGTAATAACTCAGCGGTTTCAACTTGAAACTGAACTCCATTGTCTATCACAACATGGTGTGGGATCCCATACCTGTAAATGAGGTTCTTCTTAATGAACTTTGCCATTTGTCTATCTTTTAAGGTGCCAAAGGATTCTGCTTCTATCCATCTTGAAAAGTAGTCAATTGTAACTACTATATATTTATACCCATTTGAAGCAGTTAGTTTTACTTCCCTTATTATATCTATTCCCCAGGCTGTAAAGGGCCATGGAGATGTTAAACTATTTAGAACTATAGGGGGAAGGTGATTGAGATTCTTGTGTATTTGACATTAATGTCATTCTCTCACTATTCGGATATAGTCCTTTTCCATACTCCCCTAATAGTACCCTTACTAAGTAATCTTCTTTACTAGAATTATCCCATTCATGTGTGGTCCATAAACTCCTGCATGAATCTCTCTCATTGCCTATTTTGCTTAATCCTTCTTGAGACATCTCAGCTATATTCCATTCGGCATCCTTCTGTATAGTATCCCATCATGACTTGCATAATGACGTGCAAGAACACGAAGAGCATATCTATCTTTGGAAGTTGCTTCATTTGGGTATCTTATTTCCTCAATAAATCTTTGGATGTCGTAAAACCATGGCTTTTCCTCTGGCCCTATCTAAATATTCATGACATGTTCTTTGCCATAACATGGAGCTTGCATTTTCATTATCACCAAAGGCTTCATCATCGATCCCGTCGGTTTATCCCATATTGAAGAAAGTGTTTCCAAAGCATCCGCCATTTGATTCTCATCTCTTGGTAAATGCATAAAGAGACATTTGGTGAAATTCCTTATTATTTTTCTCAAATAGCGGGCATAGGGTTTCAATCTCTCTTCTTTTACTTCCCACTCTTCATTTGCATGGCTGATGACTAACATGGAATCTTTATAAACTAATAGGTTTTTAACTCCAACCGCCAATGCTGCTTCCATGCCATAGATACATGCCTCGTACTCAGCCATATTATTTGTAACCCTGAAGTCTAATTTTTTTTCCATTGGGATGGTTTCTCCTTCTGGTGTGACAATAATTACTCCCAACCCTGCTCCTCTATTATTCACGGCTCCATCAAAGTAAAGTTTCCATTCTCATTATTCTATTACTGCTAGGTCCTCATCTGGAAACTCCAGATTCCATTACTAATTTCTTTTAACTGCATTCTAGGCTAGAAACTCTGCTACAGCTCTATCTTTGATGACCTTTGTAGTGATGTATTCTATATCAAACTCAGTTAGAAGTACCAATAATATAAACATCTTTCCAATCAAAGTTGGTGTTTAGAACAAGTATTTTAAAGGATCTATTCTTGAAACAGCTTGTACTTTGTAGGACTGGAAATAATGCCTTAACTTCTTTATAGCCCAGATCATTATCAAACATGTCTTTTCTACAAGATTGTACTTTTCTTCATATGGTAGGAACTTTTTACTAAAGTAATATATAGTGTACTCCACTCCTTAGGGCCCTTCTTATGCTAGCATTGCTCCCATCGCCTTTTCTTCTAAAGCCAAATATAAGATTAAAGGCTTACCTTGTTTTGGTGGCCTTAATACAGGCGGGTTAGTAAGGTATTCCTTAATCTTATCAAAGGCTTTCTGGCATTCTTCATTCCACTCCACAGGCTGATTCTTCCTTAAGAGCTTGAAGATCAGATTGCAAACCATGGTAAATCTTGCGATAAACCTGCTGATGTATTGTAGTTTTCTGATAAGCCCTCGTACTTCCTTCTCTGTTCTTAGTGCTGGCATCTCCTAGATGTCTTTGATCTTGTCAGGATCAACTTCTATTCCTCTATTGTTGATTATGTGCCCCAATAACTTTCCTGAAGTTACCCCAAAGATGTGTTTCTTCAGATTAAGCCTTAGGTTATATTTTTCTATTCTTGTGAATTTATCCAAAGCCTCAAAGTGTCCCTCTTTTGTTTCAGACTTAACCATCATGTCATCAACATAAACTTCCACTTCCTTATGCATTATATTATGAAATAAGGCAGTGGCCGCTCTTTGATAAGTTGCTCCTACGTTCTTTAATCAGAAGGGCATTACCTTGTAGCAGTATATTCCCCATTCCGTGATGAAAGTAGTCTTGATCCTGTCCATAACTGCCATCATTATCTGATTATAACCTGAGAACCCATCCATAAATGAGTACATCGCACTAGATACTGCACTATCCACAATCACATCAATATAGGGTAAAGGAAAATCATCCTTTGGACATGCCTTATTTAGGTCCTTAAAGTCTACACACATTCAAAATTTTCCATCTTTCTTGGGAACTGGTACTATATTTGCCAACCATTGAGGGTATTCCACAACTTCTAAAAACTAGCCTGGATTTGCTTAGCGACTTCTTCCCTTATCTTTTCTGTCCACTTGGGCCTTAAACTATAAAGTTTCTGCTTAATAGGTTTAGCTTCAGGATATGTCAAAATGTGATGCTCCACAATTCCCCTATCTAACCCTGGCATATCCTCATAGGACCAAGCAAATACTACCTTTCTTTTTATTAATATTCTCTCAAATTTTTCCCTCTCTTTAGGAGTTAAGTCATGTGATATAAAAATGTGTTTTGGTTGTTCATTTGTGCCCATGTTTAATGAATCTAATTGAATAGAATTAATGTCAAACATGCATGAACGATCATTATTAAAATGCACAAGACCATTAAAATCAACATCACACAAGTAAGCCAAACCAGAATTTATATCATTGACTATAAAGGAAACAAAATTTTCATCCTCAAATAGACCAGACATTATTACATTAGTTTCTTCATAAAAAAAAATTAGTAAAACTATTATTAATGATACTAGCTAATTCCTGTGGTGGTTCTTTGTTAGGTGGCAGACAAAGCAGTTCTTCAATGTCTTTGGTTTTTATCTTTTTGACAACTGTCTTCATCATCTTGTCCTTATTGTCTTGCACCAGCTTTTCAGCTATTTGTTCCTTAAAAATCTCAAATCCAAGGACATCCACACCAGCTACTTAGACAGGCTCCTTTTCACCCTAGTAGAACTTCTCCTTCCCTTGCTTGATAAAGTTACCTTTTAAGGGTCCCAAATTCCCTAGGCCATTCTCATTGAAAAACCTTCTTCTTGCCTTTTTGCTATTAAATCCAGCTCCATTATAGCCCAATCCTCTTATGTCATCCTAGGTTTTGAAATTTTACAGTTCTAGGCTTCCTTGCTCATTTTTCCCTAGTCCTTGTCCTGGTCAATAATTCAGCTTCTTGATCATGTTCATAACCCTTGGGATCCATTATGACTCCCTCTGAAATCATGGCTACCTGGTAACCTGGGGGAGTGACTACCTATTTCTGACTATCGATAACTGCGGACACCGTCTTACCCATATTAGCATCTAAAGTCACCACTTCCCCATCAAGTAAGAATTCACCTTTTGATGCACGGTCGAAGGCAGTCCTCCCAAAACATGATACCAAGGTCTTCCCAAAAGAAAAGCATAGGTGACAGGAATATCTAGCACAGTGAATTCCACCATTGCTTCTATAGGTCCAGTCTTCAGAGAAGCCATAAATGTTCCCTTTACACTCCTCGTGCTATCATCATAAGCCCTTATCACAAAGTCTAATTTTGCCAAATCCTCCACCTTTACTCCTAAATTAGGTAGGATCTATCGCGGATCCATCATCCACCATCATATAATTGGTCCTCTTCCCCCTTACTTCAGCTAGGATGAATAATGCTTTATTATGGTTCCTTCCTTCCACAGGTAAATCCTCTTCTGAGAAAGTAATGACCCCCCGCTTTTTCTCAATAACCTTGGCCACCATTGCTTCAAGAGTTGTTATAGTTTCAATATTCACCTTAGTCAAGGCCTTAACCAGAGCTCTTCTGTGACTGCTTGAATGCATCAAGAGCTCCCAAATGCTTACGTTGGCCTTTGCTTTCTTGAGCTGTTCGAAAATCAAGTCATCGCCATGTTCATTTGAGTCTTCTCCTTCAACAGCTTATTCCCTCTCTATGGCTTTCTCTACTGGCTTATAACCCTTCCCACTTCTGGTAACATGGCTGACTTTGGGATTATCTTCCCACACATCATACACTTCAGTGCCTTCCTCATCAGTATTATACCAAATATCAATCATCCCTATAGTCCGATCTTTCTTCCCTTCTTTCCATACCTCGACCATACATTTTTCCTTTTTGACTAGCAACTTTTCATCATCAAACTCCTCACCCCATCCTGTAGGCTCAATTGTATCAATGGATATATCAAAAGAAGGTGGTTTGAAGTAAAACACCTTATAATCGAACTTGCCTGGGGGCTGACCCAGTAAGTCTTCTGCCTCTTCCACACCTTTGGGAGCATTAGGAGATTTCTCAGTAGTTTTAAGGTTTAGATCCTCAAAAGAGTTTAGCACTTCTTTTTTGCTTAATCCTGAGTTGATCATCATGGTGGTTGGGGGTGGCACGTTTTGGTAATTTGGGAAAGGATTGTTTCGGGTGCTTGGGTTCGGGCTTGAATTTTCAGGGTCTGTGATCTTTCCAAAGTCTATGAGGTTTTGGATTTCATGTTTAAGATGCATGCAAGAGTCGATAGAATGGCCAGCAACTTGATGAAACTTGCAATAACTATTTTGATCAAAACCATGGAGGTTCAAGTTTGGTGGTCTAGAAGGGGTTAAGGGTCTAAGGAAGCCTTTTTGAATGAGATGGTCTAGGACTTTGGATAAGGGTTGGTTGAAATTTGAGAATCTCCTAGGTTGTTGGATGGCATGAACACCTATGACTTGGCTGGTATTTCCTTGCTGCGTGCCCCTAGTTGGGTAATTTCTCACTCCAGTATTCCTCGTGGCCTTCTTTTTCTCATTTTTAATCTCTTCAGCTTGTAACCCATCATCATAAAGGTCCACAAACGTTCTTGGGTTCATCATTTTCAACCTCTCTACTAGGATAAGTGACACATTTTGAACTATCATCCTAACCTGATCCTTCTCTACCAATTTGTTCTTCATCATTCCCACCTTATTCATAAACCTAGTTAGAAAATCTGAAAATGATTCATTGGGCTTCTGCTTGGGTAGTTCCAGATCTCTTATAGACACCTCAACCTTAGTATTATAATTACATTGCTTTAGAAAAAGCAGTGCACAATTCCCTCCAATCTGCTCGATAGAATTCTCTAACCTATGATACCAATTAACAGCCATACCCTCTAAGGATAGTACAAACAGTTTAGTAACCACAAACAACGGAGCCTTAGTGGTACTTATAGTAGTTGTTTATTAACTGAGATGAATTCTTGGGTCCGTAGTACCATCAAACTTCTACAGCTGTGGCATCTTGAATTTTTCAGGTAGCCTGTCTTCCTCAAATTACAACACATCATCAAAGTCAAACGGGTACCTTAAGCCTTGTCCCCTCATAAACTCCTTCATCTTAGACATCTTCTGAGTTAATGCCTTTATCTGTCTGGATTTTAGCTCTTAAACTTGCTCAAGTGATTCCTTTTTTGCTTTTTCAATCATACAACTCTCAACATCATCCAACTTTATTTCCCTAATATTGTGGTAGTGGACCCATAGCAAGTGGGTTAGCCGCAGCGGGTGGTGCAGCAGCAGTAGGTGGTGGCATCAATCCCGCTAGAGCTTGTCTTAACTCATCTTGCATCATTGCTCTCATATCATCCATTAATGCTCCTTTGATGTCTTCTGGGATCCAGTTTCCTCCTTCTTGTTGTTCCATTCTTTTGGTTTGTTCAGGTTGCATAGCTTCTAAATAAAGCGGATTAATGGGGCTCTTTTCCAGTCTACTAAGGACCTCTTTAGCGAATGATTGGGGGCTTGAATCAGTTCTTACCAGTCTACCACCTTTTCGACTCCAAACATAAGAAGACCCGGATGAATCTCTGATGGTTGAAAGAAAAATTATTAGCATGATGCATAAGATGCATGTATGCATGTATGCATGTATGCATGATGCACGTGCTATGCAACAAGTAGTAAGTAACAAGTTAGGTATACATACATCCTTCTAACCTTATTCCTCTCACACACGTATTTGATGGCGAGTCTCTTTTCCTAGGATTTTTAGTCTTGGACTTAATATCAATAGGGGATATCAGGGACTGACGCACATGTCAAATCTCTCAAAGCAATAAAAGCACAAAAACAGCATTCCTAGGTGTAAAAGATTAGCCCAATCTTTATTAACCTAAACGGGTTTCTAAAGTATGGGCTTGGGCCCTTACAGATAGGAATACCTCATGGCAACAGTCACAAGCAATTTGGGTAGATCCTAGGGGACATAACTAAGCAATTATATATGGTTAGGGTTCGGTAAAAAGGTCAAGGTTCCCTTAGCAAGATGCTCTCCATTATGGACTTTGAGTTACAAGCCAAGGTCAAAGGGGCCCAGCATCCTTTGCAAACTCGAGAGAAGACTACCCCCCTTACGGACTTGCGTTACAGGTTCTGGTCAGATGAGCCCAGCAATATCTCTTGGACCGAGTTAAGACTAAAAGTGATGGTTAGCCAATCTACAATCCCATGAAGCTAGTGGAATCATGGAATCATAAACTAACGCCATCGGTTAATAGGGACATGTAGAATGAATGCAAGAATAAAATAAAAATTAATAAAATAATTCTAAAGAACACAAGTAGAATCAGTATCTCTTATCCCCAGTTGAGTTACCACTGTAGACGACGGGGTTCAGCGTGCGTCCAAGATTTTAGCAACCATGACACTATTTGAGCTTAAGGCTCTAAATAACACACTAACCACTATCACAAAGACATGGCGTGGAGATAAGGAGTCACCACCCAGGGTAATAACTGGGACAAATCAAAAAGGAAGTACTCGATTCCCTAAAAGAAAGCTAGCACCACAACCAAGAGATTCTGGATACGGAATACCAACTTCTTTCAGTCTTGTGTTCATTTAGAATTACTTTATGGATTATTATCTTATTCTCTATTTACATGCAATTTCATATAAACCCAAAATAATCAACTCTAAGGCAAACTGTCATGAAATATACAAGTAAGTAATGAATTCAATAAATCATATATTCCCTAAGTTAGTCTAATCTACATGGATTTTAAATATATGAGTTAAATCTACATGTTTTAATTTATATGTGAACCTAAAGACCTAATTCCCTTTTGATTTTAAGTAAATGAACTTAAATCTACTTGTTTTAACAAAAAAAAAAAATGGGCCTAATTTTACAAATTATGGAATATTTAAATTAGTGGGCCTAATTCTAAATTAATTAAATTAAATTAAGTGAGCCTATGTCTAATTACCTAAATGGGCCTAAGGATATTTCTAACCTAAAATCTAATTAGTTATAGGCCTAAACGTATATTTTAATCAATTAAACCTAATTAATTATTAAGTGAGATGGGCTAAAAGAATTACTAAACTTCAATAAATAAATCAAAGCCTAAAATGGGCTTAAGCCCCAAAACACATAAAAATAATAAATAAATCCTAAAAAACAAACAAAATAATTAAAAAATAATTAAATAAGATCAAAATAATAATTAAATTAATCCTTACTAAAACCCTAATTTTATTATCAAGCAACCTAAATTAATCTACTTCCACCATTGATTTTAAGTAATTACCTAATTAAAAACCTAATTTTTACTAACCAATTTAATCAAAATAAACATGCACCCACACATATAATTTTACTACTCCCACTATTTGGGCTATTACATTAATTCATAAAATAATTAATAAAATAAAAAATAAAGAATAAAATAGAGATAATAAAAATAAAAATAAAACCCTAGAAACTAAGTCTCTACAAGGCTTTATCCATAGTCTCCCACAGACTTCTCATGAATTCATCCCTCCCACATGATCACCATGCGTTTTCCTCCATAATCACCATAAAAAATAAGATAAAATAATGATTAATGAATAAATTATGATAATAACTTGAAAGAATAATAATATAAAATAATAATATAAAAAACAAATAAACAAATAAATAAATAAAGAATAAGAAGAAGATGATATGATTATGAATGATTTAGGGTACTCCTCATATTGGTAGTTCATCGTTCTTGATAAATCTTCGAATCTTGCCCTTCAAAAATTCTCCACGAATCTTGAATTAATTGTTCAATTAAAAGAAATTTTTTGTAACAAAACTCAAAAGAAAATCACGTTTCCTTCTTCCTCCCTTTTTTTTCTTCCTTCTCCTTTTTTCCTCTTCACCGTTTCTCCTTTTTTTACTATTATTCTCTCTTTATATAGTGGAACTAGGAAGCCTAACCTCAATCCTAATATGATTCTAATTCCTAAAGTATAAGATTAATACTTAAAATTATATTTAGGAATTTTAAACCAATTAGAATTGAGTTAATTAGGAATTTTAAACCAATTAAAACTAAATTAAAAATAAGAAAACAGAGACGGAAGAATTCAATTTCGACCGGGATTGTATAATTCCGATCGGAATTACACAATCTCGATCAGAATTGGTGTAATTCCGGTGACCAGAATTATGAAATTCTAACATGTATTCTTTTTTTTAACATTTAATTATAAAAGGACCCCTTAAAAAATTTAAATTTTGCAATTAGGACCTAAAAAAACTTGTAATTTAGTCCCTAAAAACATTAAATCCTTCCTTTAAAAGCTGCATTTAAACCCTTAGAATTTTAAAGATTAAGTATCAAAGACATTTTCATCATTGGAGTCCTTTGCTGCATCCATAACACATCATCTAGAAATTGGGTGTCTACAATAGGCATGTTAGGATCACATTGCATGAAATTTCCATACTACACATCCATATCATGATCCATGTTATTTAGTTATATCGACATATATGACCATTGACAAGTCGAGTTCCGATAAATGTAACACAGGTTACTTTGATCCTATGTTAGTATGATTGATGGACCGAATTAGTTATAGATACATTTTGGTAATGACAGTAAAGTTGAGCTCATATGGTTATTTTTTTTAATGCATAATTATAACGTTACACATATAGCTCAAGTGGGAGATTGTTGGGTCCTTAATCCAACGTTGGGCTTATATGTGAATGATTATGTATTGCAGGCTATCATATAAGGTGAGCCCAATTAAAAGTAATCATTTGAATTTGGATAATTTGGGCTTTGATGTATCTAAAGGGTGTGGGGCCTTTAATAGGAAATTTTTATTTTAATAATGGGCTAAAATAAAAATACCAAAAGATAATAGGGAAGTTATCTATATATAGGTATTCATGGTTCATAGGTAATACGTCTTAATTATTACATCCTGCTTCTTTCTAAATCCCATCATTAGAGAGAATACAGAAAGAAAACCTAAAGGCGTTCTCTTAGAAAATGTATTGATCTAAAAGGCCAGTCACATGACTCTAAAGGATTAATTATGGATTTAGGTATACTTCTGCTATTATGTTATGGTTTCTATTAATTTAACATGAGATTGGGTTTTAGGGTTTTAATCTAATTTAAGGAATTTTCCCAATATTAATCACTCGAATGATGCGTTCTTGAGTTTTTATCTTGCTATTAATTTTTATTTTTTATTTTAATATTGAAACAAGGAATAAAAAGATGATAAAGAGGAAGAACAAAATAGCTCTAAACATAGATAGATACAAAAATTTCTCATCATAGGTGTCTTTTTTCCAATTCAAAATATTATATTTTGAATTTTAGGTAAGACCATTTTGTTGGGTGAAAATTTAAATTTAGTTGGACATGTATCATAATTGATTTTATTCTAGGCAAAACTCATACCCAGACCCTTAAATTTTTCACATTTTTAACATCAGACTCTTCAAATTTCATTTTGTATATCTAGACCTTTATATTTCATAGATTGGAAATTTTAAAATCCTTGTCAATTTTTTAACATATATTATTTCTTTTTGCTCCCTAAAGTAATATATTTCTAACATTCATACCATTTTTTACTTTTTTTTTAACACTTATATCACTTTTAAAAATTTTCATTCATAAAAAAAATTACTTATTTTAATGTTTAATATTTTAAATTGAAATATTACATATTTTTAAAATTTAAATTATATATACATATTAAAAATAAATGCCATTTTTATATCTTAACATTAACTTGTTCATATATATAAACTTATATTTATATTTTTAATTTAAAATATTAAAGTTTAAAAAAATATAAATTTATTTTTATTGGTAAAAAAATTTTGAAAGTGATATAAGTGTTAAAAAGTAAAAAAAAAATTGTATGAATGTTAGAAATATAAAAGTTTAGGAACAAAAAGAAATTAATTTGTGTAAAAAAATTTGACATGAGGGTTTAAAATTTTCACTCCGTGAAGTACGATAGCCTAAATCTACAAAAGAAAACTTGAAGAGTCTAAAGCTAAAAATTTGGAGGTTTGGATGTGGGATTTGCCTTTTATTCTATGTAAATATTTTCAAAAATTTCAATTTAACTATGGAAGCAAATTTTCAAATGTTTGATTTAAAATATTTTAGTAAATATTAACAAAATTCCAATGTAAAGAAAAAATTGCAAAAATTTTATTATTAAAATTATATTTACTTAATTTATAATTGAACTTAGTATCACATTTACTTAATATTAAATTAGTATTTTATATATTTACTTGATATTGCAATTACAAATTAATTTATGTCAAGTTTATTTATTAATTTAAATACGAATTATTAATTTAATTTTTACTAATATATTATTTTGTTAATAATAAATTCAAAAATTTGAGAAAAATGTAAATTTAAGGAAACAAGCTCTTGAAATGAACTCAAATTTAGGGGTGTCAAAATGGGTGATGACTCGTAAATACAATTGGCTTAACACATAAAATTAGCAAATTAGTTTTGATGTTAAACGAGTTCGTGTCAGAAACGGATCAACCCGTTTATTACACGATTTAAACCGAATTATGTTGTGGGTTGACACATGAACCTATTCCAATTATGTTTAATTATACGCGTCATGCCATTTCATGCTGGGTTAACCTGACTTGACCCATTTTAGATATTTTTTATTTATATTTATTTTTAAGCTTATTTTAGAAGAAGATATGAATGAAATTTACTAGGTTTTATGAAAATTATGTCAATTATTGACATTGTATTATGCAACTTGATAAATTATGGATATTGTTGTAAGGTTTTTTATTTATGAAAAATGGTATTTTTATAGGTGATTAGTGTTATATAGATTACATGGGTCATGTCAAATTTTATGACTTGCACAATCCATTTAAATAAATGAGTTACATATGTTGTGTTCATGTTGTTAGTGATATATCCTAGACCAATTATATAATGGTCATACTTTAACTTTGTCATATATCTATTTTATTAATAAAAAGACATTTCTATTGTTATTGGCTAATTCTAATATTATCCTTGATTAGTTAATTCTACTTAAAATCATTAAATAAGTGACTTGATAGTAAAACTCTTAGGTGATACTAGAATTCTAATCCAAATATCCTTAGTCGATCATTGTTGTGGGAACAATAATGAATAAAGACTAGTATGAGGTTGACTAATGATTATGTTTTACTAATCATGTATATGAGATATTAAGTCAAACTCAAAGGTACATATTTAGAGAAAGGATGTACTAGATTAACCCACTATAAGAATACTACATAAATAAATATCATAAGTAATTCTCATCACAATAGTATCATTTGAGTCCTCTAACATGAAATCGCCATGGTTTCCTACATAATGAGTTATGTATTTTGACACATCCCTATATCATCATTAACCGGGTGGTAAAATAGGTTATAATTGGATATGGAATGAGTTATGTGAGGAATGCGAGTGATTAAGATGGAATTTGTCCCTCATTAATTATGAGAAGATATCTATGAGCCTCTTGATGAGTAAGACTGAGAGAAATGCATGACCATGCTAGAAAGTATTGATAAAGAGTTAGTATTAGTATACTTTGGATTGAAAAACAATATGATTGAACTATATAAGGATGAAAAAAACCATGCTTATTTTCAATCAAGATATTGCATGATAAAAGGACTATAGTACACACTATGTATTAAGTTATGTCAAATTATCAGCCTTCACACAACTTGGGTAGTCATAATGTCTTAGTAGAAACCAATTATGACTAGTGGGCTAAGATGGGAATTTTAGGCCCATTGTCAATGTTATATGAACTTATAAGGTCGTACACTTAGAATAGGCCCAAAGCATAATTAGGTTAATTAACCCAATAATAATCTCTCTAAAGGTGTAGGTGATGAATAAATAAATATATATGTGTATATATTTATATTTATATTTATTTATTTATCTATTTCATAATTTATTTAAATTAAGAGTTATTTAAATAAATAGGAAATAATTCTAATTTGGAAATAGAATTAAAATAGAAAAGGAAGTCTAATTTTACTAAAATTGTTATGGTAAGTAAGTGATTTAAGGAACCCTATATGGGATGTCTATATATACATCTTTTTCTCTAAGGTTTTATAAGGCTTTTCTTCGTCTCCTTCTTCCTTCACTTATTTTGAGAAAAGAAACACACATGCAGAGAAAAATAAAAGGTGAAACTTCAAAGGTGCTAGCACACCAACTTTGCTTTGGTCACCTTGTTCGTGTGGATACTGGTAGAGGGCATAACTTTATTGGTGGCACCTTAATCCAATAAGAGAACATAAAAAGCTCAAGGTAAGATGTCACCGGAGTGAAACCCCTCTCTTCCTTCCAACATTCTTGCCTTGATATCATCTTGGTAGGTTTTTAAAATCTCTCTTAATCGATTTATTCGAATTACTTAGATCTTGTGAGGGTTTCTTAATTAAAATTTTTATTTTTCGCCACATGTATGAATCAACAATACCTAACAATGATATCAAAGCCACTTATAATTTGATTAAATTAATTTTTCATATATGTGATATGTTCATGAGATGTGAAAATCAATTTTGTATATGTGTGTGTATGTGTGTGTGTGTGTGTGTGTATTTGATTTTGAAAAGTGTTTTCAAAATATGAATTGAATGTTTTGTATGATGATTTTTTTAATCTGTAATGAAACAGTTATATGCATTATTTTGATTAATGCTAAAGTTTTTTAATTTGATTAAATAAATTTTATTGAAAAATATACTGATTTATAAAAGCAGAATTTGGGCATCAAGGGTGCATGGTATTGTGGCTTAGAGCACATAATCGCACTTAGTTTGTATTTTGTAGAATAATATAGGTGTATGGTTGTGCATTTTTAGCACATAGTCATGCCTAAGAATATGTTTGTAATGTATAAATGCATAAAATTGTTCAAGTGTTGGACAAAACTGAAATGTTTTTAACACATTAATTAAAATGTAATATGATTACAAGGTTTAGGGTTTAGGCAACATCTCATTGAAAGAGCCATAGTAAATTTTTTACCTTTTAGGGGCGCTGCCTCCGACCCCCCATAAGGGGTATTGCCCCCTTGATTCCCACCCATTAATTGGCTAGCGAGACCACCACCAGGGGCACTGCCCCTTGACCCTGAATTGATTCATCACATAAATCGTTCTCATCAAAATAATTAATTTTAATAAAAATTAAATTATTATGCTCTCTATATGTTTAGTGTAAAAATGCATGGTGCATAGCATGGCCCTTAAAGACTAATGTGATTGGATTTATTTTATTCATTTTTATGGGTTATAATTTATTAATACAATCTACAAGTCATTTTTTATTTATTGTAATTTAATTTTATTAAGTAGCAATAGAATTGTATAGATTGCAACTTATAATGTAACATAAATGAAGACCCAACATAAAGATCCAAAAAGAGGCCAAGGATGGAGATTTAAGGTGGAGACTCAAAGTGGAGATCCAAGGTCAGATTACTTTTTACCTAAGATTGACTATTGATCTTTATATTGGCTTATAAAGATCAATCTAGATTTGGGTCATGTTATGTCACGTTTACTTTATTA
This sequence comes from Mallotus nudiflorus, assembly GCA_947683625.1. Classification (NCBI taxonomy): domain Eukaryota; kingdom Viridiplantae; phylum Streptophyta; class Magnoliopsida; order Malpighiales; family Euphorbiaceae; genus Mallotus; species Mallotus nudiflorus. Next base: position 7,189,816 of record CANTUR010000014.1, read on the forward strand.
TTATTATATTCTGTAAGTGATGTTATGCATGTGATGTAAGCAAGGAACACAATAATAATCCTAATAAGGTAAAACAACCAGGAACCCTCATTCAATATTAAGTCACTATAATGCCTCTACTCAAACATTTTTTAAGCCTTAGATTACTATATATGGGAATGCCAAAGTAGGGCGTATTAAGTCATCCAAGGAAGGCAAGTTGGATAATAGTGATATCAAAATGTTTGTTTTGGTTTGACTTAACTAGGTCATCAAAAATTTTTTGGATCTAAGGTAGTAGATGGGATTTTAACCAAGACATATGATGTCAAATCCCATACCTTCCAAGAGTTACATGAGATGTAATTAGTAAAAGTTACCTACCTAAATAACCATACTTTAGGCGATAAGCTAAAGCCCACTTAGAGTATGGTGAAATATGGATCTTGGCCTACTAAAATTTACAAATTAACTTTGTAGGTTATTGATTTGAATGAATTTTTGTGGGATTTATAATTATGCCTCATTAAAATAATTTAATAAAATACTAAGTGCATTGCATATATATTTGTTGTGGATAATGGCATCAAACACTACATTTAATTTGTCACAGTGATCAATTCTTAAGAAGGATGAGCTTAATAGGACTAACTTCCTTGATTGGTACAGAAATTTAAAATTGTTCTTAAAAAAGAAAGAAAGGAATATATCCTTGATTAACCTATCCATGATAAACCAACTGTTAATGCTCCTAGAGCTCAAAAGGATGCTCATACTAAGCAACTTAATAACTCTATTGATGTCACTCACCTTATACTTGGATGCATGAATCAAATCTTCAAAAATAATTGATGGAGATGGATGCCCATACCATGATAAGCCATCTCAAGAAAATTTTCCAAGAGAAAGGCATTACTTTCTTACAAGTTCATTGCTAGTGGGCTAGTAGGTCCTCATGCTCTTAATATGAAGGTCATCTTGAACATCTAGACAGGCTTGGTCTAAGATTGACAAAGAATTGGCTATTAATATTATTCTCTAGTCTTAGCTAGAAATTTATGATGGTTTTTTTATGAATAATAACATGCATAGCATGAATAAAACTATTTCTAAATTGCATGAGATGCTTAAAACTGCTAAGAAGAACATCAAGACTACCAAGGATGTTCTAATGGTCAATAAAAGGAAAGGTATAAAAAGGATAGGAAAGGTTAAAGGCAAGATTAAGGCTTCCAAAGGCTATAAGAAACCTAAGCGCAAGCCTAAACCTACACCCCAAGCAAAACCACCAAAGGAGGGAACATGCTTTTTATACAATAAGTCAAGCCATTGGAAAAGAAATTGCAAGCTTTATATGGATGATCTGAAGAACAATAAGGGTAGTGCAACTACCTCTCCAGGTATTCATGTTACAAAAGTCAATTTATCTACTTATGATTCTTAGGTATTAGATGCCAGTTTTGAATCTCACATATGTACTAATGTGCAGGGTCTAAAAAGGAGCAGAATATTGGCTCAAGGTGAATTGGACCTATGAGTTGGAAATGGAGCAAGAGTTACTACTTTAGATGCAGGAACTTATGAATTAACTTTGTTAAGTGGACTTATTTTGAGTTTGAAAAACTATTATTATGTACCTATTATGAGTAGCAACATTATCTCTATTTCTAATTTTCCCAAGAATGATTTTGAGTTTATTATTAGGAATAATAAATGCTTCATTTATCGTAATTATGTTTTCTATAGATATACTCCACGAACTCATGGTCTTTATGTTTTAGACATTGAAGACACTAATGAAAAGTCCATATATAACATTAATACAAAGAAATTTAAATCTAATGATTTAAACATAACCTATCTTTGGCATTATCGTATAGCCACATAAATGGGAAACACATTTCAAAACTCCATCAACATGGACTTTTGAAGTCATTTGATTTCAAATCATTTGAAACCTTGAATCTTGTTTATTAGGAAAAACAACTAAGACACCTTTTACTGGACATGGTGAGAGGATTAATGAATTATTGGGTCTTACACATTTATGTGGTCCATTAAGTTCCACTGGTAAAGGACGTTATCAATACTTTATTACTTTCACAACTAATTTATGTAGGTATGGATATGTCTATCTAATGAAGCATAATTCTGAATCTTTTGAAATGTTCAAAATTCTAAAAAATGAAGTACAAAAATAACTTGGTGAGAAAATTAAAGCACTAATATCTAATCAAGATTGTGAATATTTAAGCCAAGAATTTATTGATCATCTTAGAGATTATGGAATAATTTCACAATTAACTCCATTTGGAACACCACATTGTACTGGTGTATCTGAATAGAGAAATTGAACTTTATTAGATATAGTACGATCTATGATGAGTCAGTTAGATTTTCTAATCTCCTTTTGGAGATACGCTCTATAAGTTGTTGCATTCCTTTTGAACAGAGTTCCATCAAAGGCAATTGAAAAGAAATCATATGAGATATGGAATAGAAAATCTCCTAATTTTTCTTGTCTTAAGATTTAAGGATGTGAGGCTTATATGAAGCACTAAATTTCAAATAAATTAGCACCTAAATTAGACAAAGGCCTTTTTGTGGGATATCCTAAAGAAACTAAATGATATTAAACTAAAGAATATTACTTTTACAATGCTTTTGAGAATAAAGTGTTTGTTACTTAGGATTACGTCTTTTTAGAAAGAGATTATATTTTCAAAGGAACTAATGGGAGTAAGGTACAACTTAAAGAAATTCAAGAACCACAAAATAGTATTGTACCATATATGGAACCTTAACTAGATCAACAAATAGATTTTAAATCTACCAAAGTATTATAAGGTCTTAGAAGATCTGGTAGGACACGTCATAATCATGAGAGATATGAATTTCTTATAATAAAAAATAATGTGTGATGATTATATATCAATGTAAGCCTACAACCTACCAAGAGGCCATGGACAATCCAAACTCTGAGAAATGGTTAAAAGCCATGAAATCAAAAATGCAATCCATGTATGATAATCAAGTGTGGACTTTGATTGATCCCCCTGATGGTTTAAAACTATTAGGTGAAAATGGATTTTCAAAAAGAAAACTAAAATGGATGGCAATGTGCATACCTTCAAGGCAAGAGTAGTTGCAAAGGGTTTCAAGCAAACACATGGTGTAGACTATGATCGATGAAACCTTTTCACTAGTTGCTATGCTTAAGTCCATTTGAAATCTCCTTACCATAACTACATACTAAGATTATGAGATATGGCAAATGGATGTCAAAATAGCATTTCTTAATGGAAACCTAATTGAGGATGTGTACATGACACAACCAGAGGGTTTTATCAATCTTGAGAATTTTGGAAAGGTTTGCAAGCTTTAATGATCCATTTATAGATTAAAGAAGCTTCTCAGAGTTGGAATATTCATTTTGATGAAGCAGTCAAAGAGTTTGGATTAATAAAAAAAATAAAGATGAACCTTGTGTTTATATAAAAGTTAGTGGGAGTGCAATAATTTTTCTAGTGCTATATGTTGATGATATATTACTCATCGAAAATGATATTCCTACTCTACAAAATGTTAAATCATGGTTAAGGAATTAATTCTCAATAAAAGACTCAGGTGAAGCCACCTATATTTTAGGCATTAAAATCTATAGAGATAGATCTAAAAGGCTTATTGGCCTAAGTTAGAGCATTTACATTGACAAGGTACTAAATAGGTTTAGTATATAGAATTCTAAGAGAGGATTATTACCAATGTCCCATGGCATTAGTCTTAGCAAGACTTAGTGTCTAATGATAAAAGATGAGGTACTTAATAGGTTCAATATGCAAAATTCTAAAAGAGGATTCCTTCTAATGTCATATGGCATTAGTCTTAGCAAGACTAAGTGTCCAATGAGACAAGATGAGCGAGACTGCATGAGTAAAATTCCATACGCTTTTACTATTAGATCCATCAGGTATGTCATATTATGTACTCGACATGATGTCTCATATGCCTTGAGCATAACATATAGATACCAGTCAGACCTAGGTGAAAATCACTAGATAGCAATTAAGAATATCCTTAAGCACTTGAGAAGGAGGATACAATTTTACTGTATGGTGGGCAAGAAGATGAGCTAGTTGTAAATTATTACACAAATGCCAGCTTCTAATTTGACAAAGATGATTTTTTATCACAATCAGGTTATGTGTTTTATTCAAATTGAGGTGTAGTGGGCTGGAGAAGTTCAAAGCAAGGCACTGTTGCCAATTCTACAATAAAATCTAAGTACATAGTTGTAAGCACCAAATTTTGGTATAGTCGACTATGGATGCAACAAAGGACTCCAATGATGAAAATTTGTTACAAATAGGTTTGTGGATATTGATATTTCAATTCAAGGCTTAATTGCATTTTTAAGGACTTAATTGTAATATTTTCTTTAGGGACCTAATTGAAAAGTTTTTATTCTTTCAAGGGTCATTTCATAATTAAAAGTTCAAAAAATCACTGATTGGAGTTCTGTAATTCCAATCAGAATTATATAATTCAAATCGGAATTATATAATTCTGACCGAAATTACACATTTCCAGTTGGAAATGTACAATTCCGATCGGAATTCCACATTTTCGATCGGAAATGCATAATTTCAATTGCCATTATGTATTTTCATATAGAAATACACAATTTTAGTCGAAATTACATGGTTTTGTCATTCATTTTTTATTTTTCAAACGTTTATTTTAATTTTGATTAGATAAAAATAAATAATTTAAAAAAAAATCTTGATAAATCTTGAATTATAAGGTCATTTTATAAATAAATTTTAAAAAATAAAATATTTATCTTCTGTGATTATGCTTAGCCTCCTGGATTATAAAAAAAAGCCTATACATTTTTAACTAAGAGAGGTTCCTTTTTGGCAAAGAAAAAAAAGCTTTGAGTAAAAACATAAAGAGAGCAAAAAAAAAAATTTCTACTTTTACGTACTGAAGGTCCTTGGAATGTAGTCTAAGCCTAAGATAAAAGTCTACAAATTCTATTCCAATAATAAGGTGATTCAAATACTTTGAAGAGCATCAATACAGCATCACACTCCATCCCTTTATTCTTCTCTTCCTTTTTTTGGTTTTGTATTATTTTAATTTGATTTTTTATTCTTTATTATTAAAATTTATTCTAAACATTTTGGTTTTTTTCTGTGTTTTTTGTTCTTTTGGCTATGGTAGGAGTGGTTTGAATATGGTGCCTATACATGATTGAATTAATTAAAACCCATAAAGATGCATAGAATGTCATGGATAAAGGTTCTGTATTAATTTAATGTTGATTTTAGGTTTTAGGTTTCTGTGTGTTTTTTTATTATTTTTGTATTTCTGTGTTTTTATGGTATTTGCATTGTGTATTTAGTTTTGGGAGTGTAATTAATTTGTGCATGGAAACTGTAATAACCCCGATAGTGGAAGTAGTAAAATATTTAATTTTTTTCAATTTTAAAATCAATTAGTATATTAGATTCACTTGGTAAAACCCCTAATTAAAATCAATGGTGGCTTTACATTAATTTTAAACTGCATGTAATTAAAATTAGAGTTAGAATCACTCTTTAAATATTTATTTGTTTTATGTTATTTGTTTGATTGATTGGGCTTGTTTTTATGTTTGTTTATTCGTTTTGGGCCCTAAACCCACGATTAGGTTTAACTTATTAATAATAGCCTTTTTTAAAATTGGTAGGTTAAATTAACTTTAAAATGAATTTAGGCCCATTTAGATTAATTTAGACTTAGATCCACCTTAGGTTAATTAAAATTAACTTAAATTTAGCTCAGCTCAGCTCATTAATTTAGCATTTTTAAAATAAATAGATTTAGGATACTTTATTTAATTTTAATTTAATTAGAATTAGGCTACTAAATTCATCCAACTCATTTCCATAAAATTAGTAGATTTAGGCCCATTATCTTTAGAATTAAAAATGTTAGACTTAAGCTCACTAATCTAATTAAAATGTAAACCCACCTTTAGTTTCCATTACATTTTGTAAAATATGTAGATTTAGCTAACTTTAATTAAAAATCAATATAGTTTAAAATAATATAGGCACGTTGCATCTTGTATGAATGCAGTTGTTATGTGCTATTTTATGACTAGTTGATTTGCAATTCGATGTATGTTAAATTAGGGTTTAAATGAAGTTGCATGTAATTAGAGAATAAGATAATAATTCATAAACTAATTTTAAAGAACACGAGACTAAATAAAGTCAGTATTCCATACATAGAATTTCCTAGTTATGGTGCTAACTTTCTTTCAAAGAATCAAGTTACCACCACCTCCGATTAGTCCCAGTTATTACCCTGGGTGGTGACTCCTCATCTTCATGCCATGTCTCTATGATATGGTTAATGTGTTATATAGAGCCCTGAGCTTAAATAGTGTCACGATTGCTAAAATCTTAAAAGCGTGTTAAACCTCGTTGTCTACAATAGCTACATTAGAGGCAGCCAAGGAAGCTGTTTGGTTGAAGAAGTTCATAACTAGATCTAGAGTTTTTTTAAAGGTTGTAATCGAACTAAGCCGAGTCGAACTAAATAGTGGGAAGCCCAGGCTGAGCATGACTTAAAGGAAATAGGCTTGAACTCAGCTCAAGCCTGGTTATTTAGAAAATTTCATGTTTGATGTTGAGCTTGGCTCATGTTTATGAAGCTTGGGCTCGCTTGAATTTGACTCATTTATTACGCATTTATAATAGGCTCAAGCTTGTTCATTTAAAAGATTGATTATTAAAAAGCTCGAGCTCATTTCAAAGATCATTTGTTTAAAGCTCATTTGTGTGCTTGTTTAGGGCTGAATTAAAAGCTTGTTTAAGCTTGATTATGAGATTATATTTAGGCTCAATATGAGTGGGCTCGATTATGAGCTCGTAAAGCTTGGTAACAACCTCAAAAATTTTCATAACATAATAAAAGTTTAACAATAAAAAAATAACAATATATAAACACAAAATTACAATCCAAAAAAATATTGTAGAGCTAGGGTGTTGTTAATTGGATTGAGAAAGAACTCAATTTTGGTGTCATTGAGCAAAAGGCAAACATAGCCAACTTTGAAGTCACAGATGGCTTCAAATATTTGTACCCTGATCAAGAAGAAGGAGAACTTAGCATTTGTTACTAATAAAATAAAATGAAACCTCTAAAAGCAAGGCTGCAAAAGGTTCTAAAAATACATAAAAAAAATGACATCTAAAGTGAGGAAGTATCCAACAGATGACATAAATTGAAATAACTTTACATTTTATCGCACAAATTCAACTCTTTTTATATGAGCAAATTAATATGTAAAACATACAATAGAGAAATAGGAAGAACAATTTCAGGTTCAGGAGCTCTGATCTAACTATTTCATTTTCAACTCCTTTTGTTATTCACTGAAGGAGCTCTTTTTTGTCATCAAAAGGACAGAACATAAGAACAAGTTATGATCTGAAGCGGATTCATGTCTTATTTCATTAGTGTTATAATACAAATGGTGTGGGTGTTTTAACAAATTAAGATTGAGGTATAACAAAATGGAGGGCAACAAATTAAAGAACAAAGTGAGAGTTATACACATACCTTGATAAGAACGTTGTCAATTGAAGAAATGTTCCAATGATTAAGAAAGATTAGCAAACAAAACTCAAGAATCTGCTTATTATATGCTGATAGATATTCATACAAAGAAGAAGAAGAGAACAGGAACTAATGTTGGAGCGAGCTAAGTGGTGCAAGCGAATGACTTGATCTATGAACAAGTGAATGGCGGTGGATGGTGTAAATCATAAAAGCTAGGGTGAAAATGATGATGCTGCAGCGAGGTTGAAGATGATGGTGGTGAGGGATATAAATGAAAAAGGCTACAGGGAGAGGGTGGCAAAGGAGCGAGCAGCGAATGCTGGCAGCTAGGTTAAAGATGTTAGTAGTACAAGATGAAAAGAAAGATGCGTAAGGAGCGACGGCGGCAAAAGGAGAGGGGTGTGTAAAATGAAGAAATTAAGTTAAGGTTGTGATATAAGGGTTGAAGTTTATTTGTGTTTTTAGGTTTTGACATTAAAACTACATAATTTTGATAAGAAACTGTGTAGTTTTGAGATTATATAGTGATATTACTTTATATTATATATTATTTAATTTTAATTTTAATTAAATATTATATTTATTCAATTAGTCAAATATGATATTTATTTACTTAATTGTTAATTTAAATTTAATTATGTAATGATATTATGTTAATTTAAAATACAAATATAATTATATAATTTATATTATGATTAGATAATTGGACACTATGTGATTGTGTAGTTAGATATTTAATTATTTTATGTCTTTAAATATATGTAGTTTATATTGTGATTATATAAATATAATATACATTTTGATAATTTCAAGGTTATTTGTATTTTTAGGTTTGGACATCAAAACTATCTAGTTTTCATATGAAACTTCATAGTTTTAAGGTTATATAGTTATATTACTTTAGATTATATATTATTTAATATCAATTATAATTAATATTATATTTATTTAATTAGTCAAATATGATATTTATTTACTTAATTGTAAATTTAAATTTAATTGTTTAATATTAATATCTAATCATAATATTATGTTATTTAATTTAGATATAAATGTATAATTACGTAATTTAGAGGTTAAACTACGTAATTTTATAGCTAGGCCTAGACATTTAATTATATTATAACCTTAACAAAAGGTAGTTAGGTATTTAATTATTTTATAGTCTTTAGGAAATTATGATTTACAATTTGAGGGTGCTTTCTACAGTTACTTTATTTTTAAAAAAGTAATTTTTACTTTTTCAATAACTATCATTGGATCATGAAAAATATGTTCATCCAATGATGATCAACACAGTGTACAATCAATATATTATTTTATAACTTTAAATATACATAGTTTATATTGTGATTATATAAAATATAATATACATTTCAGTTATATCTATCTAGTAATAATATAAATTTAAAATATACTTAATTTTAATACTTATATCACTATCACTTTAAAATATAAATATTACTTAACTTTGAATTTATTTATGAAATTTATTATCGATTGATTAGATATTATGTTATTTTATTTACAATTAAATGTATAGTTTTGTAATTTAGAGGCTAAACTATCATCCATTTTATAGCTAGACATTTAATTATATTATAAGCTTAACAATAGGTAGTTTATATTATAATTAGATAATTTGAATTATGTCTATCTAATAATAATATAAATTATACTTAATATTATTAGTCATACTATCACTATCACTATCACTTTGAAGTTTGAAATATGAATACCACTTAATTTCATATTTATCTAAGATATTTATTATTTGTTAGTTATATATTATGTTATTTTATTTAGAGATAAATACAAAACTATATAGTTTATAAGTTACATTACGTTATGTGATTTTATAATTAGATATTTAATTATTTTATAGTCTTTAAAATACATAGTTTATATTGTAACTAAGAAATTATAATTTACAATTTGAATTATATCTATCCAATAATAATATAAATTAAAATTTAAGTATATATCACAAACATTATTATTGATATAAGTACAATGAGATAATAGTAGCATAGATAGTAATAAAGAAAATTAATAGAATTATTATAATACACAAAAATTAGTATTACATTACACAACACTTAGTTAATTTTAAGTAATGGCCAAATGCATAGTTTTATTGGATAATTTTCATTTATGGTACCCAGTTTTTGGCTTTTATATCACCATAGTATCTAACTTTTAAATCGCTGCACAAAACCTCTCAACATTTGGTTCAATTATCAATAAAGTGTCCATATTCGTTTTTCGGCCGACTATGCTCAAGTGGTGCCTATGTGGATACTGATGTGTGTTCAAAAGTGTCTGTGTATTACATTAACTGAAACACATGATGCCATATCAATTAAATAGGACAACTAGTGTCACATCCACCATGTCACGTGTCTTATTTTTAATATTATATTTATTTAATTTTTTAACTTTAAATTTTAAATTTTTCCTTCTCTCACCTTTAAAAAAAATAACAATAACAATAAAAATGACTGTCCACAAAGGCTGGAACAAATATAACCATCCAGGAAGGCTGGAGCAGCAGTAATAATCGGTGATCACGACTAGCAGCAACTACCTAAACTTGTGAGAATCTCTAAGGCTAGAGCAGAAGACAATGATCAGCAAGAACAAAGATCAATGATGCACCAAGAAGGAAAAATTAAAAAATTAAAAATTAAATAAATATAATTTTAAAAATGGCATATATGGCATGGTGGATGTGATACTAGTTATCCTATTTAATTGATGTGGCATCATGTGTTTCAGTCAATGTGAACACTTTTGAACATACGTCAGCATACACATAGGTGCCACTTTAGCATCATCGGCAAAAAAATGAATCTAAACATTTTATTGATAATCGAACCACAGGTTAGGAGGTTTTGTATAACAATTTGAAAATTGGATAACATGGTGATATAAAGGCCAAAAATTGAGTACCAAGAATGAAAATTACCCTAATTTTACCGCTTTAAATAATATATACTTAATATTATATTATAATCAGTAACTAATTTAAATTATAATTCCCAATATTAATACTAATACTAACTTATAACTACATATTTTTTATTTCACGAAATTATTTTTTTACTAAATTTTTAATTAGTATTGTATAATTTTTACTTATTAATTAAAATTATTCTTAATATTAATTGTAATCTACATTTTAAAAAATAATGTAATTTTATCATAAATGTATAATCTTGTCATATCTAATATTTTTATATTAGTTAATACTAATTTAATTAGTATTATCTTTACTTAATATTAAATTAACATTATTGAATATTTACTTAATAAATTACATTATCTTTATTTAATATTAATATTTAAATTAAATTATGCCTATTTAGTCTTCCACATAATGTTATGTTTAAATTAACAAGCTAATAAATAAACTTTTAATGAGCATGTTCTCAAACTCATTCACAAACCTATTTGCGAACTTGGTTTATGAGCCTACTCACTAGCCTGTTCACGAGCCCATTCGCAAGCCCGTTCATGAGCCCATTTGCAAGCTTGTTCATGAGCCCAATCGAGAAATTGTTCATGAGCCTATTCGTGAGCTAGGTTTGCGAACCTCATAATGAGACTATTCATGAGCTTAAACGAGCCGAGAACTAAGATGTTTGGGCTCAACTCGTTTAACTTAACGAACGAGATCAAATAAGCTTTTACCGAGCTGAGCTCCGAGTAGCTCATGAGCCACTCTATTCTTTTATAGCCCTATTTATTCCTAGTATATCATAGCCAATGGACTTGTATTATGATAACAATAGAGCCATAACACAGATTCAGGAACCCAAATCACATCAATGATCCAAACATGTACTAAAGTGTTATCATCTCATTAAAGAAATCATTGAGAGAGGAGACGTGAAGATATACGGAGTACAAAAAGATGACAATATTCTTACTCTACTAACTAAGCCTCTTGTACAAGTTAAGCATGAGAGTCATACTAAGTCAATGGATATGAGATACAATGTCGATTGGGCCTAGTGCAAGTGGGAGATTGTTAGTGATATGCCATAGGCTAATTATATAATGGTACATATTTAGAGAAATGATATATTGGATTAACCCACTATGAGAATACTATATGGATAATTTTCATAAGTAATTATCATCACAATAGTATTATTTGAGTCCTTTGACCTAAAATCATCATGGTTTCCTACATTATGAGTTCTGTATTTTGACACATCCCTACATCATCTTTAACCAAATGGTAAAATAGGTTGTAATTGGATATGGAATGATTAATGTAAGGAATGTGAGTAATTAAGATGGAATTTGTCCCTCATTAACTATAAGAAGATATCTATAAGCCTCTCGATAAGTAAGACTAAGAGAAATGCATGGTCATGCTAGAACATATTAATAAAGAGTTATTAGTATTAGTCTATTTGGGATTGAGAAACAATATGATTGAACTATATAAGGATGACATAAACCATACCTTATGTTCAATCAAGATATCACGTGACAAAAGGACTATAGTACACACTATGTATTAAGTTTTATCAAATTATCAGCCTTCACACAACTTGGGTAGTCATAATATCTTACTAGAGACCAATTATGACGTATAGGCTAAAATGGAAATTTTCGGCCCACTGCCAACATTGTGTAAACCTACAGGGTCACACAATTAAAATAGGCCCAAAGTATAATTGGGTTAATTAACCCAATATTAATCTTTCTAAAGGAGTAAGTAAATAAATATATATATGTGTGTGTGTGTATGTGTGTGTGTGTGTGTGTGTGTGTATTTATATTAATTTATTTATCTATTTCCTAATTTATTTAAAATAAGAGTTATTTAAATAAATAGGAAATAATTCTAATTTGGAATTAGAATTAAAATAGAAAAGGAAGTCAAATCTTACCAAAACTGTTATGGTAAGTGATTTAAGAAACCCTAGATATGATGTCTATAAATTCATCTTTTTCTTCAGAGTTTTATAAGGCTTTTCTCCTTCTCCTTCTTCCATCACTTCTTTTGAGAAAAGAATCATGCATAAAAAGAAAAACAAAAGGTGAGACTTCAAAAGTGTTAGCACACCAACTTTACTTTGGTCACCTTATTTGTGTGGATACTAGTAGAGGGTGTGACTTTATTAGTGGCACCTTAATCCAATAAGAGAATACAAAACGCACGAGGTAGGGTGTCACCAAAGTAAAACTCCTCCTCTTCCTTCCAACATTCTTGCCTTGAAATCATCTTTGTAAGTTTTTGGAATCTCTCTTTTAATCAATTTATTCAAATTACTTGGATCCTATGAGGGTTTCTTGATGAAAAATTTTGTTTTCCACTGCGTGAATGAATCAATGAAACCCAACCTATGTAATCTGATTAATTTTCATGTCATGTTAAGGTTGAAATATTTGACACAACTAATAAATAGGTTGTGTTCATGTTAACCTTAATCGTGTCACCATAATGGGTCAAACTGACACCAGCACGACCTATTAACCCATTTTGACACTCTCAAAATTTATATCCCCGCTTCACCAAATGTTGAATGCCCTAGTAGTGTAACTCCTTTTTTAGTTAATAGGGAAGTCATATAATATAAATTTGGATAGACTATATAATAGGGAACAATCCTTCACTTTTAAATTAACAATGGCAGAAATCGAATCATGCACGTCATGATACCCTTGGAGAAGAGTTACCACTTGACTATTTTGTTACTGGCAATGTAATTTCTTTTAATGCATCAAATGTTAAAGGTTTGATTCTTATCTTTTATTTTTTTATTAAAAAAAATTATATCTGTCTTAAAATAAATGATAATAGATAATCCTAAAACCTTTGATAGTGTGAAATACATATAAAATGACAATGAAATGTATGCAAATGCATTAAGAAGTCGTTTGTTTCGTAAAAAAAATGGGGGTGAAAATCAAAATGGGAATGAGTGATTTTGATTTTTAATGTTTGGTTCGTTAAAATTTTACGTGGGAATGAATTCTTCCATCGATGAGAATCATATATTCCCCTTGTAGGGGTAAGGAATGATTTTTTATTCCCATAAATTCAAGTCAAATTAATTATAAATTAGTTAATATTTTAAATATTATCATATATTATAAAAATTTATGAAACATAATTTTTTTAAGTAAAAAAATTAAATATATAAATTCATAATAATAATTATTATTTAATATATTTTTATATATAAATAAGATTGATTTCGATTTTGATTCTTTTGTAAGTCAAACACTTTGTTAAATTTTTTATTTCATTTTTTATTTCACTTTATTCTGATTTCAATTACAAAGTATGAACCAAACGATTCATAAGTCCTTTGTCCTAGTCTTTTATTCTAACTAAAACATTTCTTTTTTTTGAACTATTTTCTATTTTTATTTTATTTGATGTATTCAATTATTATTACTATAATATATATTAAAAATATATATATACTCTTAATAAATAATAACAAAATAAAATTATTGTAATAATTTTTAAAATTTTTATTTTATATTTAATTAAATTATAGTCTTAATTTATTAATTATTTTAAAATATGTATATTATTTATAGTTGGGAAATGACTTATGTTACATCCCGTAAGGGTAAAGTGTTTCGCAGAACACGAAAAAAGTGAATAATATCTTTGAAGAATTTTTTTTAATTAGATTATTAAAAGAAATTATTAAGTTATGAGTGTTTAAATCTCTTACCCAACAAATTTAGATATGTATAATTTAAATTTTAGATTAAAAGAATTAAAATTTTTAAAACAAAATAAAATTCAAAAAAATTAAAAGGACATTATGATTATTTTCGCTGATCGCCATGTCTATAGTGGATTTTAATGCCCTAGAATAGTTTGTAACAGTTACACTACTCAAAGGTGGGCAACCAACAAATTAAAAAAAAAAAAAGGTGCGCAACCAACCGTCCAAGTCAAGTCTTCCTTTTTTTTTTTTTATGACGTCAAGTCTTCCTTTGTTGATCTGCTGTACATTGCAAATTTAGTGGACCAGAAATTTCTGCCCATATAAATACCAAATTTATAAAATTTGTTCATTTAAGTGGACCAACATTTCGAAATATTCCCCCTTGGGTTTTTAATTTTTAGAATTGAGAAATATATATATATATAAACAGCGGTGTAATGATTAGTCTCATATCATATATAATATGATATGGAAGAGTTAGATTGGAAGATCAATCTCTACCTTTTACTAAATATTTTATTTCATAACAAAATACTTTATCATCCGTTGTTAACTGTTGTTTGAAAATTTAAATATTAGTGAATAAAGAGCATTACATTTCCGAAAAGCACTAAGCAGCATACATATGTCATTATATAAAAGTAAAACCCCAGTATACATACATACTTCATTATTGTCACTCCACGATTTTTCCAATGGAGTTTATGTCTGTGAAATGCTTGTTACTAGGGGTGTTGGTGTTATGGATTCAAATGCATGGATACACAGCAGCTGGTTGTTTTGAAGAAGAAAGATTAGCTCTCTTACAATTTAAAACATCTCTTGGGTTTGATTCAGATTATATTCTTCCATCATGGGTTGATGATCCAAAGAGCGACTGTTGTGGATGGGAGAGAGTAACCTGCAATTCTACCACAGGTCACGTAATTGAGTTCTCCCTCAATGGAACAAGACCTGAACATAATTGGTTTAACTACGACTGTGACATATAATTGGTCGGTAAACATCTCAATGTTCCAGCAAATTAAGGAGCTCAAAAGTCTTGATTTATCCTTGAATTTAATTTCTGGTTCCGTTGATAAAGAAGGTAAGGGGTTGTATATATATAACTATATACATGTTCTGCTCTTCTATCTTTGTAAGTACTATATGTGTTCTCTCTTCTACCTTTTTTATCATACTTTTTTTTTTTTAAAAGTTATAAGTTTTTGGGTCATAATTCAGTAGTACGTAGTAATAAAATATTTCGCAAGTGTTTCATTGTTAATAACTCCGAAATGATATTTTATTTGTGAAATCTGTATTAATGAGGTAAACAGATAAAAGGATGAAATTTTTTTCATAAATACTCTAAAGATTAAGTCAGTAATGATATGAGAAAAAATATAATAAAACAAATAAATAGAATAGAATAGAGAATAAAGGAGTAAAGAATGATTGCTTGTATGATGAGGTGATGGAATGATATATTGATGAAAATGAAGAGATGAGTGAATATGAAAATGAGAATATAAGAATGTGAGAATGAATGACATGAAATATTATGAGATGTATTTATAGAAAAAGACACTGCTCAAACCTTTTAGAAATATAATTTTTAGTCATGTAGGATTGCCTTATTTAGAAGAGAAGTAGACTTCCATTGTAAAGTAATATTTCTAATTGGAACAAATTTCCTTATTAAGCTTTCTTCTTATTTAAGTAATCCTCCTCTTTGAGGGAAATATAACCCTTACTAGAATAGGATACTGATATGGAATATCAAGATTCCCCCCTGAACGTCTATTCGAATATTTATGTCTGATATATCTGAGTCTGTAAGGTGATGGAAACATCATTATTCCATCTAGAGAGAGAGAGACAACTTGAATCACTACGTTTGATATGGAAAGATGAGTTGAGGTGGCCAACCCTAGTCACAAGAAAAGAGGAAGCTCGGTACTGAGTCTTGAAGTCATCGTGTAAGAACATCGTTGGAGTGCCAGCTGGACTTGAGTTCACAACCTGTAAATAAAAATGCTTGGGGTAAAAGATTAACCCGCCAGTATGGAGATAACTTAGCAGGACCATCCGTCACTAGAGTTTTGATGCTTAGTGCGTTAGAAGCATGGCCCAAGTGCTAGATAATCACGGTACATTAAAAGCATGGCCCGAGTACCAGATAATCTCGATGCATTAAAAGTGCGACCTGAGGGCGCCAACTTCATGCATTAGACTTGGATGCTTGGGGCTTAGATGGTCAGTGCTATGACTCAAGGCTTACATGCTCGGAACCTCAGTACTATAAAAGCGACCTAAGGGTGCCAGCTTCAATCACTGGATTTAGATTCTTGGTGCATTAAAAGCACAACTCAAGTGCCATATATTCTCGGTGCATTAGAAGCATAGCCCAAGTGTCGTATACTATTGCTCAGTTTATGAACTTTAATAATTCTGTTAATGGCAGCTGCTTAGTCAAAATAATGATTAGTGTGAAGCCAAACATTATTGTTGTTGTTGTTTAATTTTTCTGAGCATTATTATTTATAGTATTTTTGCAATTTCTGCATGTTGATGCCGAGTGAGATTATCAAAATGTTTGACTGTTTGGACTGATTAGTGCTTAAAGTAGCATATTCAATGAATACGTTTTCCTTATTTATAGTGATAGACAAAAAAGAAAAATCTTCAGGATCATTTGATCCATCTCAATTCATTGTCAGTCTATCATGTAAAATATATATATATCAACTATGTTGTGCATGAATAATAATCATGTATTAGATAAGCATCTATGTGTAGATGTGTAAGCATGCTTGTATGACAAGCTATAAATATTCATATAAGAATAAAATGTAAAAATAAACAATTAAAAATAAATAATTAAGAAGAAAAACTTATCTCTTGATGACCTCTTATCCCGCCTTTGAGTTTAATGAATATTTATGTTCACTTTGCGCTTGTTTGTACAATTATTGCATAATACCGTGAAGAGATCCAAGAATATTTATTGATTAATGTCTGAAAACATCTATCTCTGTTGAATATCTGAGTATTATTTTGGTTCTATGTAGGTGTGCCATTTAAGCTTGCATATCCAAACTTTAGATGTCCGGACTTTATTTCAATGCTTGACTCGGATTAGGCTCAGAAAGTTAGAAGGAAATTCTTTCCAAGCTTTTATCTCACCTTAGGTTGTAATAGGCTTTTGAGCCCATTTAGAATAGTGACCCATAAATCAAATGACTTCTACATTTTTCAATGGTTCTCTTTTAAGCTTTTAATTTATGCTTCACTAAGAGCTTGTCCTAAGACAAAACCAATTATTTAACAAGTGACTCACATGACTCCGAATTTCTCAAAAACCTTGTCTTTACTTTCGAAATGGCCAAGTCTTAAAGTTTGATAATAGAGATGGGATTTGTAAATAGTAGCATTTGTATTTTATTGAGGCATGATGAATCAATCTATCGTAAACACAACTCTCCTCCAACTCATGTGTCCAATTGCTTCTAAAGTGTTTGATTCTTCAATGCTCAGTGCTTATTTGATAGCGTGGATGATTGAGTTACAAAACCAACGTGTTCCTGATTCTTAGCATCAAGGGATTAGGCTCTAGGAAACAAGCTCAACTCTTAGAGCTTAAAGGAGAAAATGGCAAGAAACTTGAGATCTCCGAAATGATAGCTCGATGCTCAGAATTTTGATGCTCATAAAATTTGTCTGATCTTTAACGCTCGTTTGAAGTTTTAATGTATGAATTTTTAAGGCTCGATAACAAAGATTAGGATTTTAGCTGGCAAGTTTCGTGCTTTTTTCAATAACATATACTAAATCAGACCTGCATGTTTGATTATTTCCCTACTCTGGTGGTGGTTTAGTGCTTAGTCATCTCAAATGTTCAAGCATCAGTGCTCGAAAGCTCAGTGCTTAGAAGTTCAATGCTCTGAAGCTCAGTGCTCATAAGCTCCATGCTCGATGCTTGGCACTTGAAATCTTAGGAAGTTAGTGTCTGGTACTTTATGCTTGACGTTTGATGCTACCTGGATATCCAAGCTTGTGATAATAGACACTCAGAGTCTCAGATGTTTGAGAGTTGGTAGACTTCAATGCTTTGATTCTCCGAGCTCTTGATGCTCAAACTCTTTGATGTTCAGACTCACATAGGATATTCTTTTTTATGTCTTTTGTCATTTTAGAGTTTGTTGTTTTTTTATATCTTTTGTCCCAACTGTCATAGGATATCCTTTCACTGCTCCTATTCCTTGTTGAGAAATCATTGGTGGTAGCAGCAATCTCAGCCAAATTGAAATCCTTTACTTTAATCTTTCTTGAATCTCAAACTGGTAATATGCATATTTCTCCGACAGCCCAAACCTTTCATAATATTCTGGGCAAAGGTCCATATTGGCTTTTTTTATATTATCTTGTCATTATAGAAGGTCATTCAACAAGTCAATCAATAGGAATGTGTCATGGCGACACTACTAAACTTTTCATGCTATATGACTTAATCATCTAACCACAGTTTTACAAAAATTCTTGTCAAGGTATGATCTTATTAAGGGCACAGTGAAGCATAAATTCATAAGGCTATATAAATAATTATTTAATGAGATAAATATAAAGATGGAGACTTATTTACTGGTGCAAGAGATCTTCGAGTTCATCCATGTCATGATGGTAAATGGACGGATTTATAGGTTGCTCAGCTTTCTCTCCTGCATACTTTCACCACTTTCTTTTTTAACACTACTCATATTTGCATGACCAAGGACCTAGTTATTCCATCTTTTATCAAATCTAATTCCGGATCAAATGAATGCATCTTCACTATTATAGAGGTAAAAGCTCTCCAGAATAGCCAAAATCATACTCATCTGCTTAACTTTAGTTTTCGGTGCTTAGTGCTCATTACTCGGTTAACTTAACCTTCAGTGCCTGGTGATGTGGTTAATGCTCAGAGATTTTGAATACTCAATGCTCAGACATGACCCATGCTTGTCTTCCGGAGCTTAATGCTCAATGCTCGACGAGTACTAGGTAATCAGAGCTTGGTTTCTAATATGAGAACACTTCTGGTTCAAGGCCTCATTCTGTATCAACTCTTTTTTATATAAATCTATGGATTGGGCTATAGGTTTTGTTTAAGATGAGATTTTCGTATCTCCACTGTATTGATAATGGAGCTTATGAGTGGTTGAAAAGATGGTCAGTGTAGTAACTGCTAAGGATTAACTAACTACCTTTTGAAGATGAGTTAAGGCTTTACGAAATCATTCTCTGTGAAGCTCTTAATAAAGTTCAACCTAGAGTTGTACCCAAAATGTTAAATCTCACTCTTGATTTTGATCCTGAGGATGTGAAGAATGATCAATCCGTTGGACAATTATTTTGAGACTTGTTATTATTTTTTTTATCTTGAAGATGATTCAATGTTCAATACTTAGAGGTATATGAAAATTGTTATGCAAGGAATAATCAAGAGGGAGATCCCCAACTGTCTAAGCATTAATTTGCTATGTCTTACTATAATGAATTATTGCTCTGATCTTGAAAAGGACCGCTTATAATGCACTTAACACTTGTTGTTTAAGAATATCATCTGGACAGGCCGTGCTAACACAACATCTTAGAATTGACCATCAGTGCTTCGACTTTAAACCTCGTAAGCTACCAATATGACATTGTTTTTCTCCTTTGCCCTTGGAGGCTTCCTTTCTTCACATATGTTGATCCAAATTTTAGCAACTTGCATGGATCTAGATTTTAATCCTGTCTTGTTCATTGTTGTCTTCTAGAATATTCTATTATCTTTACTTCCAAATTTAGTCTCTGTGAATATTTATGTTCACTTCGTGATGATTTGGAACCAATTCTAATGCTAGCCTTATACAACGAACACCATATGTGGTACTAATCTAAATGCCACGACTCTATTAGACTATTGTAATTTGTTCCCTTTGGAGATGTTACTTCCTCTCAACTTAATATGTCTAATAATTGATGTTTTGATGACCTTTATTGAAAAAAAGCCGATCAACTAAGTTTATCTTTTGAAAAGATGGTCATGAAGAGACTCCATAAGCAATGGCACTAATAGATGAAGAAAACCCCTACAACCTAACTGTTAACATGTGTTCTCTCTTTAGGCCGAGATATGGCTTTTGCATAGTAAAATTTATCCACCGCTATTAATGGTGGTACTGTTGTTCCTCTACTTGACTTCATTTGGAAAGTGCTAATTTAGTAGCATGTTTGAATTATTGACTTAAGTTCCCAATAATCAATGATAATTTGAAATTTAATTCAATTGTGCCTAGCTCTTAATTATTTTATTTTAAAATAAATAAAAAAAACTAGGTTTTCCCACAAACGACACCACTTGATAACTCCAAATTGATATTTTTCTTGTAGAACCTGCATTGACGAGGTAAACGGGTAAAGGGGTGGGGTTTCCCCCATAAACACTCCAAAGCTTAAGTCAGTAATGGTATGAGAAAAAATATAATAAAAATAGAATAGAATAGAGAATAAATGAGTAGAGGATGATTGCTTGTATGATGACGTGATGAAATGATGTCTTAATGAGAATGGGGAGATGAGTGAATATGAGAATGAGAATATAAGAATGTGAGAATGAATGACATGAGATGTCATAAGATGTATTTCTAGGAGAAGGTATTGCTCAAACCTCTTAGGAATATGATTCTTTATTCCTATAGGATTGCCTTGTTTAGGAGAGGAGTAAACTTCCTTTGTAAAGTTATCTTCCTAATTGGAACAAATTTCCTTATTAAGCTTTTTTTTATTCAAGTAATCCTTCTCTTTAGGGGAAATGTAACCCTTACTAGAAAAGCATACTAATATAGGATATCACTTGTAATATAAAATTTTGTTTTATTTTATTTATTGAGATAGTTATAATAATTTCTCTCTAATTACTTTAGCAAATTTTTGAATATTATCAAGACTGACAAAGTTAGAGACCTTAAACCTTGGTTTCAATTGTCTCAACAGTAATATCATTTCATCATTGGCTGCTATTACATTACTGAAGACTTTAATATTAAGTTACAACTCTGTAACAGGTTCCTTACCAATTAACGGTATATGCATAAATTTAGTTTCAATTAAGACTTTAATTTTTCACGTTCACTTTTAAAAAATATCAATTTTTTTCTTTATTTGTTTTACTATCTCCTACATACCTTGGTTCAGAACTGAGCAACTTAGAAAATTTAGAAATGTTGCATCTAGATGGTAATGATTTCTATATCAATCAACCAATTCCAAGTAAACTTTGTACTTCATATATTGCATAAATTTGCATTCATACCAGTTTTGAAGTAAAATGGCAAGCCTTATCAAGTATTTTCCTTCTATTACTATTTATAAAAGAAAGAATATAAATTATTTGCATTCAATGTTGTGCAGATTTTAAAAATTTATCAAAGCTGAGCAAGTTAAAGTACTTAGATTTGTCTTGTAATTGGTTCGATAATGTTATATTGAACATTTCCATCATGTTCCCTTCCCTTAAGACTCTAGACTTATCCTATAATAGAAGAATAGAATGGCCACTTTTTAACCAAGTTACGTGTATGTGTGTGTGTGTATATATATATATATGATATGGGTCCCTCCTAGTGGAGCCTACAAGTTTGAAAAGAAGAAAAAAAAAGGAGGGTCACACTTTATTGCACTGAATTCGATGTAGCAAATGTTGAATAATTAAAAAAACTTATCTTTTACTTTGTTTGTTTCTCATCCAAATGCCTATATAAAGGCATTTGGATGGAGAAGTTGTCACGACCCAAAACAGGGGTCATGACCAGCGCTAGGGAACGGGAATTCTTCTGAATCCGGAACCCGTAGCAAGCCTAAAAAATAAAATAAAACATGCAATAATAACAATAACAGTAATATATATGTAGCGGAAATAAAAATCATAAATATAATAATAACATTCTCATCACTGGATTTAAATCAAATCTCATCTCATCACATATATATAAAATCTTTCAGTACAAATCCAGTTTCAATATAATACATCTCTTTAAATAAAATACATGAAATCTCACATTTTAATTCACAACTACTGCAGTGTCTAGATTATAAAAATAAGACTCAAGTAAATAATTTACACAAAGAAGCCGGGGCGGAAGAAATCCGGCGTACAGGCCTGCTACTGAGGTCTGAAGATGTTGACTCTCCTGAAAAATAGTCAACGGAGGGGAGTCAGACCTCACTGAGTGAATTACTATAATATATATACATGCATACTAAATGACAATGCATACAGTCAACGGTATATATCTAATATATATATATACAGGCAAATACACACAGATGCAATAAAATCTTTTTATATATATTTTATTGAAAATCATCTTTTATGAAGGATCACATAGAACCCTAGAATATCGCAACCTCAGAAAATAGTGTTAAACAACACTCTAGCCATACAGGCTCACTTATTGCAAATATATCCACTTAATCCATTTAGACAGTAGACTGGCCCCGAGACACTAAGTCAACCGAGCTCCAGCAGTCTGACACATCAATAATCGCATTCAATCAATATCCACAAATAGGTTAGTAATATAGCCTAAATACTATAGGCGTACCGGTACGTACTCGGTCCTAGTGCTGCCCACTAGGTAGCACGTTCTATCGATATCCTTCATCATTAATAATATAAAACATTCATTCACAAAAATAAATGATGCATGAAGTTCAATAAAATATCAACATAAACCATATATATACTAGAAATATACCAAAAGTAAACCAGGTATATTTCGAGTATATATACGTCAAATAAATCCAATTAAATCATAAATTAAGCTCGAAATATATTTAAAAATATTTTAAATATAATTTATTCATAAAACAAGCATATAATTTAATATATACCAAAAATAAACCAAAATAAACCAAATATAAACTTAAGAAATAATCAAATTATTTATGCATATTTAATCAACATAAAACATGCATTTCTAAATCATGCATCCTAAGCATATATATATAGTATAGTAACTCACAAATTAGTGCGCTCCACGAGACGGGTCCGACGGGTCTGGTCCATTAGCCCTCGGTCTCGGTGCAACTAAACAAGCAAATAACGACAGACATTAGAATAAACCTAATAGAAATCCTAGAATTCGATCTAGAGTATTAAACACAGAATTGATATTAGGGTTCGACTGGATATCACGTTTTACGAGAATTCTACCGAAAATTCGGTAGAACCTCCCCTGTAAAATGGACATCTCTCTACTCAAAAGAGTAGAGCCAACCCTGCAAGGAAATACACTTTGAAAAACTACACAAAGCACAATCAAAATCCCACGGTCGGACTCCAAACTACAGTCCACCGACCGGGGTCCACAATCATAGAACAATTCTGATAATACCAAAAATACCCTTTTTACATAGAAATTCATTTTATAAGTAGAAATTACATAATTAACCTTAAAACACTATAAAAACCGATAAAAACTCATTTTATTAGAAAAACCGTATATTATATATATAATTGAAAATAATTCACGAAAAATAGTTTTAATTAGTTAAAAATACCAAATAATTTGTAGAAATCATTTTTATACCTTAAATAACTATTAAAACCAATTAAATTACATTTTTAGCCAATTTAGGGTAAAATTACCAAAATACCCCTATATATATAAATATACTTAAATTACTTCAAAAATTCACCAAAAATTATAAAATTATCCAAAATTAATTTTCTCAACATATTTATCAATAATATCAATAATTAAACTCAATTAACCAATTAAATTCAAATAAAAACACATTTAACCCTAATTTCCCAAAATTACATAAACTTCAATAATTCAAAATAAATACATAAAAATTCATAAAAATTCCAAATAAAATCCTATAATTCATTTCAACACCTAATTTAACCATAAACCCCAATTTCATAATTTAAATAATTAATTTCCAAAAATTTGAAATAATATTAAAATATTCAAAAATACCCAAAAATTCCACAAAAATTCATACATGTAGATTAAGCTACTAGGATCAACATTTGTGAAGGGATTTTTCATGAATCAATCAATTCAAAGCTCAAAAAAATCGAAAACCCTAATGTGACCGAAATTGAAAATTTGTAACCTAAGCAATTCTAGACCATTTTAGCTCAAACCAAAGCTAGAATCACACTCACCGGAGCTCAAGGAGAAGAAAGAGATCGGAGGTGTCGAAAATGGTGGCCGGAAGAGGGAGAACGACGTGAAGCTCGACTTTCAGCCTCTCAAGCTATTTCCGGCCAAACTCGACGGGAAAGGAAGCTGCTGGCGGCGGGGAACGGCTGGGGACGAAGGTGGCTCACCGAGAGGCACTCTGAACGGCGGCACTCTGAACGGCAGCGAACGGAAGTTACAGATGGTGGAGGTGGGGGTCGCGTCCGGAGAAGAAGAAGAGAAGGGAGGGGCAGTTTTGTAAATAAGTTAAACTTTATTATTTTGATAATTTTTAATGTATATATGTATATATATATACTTTACACTACATATTAAAATAATATAAAATTGCACACATTAAATATACACCACACACATAAAATTTAATATTTTAATAATTTAATAATAAATAAAATAATTAAATAACAATAAATTAACAAACAAATAATAAAATATTAGGGTAATATATTAAACCCTAATTAAATAAATATACACACACATAGGCTTTATTTAGTAATTTAAAAATACGTATAAGTTCATGCAAGTCCGAAAATATATTTAAAATAATTAATATTAAAATATTTACGTGAAAATTTCCCTGAAAATGCAAGTCCCGTGAAAATTTTACGTAAAGCACTGTAAATAAAACACAGTATTTAAAATAGGTTTTAAATACACATCAACTCGTAAAAATATCGTATATATATTCAAAATTTATTAACACTGCATATCCCGGTACAGTATAAAAATATTTAAAAACACGGGATATTACAGAAGCATTGCAATAGAGGCAAGGAATAGGCAAGCAACATGAAGAGAAAAATTTGAGATCTTTGTGTGTGATTATGAGGTGAGAGCCAAAATAATTTTTCTTTGATGAGTGTGAGAGAGTTTTAAGGGTTTGAAAAAAAATTTTTGCTCAAAGGGTGAGTGACAAAATAGTGAGATAATTATTTTTGGGGTGTTAGGGAAACACTTTGCATACCACTATTTTGGTGAGATTTTTTTTATTGTATACCTTTAGTATTGATCTAGAGAAGACTCTCTCTTATACCTACTATATTTTATAGTAGAAAAAAATCTTAGATTTTATCCCATGGTTGTAGCCCAAGAAATAAGGATGAACCACATTAAAATATTTATGTCTTTTTTATTATTTTTTCTATTATTTATACGATAGGTTTTACCACCTATTTTACTCACCCATTGACCAATTTAACTGCCTCTATTTATTTATTTATTTGATCATTTCTATAGTAATTTTATTTTATCTCTGTGAAAATTATTCCGCTACACCAACTCTATTAATTTTTCTCAAAAAGTGGTATCATAACTGTTGGTTCGAGTTTTAGAGGCATTATTAAATACTGCAATGATGGAGGCTAAGACTAGCAAGATGGTCAGCTTAAATGGCACAAATAACTACATATAGAGAAACAAAATGAAGGATCTCCTATTTGTGATGAAGTTGCATCTACTAGTTTTTGCTACAATAAAACCCGAAGGCAAGACGGATGAGGAATGGGAATTTGAGCATGAGCAAGTGTGTGGCTACATCCAACAGTTCATTGAAGACAATGTGTACAACCACATTTGTAATGAAACTCACATTTGTAATTAATGTAGATAAAATATCGAGAAGGCTCTTCTGTTGCCGATCACTTGAATGAAATGCAAGGGATCGTGGATCAGTTATCGAGAATGGGCATAAATTTTAACAATGAAATTTTTACTCTTATGGTGTTGACTTCTTTGCTGGAGTCATGGGAGACTTTGAAGATTTCACTTATAAACTCTGCACCAAACGATGTAGTTAATATGGTATTTGTCAAAAGCGGTATTCTAAATGAAGAGATGAGATGCAGATTAAAGGGTGCCTTTTCAACACATTCAGATATCCTTGTTTTAAATTCTAGGGGGAGAAGTGAGACTCAGAGCTCAAAGTAAAGAGATAAGAGCAAAGGAAAGTCAAACAAGTATGCAAATATTGAATGCCATTGCTGTAAAAAGAAAGGCCACATCAAGAAGTTCTATCAAAAGTTCAAGGACAAGGACAAGAACAAAGGCAAAGATGTGAGAAAAGATTACAGAAGTGATGATGATGAAGCTAATCTTCTAGGAGAATTCAATATCCTTTTTTATGATGAAACTATTAATCTTACTATCCATGAGACCAGCTGGGTGATTGACAGTGGTGCTTCCATTTACGCTATATCTCGAAGAGAATTCTTCTCATCCTACACTCTAAGAGATTCTGGATTTGTGAAGATGGGAAATGGCAATCGAACAAGAGTTTTTGGTGAAGGAGATGTGTGTTTAAAAATACTAATCTTGAAGAATGTTAAGCATGTCCAAATATTTGCCTGAATTTGATCTCAATAGGCAAGCTTGATGATGAAGGTTTCTGCAACACCTTCCATAACAGCCAACGAAAACTCACTAAAGGCTCACTTATGGTGGCTAAAGGTAAAAAGGACTCAGCACTGTAATTTATACATGTAAATATCTCCAAAGACATGGGGAATGTTATGGAGAAAGACAGTACAATTAAGTTATGGCATAGAAGACTTGGCCACATAAGTAAGAAAGAGATGGCAGTGCTGGTAAAAAATATGTGTTATCTAGAGTAAATTTTGTGCATTTGGAGAAATGTGCTTATTGTCTTGTAGGAAAGCAAAACAGGGTTGCTTTCAAGAATTCTCCTCCTTACAGAATGAAGGTGTTGGATTTAATTCATTCAAACTTGTGTGGGCCAATGCCAAAGTCACTTGGTGGTTATTAGTACTTTGTGACTTTCATTGATGATCATTCTCGAAAGATGTGGGCATACACCTTAAAGTCAAAAGATCAGGTGCTAAATTTCTTCAAGGAATTTCACTCTGGTGGGGAGAAAAACTGGCAAGAAGCTTAAGTGCATATAAACAGACAACGGTGGAGAGTATTCTGGACCATTTGATGCATATTGTAAAGAGCATGGTATATGACATCAAATGACACCTCTAAAAACCCCACAGTTGAATGGTTTAGCTAAGATTATGAATAGCACTCTGATGGACAGAGTCTAATCTTTGCTCTCACATTCAAAGCTTTCTTAGACATTTTGGGGTGAAGCTGTACTTATGGTAGTACATGTGTTGAACCTTTCACGATGTGTTCCTCTATAATCTGACACTCCAAAGATTGTGTGGTCAGGAAAAACTGTTTCCTATGGTCATTTACGGGTTTTTAGGTGCAAATTCTTTATGCATATTCCTAAGGATAAGAGGTCCAAGCTTGATGTCAAGACATGACAGTGTGTGTTTATTGGCTATGGTCAAGATTAACTTGGCTATAGATTTTATGATTCAATCTAGAAGAAGCCTGTTAGAAGCCATTATATTATGTTTATTGAAGATAAGACAATCGAAGATATTACTAGAGTTGAGAAGAACATTCCCAGCTCTAAAGATGATTCAAATTTGAAATTAGTTCCTCCAACAATGATGGTGCTAAAGGAAGTTGGAGATGAAAATGAAGTTATTCAATCAAATGTAGATGATGAAGATGCTCTCATTGAGATTCCATTTGAAAATGATGATAATGGTGTTCATGATTAACCACCAGTAGATAAGGCTTCTCCAGTGCCACTAAGGAGATCTGATAGATTCAGACAACCTTCTACCAAATATCCTAGTGACTAATTTGTGTTACTAACTAATAGGAGAGAGCCAAAAAGTTTTAAAGAAGCTATAAATGATGAACACAAGCAGAAATAGTTTGAAGCCATCTAGGGTAAGATGAAGTCTTTGTATGAGAATAAGACGTTTGAGATAGTGCAGTTGCCTGAAGGCAAGAGAGCTTTGAAGAATAAATGGGTGTTCAGGATCAAGCATAAAGAACACAGTCTCCAACCACGATTCAAAGCTAGATTGGTTGTAAAAGGATTCAACCGAAGAAAAGGTATTGACTTTGATGAGATTTTTTCTCTAGTTATGAAGATGACATTCATCCATACTGTGCTGGGTTTAGCAACAAGTTTTGATCTAGAGATTGAGCAAATGGATGTTAAAACTACCTTCCTTCATGGTGATTTGGAAGAGGAAATATTTATGGAGCAGCCAAAGAGTTTCAAAGAAAAGGAAAAAGAGGACTATGTTTGTAGATTGAAGAAAAGCTTGTATGACTTGAAACAAACACCAAGATAATGAAATAAGAAGTTTGAGTCTGTTATAACGGAGCAAGGCTATAAGAAGACCACATCAAATCATTGTGTATTTGTTCAGAAACTCTCTAATGATGACTTTATTATGTTATTGCTCTATGTGGATGACATGTTGATTATTGGTCAAAATGTTTCCAGAATCAATAGCTTAAAGAAGTAGTTGAGTAAGTCTTTTGCTATAAAAGACTTGGGACCAATAAAGAAAATTCTTTGCATGAAGATTATCAGAGAAAGAGGCATCAAGAAGCTATGGTTGTCACATGAGAAGTATATTGAGAAGGTACTTCAAAGGTTCAACATGCACAATGCTAAAATGGTTAGCTGTCCTCTTGTTAATCACTTTCGATTGTCTTTTCAACAAAGCCCTTCCACTGATAAGGAGAAGGAAGAGATGGATAGAGTTTCATATGCTTTAACAGTTGGTAGTTTAATATATGACATGGTATGTACACGGCCAGATATTTCACACTCAGTTGGAGTTGTGAGTCGGTTCCTTTCAAATCCTGGAAATGAGCATTGGGCTGCAGTAAAATGGATTTTTAGGTATCTTCATAGAACATCCAAAATATGTTTATGTTTTGGAGATGCCAAATCTATGTTAGTTGGATACAAAGATGCAGATATGGTGAGAGATGTTGATTTAAGAAAATCAACCTCTAGTTACCTGATTACTTTTGCAGGGGGAGTTGTGTCATGGCAATCAAAATTACAAAAATCTGTTGCTTTGTCTACCACTGAAGCAAAATTTATTACAATAATGGAAGCTTGTAAAGAGTTGTTATGGATGAAGAAGTTCTTAAATGAACTCGATTTTCAGTAAGACAAATACGAGTTATTTTGTGATAATCAGAGTGCTATCCACCTTGATAAGAACTCCTCCTTTCATTCAAGATCAAAGCATATTGATATGAAATATCATTGGATATGGGATGTATTGGAGAAAAAACTATTGTAGCTAGAGAAGATCCATACTGATGAAAATGGATCAGATATGTTAACAAAGACTCTACCAAGGGAGAAGGTTGAATTCTATCGATTGGCCGCCGGAATGGTGATAACCTCCACATAGTCGAGGGAGGGGGGAATTGTTATGGGTCCCTCCTAGTAGAGCCCACAAGTTTGAAAAGAAGATACTACACAAAATTCAATGCAGCAATTGTTGAATAAAAAAAATATTTTTTGCTTCAATTGTTTCTTATCCAATAAAGTTTTCCAGACCCTTACAACTCTCTCAGTAAATGAGTGTTAAATTTTTCTCTTCACGTTGCTTGCCTACTCCTTGCCTCTATTGCAATGTTTCTCCATCAAAATGCCTATATAAAGGCATTTGGATCGAGAAGCATTAGAATAGAGGCAAGGAGTAGGCAAGCAACGTGAAGAGAAAAATTTTAGATCTCTGTGTGTGCTTTGAGGTAAGAGCCAAAGCAATTTTGTTTTGATGAGTGTAAAAGAGTTTTAAGTATTTGGGAAATTTTTTTTCTCAAAGGGTGAATGACAAAATAGTAAGATAATTATTTTTTGAGTGTTTGGGAAACATTTTGAGTGCCACTATTTTTGTGAGATTTTTCTTATTGTATACCTCTATTAATTTAGAGAATACTCTTTCTTATACCTATTATTTTTTATAGTAGAAGAAAATCTTAAATTTTTTCCCGTGAATGTAGCCCAAGAATTTAAAGGTGAACCACATTAAAAAATTTGTATCATTTTTATTATTATTTTTATTATTTATACGGTAGATTTTACTACTTATTTGACTCACTCATTAGTCAGTTTAACCATCTTCATTTATTTCTTTGTTTGATTATTTCTACAGTAATTTTATTTTGTTTCTGTGAAAATTATTCCATTGCACCAACTCTATTAATTTTTCCCAACAATATGTACATGTGCTACAAGTCTCGTTGTATTAACAACTCAATATCTTTTTTCCTTTAACCATCGTTTATGCTTCAATTTTCCTATTTACAACAGTTTATTTATTTATTTACCAGGTTCATTTAAATAGATGTAACCAATAGCATATCTTCAACAATATCTTATGCGTTCCTCTAGTCTCTTATGCAGAATTAAGTAAACTGGACGATTTGAGGGTGCTCAGACTAAATGGCAATTACTTCATGTCGAGCGGAAGTACTGTCACTGTGCCAACACAAAGTAAAACAGACATCTATTCTATTGGATGTTTTTTCATTTTAGTTTATTGTTATTACATTTTTGCTCCAAAACATTAGTCTGTATGTTGTTTTAGTTTGATTAGATTCAGGTTATGTCAAGCGAGAAACAATAAGATTTTTACATGTTACATAAAAATGGATTATTAAATTATGTGTTTTAATTACAATGAAAATAATAGCAAGAACTGATCCATGTTACCTCTTTCACAGGTTTGTGTGACTTGAACAGACTTCAATACTTGGATCTCAGCTACAACAATTTTGGAGGCATTATTCCTCTATGTCTATGCAATTTCACATATCTTACATTCTTCGATCTGTCTGGGAATAAATTCACTAGGAAAATTGCTTCATCTTGGCTAGCTGGCTTCATTTCCCTTAAGTATATAGATCTTAGCAATAATCTTTTTGAGGGATTGTTCTCTTTCAAATCATTTGCTAACTATTCTAGCCTTAAGGTGGTTCAATTCAGAAGCGACAACGACAAATTCAAGGTGTTGACTGAATATCCTGATTGGGTTCCATCATTTCAGTTACAAGCTCTTATCCTGCAAAATTATGGACTCGAGAAAATTCCTGAATTTATCTTTCATCGGTCCAGTTTGAAATTGGTTGACTTGTCTCAAAACAGAATAAAAGAAAGGTTTCCCAATTGGTTACTTGATAATAATACAGCACTTGGGGTTCTGAGTCTCAAGAATAATTACTTCATTAGCCAATTTCATCTACCAGCCAATATAATTACTTGGTTGGATGTCTCGGATAATGACCTTAGTGGACAGCTTCAAGAATCTGAAGGAAAAATGTTTCCAAATATGAAGTTTCTCAACTTATCAAAAAATTGTTTCCAAAGTAATTTTCCTCTCTCAATTCATGAAGATTGTAGATTGGAGAGTTTGGATTTGTCTTCTAATAATTGCACTGGGGAAATACCAAAGAAACTAGTTACAATTTACATCTCCATGGCAAATCTGAAGCTATCTCATAACAAATTCCATGGCTAAATATTTACGAGTCAATTTAACTTGACTCAATTACTGTATCTGGAATTGAACGACAATCAGTTCATTGGAAATCTATCAAGTTTGGTCACTAGGTTTTATGGACTAGAGGTATTGGATATTAGCAATAATCGCTTCTACGGTGAGATTCCAAGCTGGATAACTAACTTCAATACTTCTTTGAATAATTATCCTTTACATTAATTCACAGATCTCTGTTATAATTATCTTCAAGGTCCAATTTCATGTGAAATTCTTTCAGGCTACTATGTAGATCTGTCTTATAAATCTTTATCTAGATCATTACCTTCCTGTTTCAACCTACAATCAGAACCAGTGTATATAAAATTACAAGGCAACAGGTTCACTGGATCAATACCAGAAGCTTTTCTCCAGTCATCAAGGTTGTTGACATTAGACTTAAGAGATAACAACTTGTATGGCAGCATTCTGAATAGATTTGGTGACTTTCCAAATCTACGAGTTCTTTCATTATCAAGGAATCGTTTAGATAGGTTTATTCCAAATTGGTTGCGCCAACTGAACAATATCAACTTATTGAATCTTTCAAATAAATCTTTTTCTAAATCCATACCTCACTATTTATATAATCTCTCATTTGGAAGCAAAGAGCTTCACGATGATTTTGAATTAGCAATAAATTGGCTTAGTATCGTATCAAGTCCTGACGATGAAATAATCTATAACAATGATTCCAGTGGAATTCCCGAAGCAATAGCAACATTTTCAAGCTATTTCAAACTTAAATTTGAGTTTGTCACAAAGCATAGAGGTAACACATATAAGGGCGACATTCTTAACTATATGTATGGAATAGATTTGTCAGATAATAACCTGACAGGTGAAATCCCATATGAGCTAGGGAAGCTATCTTAGATTCGTGCATTAAACCTATCCCACAATCAATTGATTGGATCTACTCCGAAATCTTTCTCCAATTTTTCTCAATTAAAGAGCTTAGATCTCTCTCACAATAATTTAAGCGAAGAAATCCCCTTGGAATTGGTAGAGCTACACTTCCTGGAACTATTTGGCGTGGCGCACAATAACTTATCCGGAAGGCTTCTAGAGATGAAAGGGCAGTTTAGTATGTTTGATAATAGTAGCTATGAGGGGAATCCATTTCTCTGTGGACCACCTTTAAATAACTACAGCTTTGGCAGTGAGCCAACTCCAATCACACCTGAAGCACAAGATGGAAAATGGTATGAAATAGATGAAGTGGTATTCTTGGAAAGCTTTTCGGTATCTTTTGTGATGTTCTTCTTAGGAGTCATCATTGTTCTTTATGTCAATCCTTACTGGCGACAGAGATTGTTCTATTGTAGTGAGGAATTTCTATTTTCATGTTATTACTTTTTGCATGATAATTTGCTCAAGCTTTTAGTTCGTCTGTATCATTAATGGCTATAATTATTAGTTGTTTATGCTTTGAATTGAGATGTTTATTATGAATAAAAAATAGTAAGTTCAACATTCTCCCTTTAAACTAGGTATTTGTGTGTGTGAGTGGCTGAGCAGAACAAAAAAATGAACCAACCAATAAATGGAAGTAATAATTATAACAATAACACTTGCAATTTCGTATATTTATTTTCTCATATACTATATATATATATATATATAAACCAAACGGTGATTTCAATTTTTGAAGTAAAGGTTGAAACCAAGTAAGATATACAGTAAAATCTTTTAATAGTCATATTTTACGGCCTAATATATTTCCAATTCCTATATTTGACATTTTTGTCAATTTGTCTCCTCAACTTATAAAATTACTTTTAAAACATTTAAAATTGTTAAAAACAAGATTTATTGACATTTTTATACTATTTGAAGTGTCTAAATGGTTTTATTAAAGTTTAAATAAAATTATTTAAACACCCGAACTAGATGAATGCTATTTATAAGTGATGTTTTTAACATTAAATATCAAAATGGTGAATTTATAATTTAAAGGGATAAACTGATAAAATGTGGCAAATGCAAGACACTGCACCTATGCATGAAGCTAATATGTTACATAGCAATAACTTGTATGTAGTCATGTACCAATTATAAATAAAATAAACAAAATTTCACTCCCAGAAGCATGAATTAAGAGTTCTTAATCTTGGTCACAATAATTTGAAAGGAAGGCTAGGCTGGTTGCTTGGCAACAATACTAGACTTGAATTTATCTCTTCAAAGAATAATTCTTTTGAAGGTCAGATTTTGTAAACTTCAAAAATGTCAAAACACATCTATGCTAAAATTTAAGTTTGATTCATTTATATCTATAGCATAAACATTCATGAGTCGACCACATAATATAATAATTAATACTTTTTTTATATATATAAAAGGGAGGGAAACCTACTGTCACAACCCAAACCAGGAGTCATGACCGGTGCTAGAAAATGGAAATTCTTTTAAATTCAGAACCCGTAGTAAGCATTAAAATAAAATACACAAACAATAATAAATAAAATACACCAAAATTAAAATTTTAATCGATATAAAATAAATATTCAAATCTCATTTCACAAAATAAAAATATTCATACAATATTCAGAGACAGGTTTCAAAACCATAATATCATACTACTGATACAATACACTACTACTGCAGTTTTCTAGAGTATAATAAAAGCTCAGATAAATAAATTATATAGTCTAGCCGAGGCTAAAGAAAACCGGCATAAAGTACTACTGGTAAGGTCTTAAGAAGATAACAATCCTGTAAAAAAAATATTGAGGGGAATCAAATCTCACTGAGTGAATTATTATAATATATATACATGTAACCTAAATCCATATGTATTCAAGCATTAGTATATAATATATATATAAACACACACACACATTTCACACAGATACTGAAATTCATTTTTATATATAATAAAAGCATAAAATCATTTTAGTTCAAGGATCGGAGCAAAACCCTAACAGTTCGCAATCTCAATCATAATAATCAATAGCCAACTGGTCTATCCAACTTAAGGTAGTAGACTGGTCATGAATACACTAGATCAACCGAGGTTTTGCAATCTCACTACCGACACGATTGGCCCTGAGTACACTAGATCAACCGAGGATCAACAATCAACCTTTCCAATAAACCAACATCTCAATAACAATCCAATTCTCAACCTAATTCTACCGTACTGTCACGCAACAGTCCTAACGTAGCCCACTAGGTAGCACGTTCTACTGCTATCCTTCAAATCAATTTTATAATTATTAAAAATAATAAAATGCCTGGTATAAACATGATAGCATCCATATAAAGGGGAATATACCAATTATATACCAAAAGTATACTGAAAATGTACTAAATGTATACTAAACATATACCAAATATATATGCCACAAATATACCCAAATAAATCATGTCTATACCAAAAATACACTAGGTATATATTGAAAATTACAACATGCATATATATTGCATATATATCGAAATATACCAAAAAATATACTAAATCATTTAATAAAATAATTCATGTTTAAATATATTATGGAAATATGAAAATTCATATTCATGCATTCTATATGCAATGCATATATAAAATAATAACTCACAAGTTTGCGCTCCTCAAAATTGACTCGACGGGTCTGATCCAATAGGCCTCAGTTTCGGCACAGCTAGAAAGTAAATGATAATAAAATCAGAATAACTTCCTAACGTATACTTCTAAGAATTCTAAGAAAGACTCGATCTAAGAATTAAAATTCAGTTAAACACAAAATCTCGTGATCGATCCGACATCATATTTTACAAGAATTCTACCAAAAATTTAGCAGTTTCCTTTGTAAAACGGACATCTCTTTACTAAAAAGTAGAGCCGATCCTGTAAGAAAATGCACTTTTAAATTCGCAAGGCTCAACACCTCGAGTTGGGACCCCGAATTATATAAATTTTCAACTGAATTTCACAATTCACCACAAATCAATATTAAATAATAAATATAATAAAAATCATTAAATTTCATAAATATCCATAAAATATCAAAATATAATATATTTAAATATCAAAAATATTTAATATAATTATTTTCACATTAACTAAATAAAATCTCAAATAAATTATATAATATTAATAAAAATCTGATTTTTCAATTATTTAACATAAAATAGAAAAATTCACAATTAATTACTTAAATAGTCCAAATATATATTAAAAATAGTTAAAAACTTATTTAATCACAAAAATAGTATATAAAATTATTATTTGAATATATTTTTGAAAATTAGTATTAATTAGTTAAAAATAGTAAATAATTTGTAAAAATTATTTTTATACCATTTATTATTCCAAAATTATTTAAAACATGTTATTTAACTATAATTTCAATAAAAACATATAATTTACCTATAAATTCAAAATTCACATAATACCTAAATATTTACTAAAAATTACTTAAGATTATTAAAATTCATTTTAATACCAATTATTATTCCAAAATTACTTAAAACATACTTATTAACAATAATATCAACTAAAATACAAAATTCACCAATTTATATTAATTTTTCCAAAAATTAATTTTTCACATAAACCTTTAAAAATTAATAGTAAATAATCGGGATAGAATTTTAATATAATTCCTTCACAAACTATGCTCCAAATAAATTAAAAAATTTATTAAAAATAAAAGGATTTTCCGGCGAGGGTAACCGAAATAGTGACTCGCCAAAAAATTCAAACCCAAAAATTCAACAAATTCAAAAAAAATTATATTTGTGAAACTTAAGCTACCCTAAACAACATTTCTAAAGGCAACTAACCTAAAACTCAAGAAATCAAGCTTAAAAAAATAGAAAACCAAAATTTGACATAAATTAAAATCTAGTTAAAACTCACAATTTATGAAGTTTAAGCTTGAAACAAGCTTAGAAACGTGTTCCATATAGCTCAAGGAGTCTGGCAACCTCAAGAACGTGAGCTATAGTGACCAAAAATGGTACCGACAATCAACGACCACCGCTACAGCTTTTTTGGTTTTCTACATGATCCGGCGGCAACAGAGGCACACTGACGGTGACAGGAGGAGGAAGAGAAGATGGGGAAGTGATGGAGGTGAGGAGTGGCTGATGGTGGTGGCTCTGGCGACGTGGTTGGCTGCTCAAAGTTGTGCAAAGAGGAAGAAAAAAACGTAAAAAGAGAAGAGAAAGAAAAGAAAAGAAAAAGAAGAGAAAGGAGAAGAATTTGCCAAAAACCCAAAAATACCCTCACTTTAATTATATATATATATACACATGCAAATTATAATAAGAATAATAACAAATAATAATAATAATGATAAAAATAACAATAGTTATTAAAATAGTAGTAGTAGTAGTAACATCAATAGTAATTAAAATAATAATAATAATAAAAATAACAATAATGATAATAATTTTAATATTTTAAATAATAAAATCTCCAAATAAATTATTTTACGTAAGAAAAATATTTAGCGTAAAATAAATAAATACTAATCATAAATAATTATAATAATATATATATATATATATAAATTTAAAATATTATTAACACTGTATATCCCAAAATATATTTTAATAATTTAAAAATATAGAATCGTTACATATGCTAACTACTTATTAACCTAAGTAGGGCAATACTCATTACATCATCATTAAGAATCGCATGTATTCCAAGGAAGATAGGTAAGTGGTTTAATTTTTCATTATAAAAAGTAAAGTCGGGTAAGAGAGGGATAAATGTTCGAATATTACTTTTTATATCTGAATATTTATATATTTGGTCACTTTAACTAATTATGGGAATGGTAATGTTGATAGGACAATTGAGAAAAAATATTTATTATTATTAATTTTTTTGAAATTTGTTTGTTGGAATGATTATTTGTTTGTTTGTTTGTTAAGGAAGTGAAGAAAAATAAAAGAAAGAAAAAAAATATTTGTAAAGAGAAAAATATGTTCGCATGTACGTGCAGACATGGAGTTTTCTGTTCGTACAGTAAATAAGATATTCTTGTTAGCGCATGAATTTGCAGGGGATTTGCTGAAGCTCTAACCTCTCAGAAACTAACGAAAATACGGAAAAACTTTGCAGGATACCAAATGGACAAATCAGAAGTCACTAACATTGGAGAATTACATATTTCAAGTGGCGTTAATTCGCCTTCAGGCATGGGCTGATTGAGTGATTGCCTGATTCCTGTCCTTAAAAATGTAAAATTCAAGGTCACTCCACACATGTTAAAAGTAGGGGTGTGTAACGGTTCGGTTAAAATCAAAAAACTAAAATAAATTAACTAAATCAAATTGAAAAACTGAACCAATAAATTTTGGTTTGGTTTACATTTTCTAAAATCAATTTAAATTCAGTTAAGTTTTTATCAAAAAATTTCAATTTACCTAAAGCGACTGTATATATATATATATATACACACAAATATTACAATTATAAATAAATAAAATATAGTTTTATAATTGAAGAATACACTTTAAAAAGTACTAAATGAATAAATAAAAATTTTATTTTAAAAAACTAGTAAACATATAATCGGAATTGATTCAGTTCAATCCAATTCAATTATTATTTATATTCAGTTCAGTTTCAATTTTTCATTTTGATTAAATTTTATTAATTAATTTTTTCAGTTGGTGCACACCCCCCAGTTACAAAGAAGCTTCAATAACTACATATCGCCCTACGCAAACTGAACTGTCCAACGTATAGATGGACTCTTGCATATGCAAAATTACCAATAGTATAATTATGCTGCAATACTAAACAATAATATTTATGCCCAATTGCCCGAAGTATAAAATCCCACAATTCTTTTCTTTTAAAAAAAAAAATAAAACTCAACACGTACAAACAGGCCAAACTTTTAACAGCCAACTACTGTTAAACATTGCTGTACCAGGGACAGAAAGATCAATTGCATCAACCATCAAGCATTATCTGGCTGAACCGTTAGTAACATTTAACCCGCTTGCCAACCTCTCCCCCTTGCCAAGCTATGTGCTTCGTAATTGGAATCCAGTGCATCTCACTACTGCAGTTCTAATTTCACTTTATTTGTCTCCACCTCCAAACATTCCCATCATGTCCTTGGCAGATCCCATTTGCTTCATCAGATTTTGCAAGCCACCCATGCCGCCAATCTGCTTCAGCATCTGTGGGGGTAAGACTTTGCTCATGTGTTGTGCATTCATATTTCTAGACAGAGCACTCATTTCACCCTTCTTAGGAATCTTAAGTCCCTTCATTTTGCTCCAAATTTTGGCCAGACGTTTGTACTCTTCAAACATCTCCATTACTTCTCTAATTTGGCGGCCAGAACCTCGTGCTATCCTCATAATACGAGAGTCATTCATAAGCTTTGGATTAGAACTATCCAACTCTGTAACAATAAGCAACTAGAGATCACAAACTAGCAGTTTCAACTAACAAAAATTTGCATCTCCCCTGTCCAAGACATAACATAGAATACATAAATACATAAAATGAAATTGACTTGCCTTCATTTGTCATTGAATCCATCATGGTCATATACCGCTTAATCTTTGCTTGGCTCTCTTTTTCACGACCTTTTGGCATTAATTCAGCACTAAATCCCGGAAGCATTGAAAATACCTATATAAAATAGCCAAGAATTTTAAACTGAAAGACATAGCCCAACAAGGGATGGGGAAATTGTGGGCAAATAAAGAGAGGATGAAATTTCCAACTGAAAGAAAAGCAATTAATATTTGCAGTTACCATAAAATTCAAACTTCAAAAAAATATATATATTTACAGATACATTTTAATGTTGGTTATAGCTTACAAGGCCAATTCACCATAGTTAAGTGAATTGTGAGCATGTCCAATGTCATGAATTTTTCAACAGTTGAATCAGCAGTCCATCAAAAGCAAAAACTAAGATTTCTGACTTGTTTCCACTAAATTTACAAAATTATAATCATTAAAAGTTACAATTACATATTAGAAGCCCATCTCATAAATACTACAAGAAAAGAAGTATTACTAAAATAATATTTTGAATCCAATGCAAATTTCATAATGCTGAAGTCGGCCTACAAAAAAAGGTCTGCATTCTATAATTTCACATTGGAATATTCCATGATCCCATTTGAATGTCAGGAAATTAATTCTCAAATAAGTTAACGCAATAATGTGCTGGACACGAGAGAGACAATAATATTGCACAGTTTGAATTGTGTTTCAATCCTTGCTTGGTCACCATATAGGGTTGCATCCTAATATCTCTTGAAAAATTCTTTGCTAAAGCTTTCCATTTCTTTAAACTTATAGTCAATCTATTCAAATCAAAGATGATATCCCTAAAAACTTATCCATACACTAGAAATCTTAGCCAGCAGGCCAGTTATTACTATTGCTAAACGTGCCATTAATAAATGCACAGTATATCCAATCTAAAAGACAAGAATAAAACCTGGCCAATGGGTCCCATTTTGAGAATGTTCTGAAATTGCTCATACATGATCCTCAAGGTAAAGTTTCCTTCTGATAGTTTTTGCAGAAGCTCAGGCTGTTGATCCATAGGAACAACTTCGTGAATTTTGTCCATGAATCCAGACCAGTCAACCATGCCTACATGCAAAATATCATTGCACAGTTATTTGCAGCAATATCAAATAAAACAGTGAGTTCAGAGGTTGGAAGGGATCCATCAAAGCAAATCTGTAAAAACTGAAAGAAGAGAGATCAGCACCTAAAAGGCGACTAACAAAGGGTTTAACATCAAAAACTTCAAATTCATCCATGTGCTCTCCTGTTCCAATGAATATTACAGGACTCTTCGTTGCCGCAACACTGCAAACAATTCCCAAAGTAGAACTCAATATCACAACAGTCAAACAATATA
Source organism: Mallotus nudiflorus (assembly GCA_947683625.1). NCBI lineage: Eukaryota > Viridiplantae > Streptophyta > Magnoliopsida > Malpighiales > Euphorbiaceae > Mallotus > Mallotus nudiflorus. Next base: position 7,230,570 of record CANTUR010000014.1, read on the forward strand.
AATCGTTGGCGCAAATTTTGACAGCTCACTGTTAACTAATAAAAAGTGTTACTCACTTTCAGGTAAATGAATTTCATCACAAAATATGCAAAAGGCAGTCCCAGTCCACAAGAAAAAATGAAAGCAGAAAAAGTCTCAAAGTATTTCAGCTTTAGGAATATTAAACTCTGATGCTAGTAATCATTTCAGTTAACGAATTTATTTTTAATTTATAGTCAAAGCAGCTGGTATATCCTATTTTGACAAAAGCAATAAGATCCAATTAGAAACACAAGTACAAAAATCAAAATAATACTTACGCACTAAGAGCACCACCACCCTTTGCATGACCATCCATTTTGGTAACAATTACAGCTCCAACCGCAACACTTTGCTTAAATGCCTGAGCTTGATCAAATGCAGCTTGACCAATACTGCTATCCATAACAAATATAACAAGATCCGGTTTCTAGAAGACATAAAATACTTTAGCATCTACAATACCTAAATTCATTTCAATAACCATGAGAGCATGAAAAAACAGAATATACCGTGGCTTCAGACACTTGACGCATTTCTTCAAAAAGCGCAGCTTCCTGTTTATGTCGCCCACTAGTATCAACAATTATAAGATCACAATTCTCTTTCTTGAATCTTTCTACCCCTTCCACAGCAATCTTCACAGGATCAGATTCCATATAACTGTAGACAAAAGCCAAAACACATATAAATATAAAAGCCAATATAGTCTAGTTCATGGTTGTATTGCCTTCCTGAGTTGAGGCTAGAAAATGATGAAAGTGAGCACCTTCCATAAAATGGAATCTTAGCTTTCGTGGCATTTTGCTTCAGCTGATCAAATGCACCAGCTCTGAATGTATCCGCACAAACTAGAGCAGGTTTCCAACCTTTTTTCTGATGGTAATATGCATACTTAGTACAAGTCGTTGTTTTCCCAGAACCTGAAAAAATTTACAAAGTAAAAGAACTAACCAAACAAACATAAAAATTTTACAAAATAAAAAAGCTAACCAAACAAACATATGAAGTAAAAATGATCAACTATAAAACAAAATCACCAGCACTAGATATCATGGCATCAATAGCACTACTGATTTAAATGGTATTCAAATATTCAACGAAATCAAAAAAAGCAAAAAGCACCAACTTGTATACCTTGTAAACCAACAAACATAACTACACTTGTTTTCCCTTTCTTTGGAGTGAAAGAGGGCTTCCCAGGATCCAACATTTTGCATAGCTCATTAAATATCGCCTACAACAAACCAAAAAAAAAAAAGAGCAAACTTTACCCTCAAAATCCAATCTTACAATAATCAAATTCAAACCCATGAAAATCAAATAAAAAAAATGAATTTGAACGTTGGGTTTTGCTTGAAATTGGGAAATTAACCTGCTGGATGATCTTGCGCTTATTATGACCAGCAGCAAGATCATCAAGATTAACAATTTTCTTGATATTAGTTTGCATATCGCGAACAAGCTTGAATTGAACATCAGATTGAAGAAGAGCACGTGTGATCTCATTGAGGCAATCATTCAATGCTTTCTCATCGATTATTGTAGCATTGCTCATCTGCTGAATAGCGCGGGATATACTCCCTCCTAATTGTGCTAACACCATTTTCGATTCCTTTTTATTAGATACTCACAAAAATTAGGGTTTCTGAATTTAGGTTTTCAGAGACAAGAAAAACAAAAATTGAGGATTAACGATTGGGAAATGTACAGGAATGAAATGTAATCTCAACTCTTAAGATTGAAATTGAAGAAATCTCTTTAGTAAATTTAAGTGCAATAAAAACAAAAAAAAATTGTAAATTAGATATGGGCTGGGCTTGGATTGGACAAGATTTTGTTAAATGCTTTCATGATTTTTTTATCGGTGCATGTAAAACTCACAATTTTTTTTTTTTTTTCGAAAAGTAAAAACTCACAAATTTTTTTAGAATTATTAATTGTTAGTAAAATTAAAATTGAATTGATTAGTTTGTTATAAAACTAAACTTGAATTTAATAGTATTTAATTAGAAGAAAAATATTTTATAATAGAATGATTTTAAGAAAATTTGGAGAATTATAATATTGAAACAATTTGGAGAATAATCTATTTTTTTCTATATCTTCTCATTAATAAATTTCAATCTCTTTATATATAAATTTTCTTTTTACTATTTGAGAACTATTCTCTCATAAGCAATATATTGTTCATTCACATTCATAATACTCCCCCTTAAATAACAATATTTTGCAACTACCTCGTTAAAACCTTGCTAAATAAAACCCAGTGGAAAAAACTTTAGCTTAAGGAAAAAGAGTACAGTGCATCATTTTCTTCCCCTCAAGTTGATATGTATAATCTTCCTTCACATAGTATGCAGATGTCACATTCCAATATCGTGAACGTATTTTTTAAAGATTGTAGTTGGAAGTGCCTTTGTGAAAAGATCAACTGAATTCTTACTAAACTGAATATACTTGATATCTATATGATTGTCTTTTATTAGCTCATTAGTGTATGAAATGAATCTTGGAGGTATATATTTAGTTCTATCACTTTTGATATATCGTTCCCTTAACTGTGCAATGCATGTTGCATTATCTTCATACAAAATTGTTGGACTTTTGTTGACTGAAAAACCACAAGATTCTTCAATATGATGTGTCATTGATCTAATCCACACACACTCTCTACTTGCTTCATGTAGTGCAATAATCTCATAATGATTTGAAGAAGTAGCGACAAGTGTTTATTTCTGGGAACGTCAAGAAATTACAGTTCCGTTATTTATGAACACATAGTCTGTTTGAGATTTCACTTTATGAGGATCAGATAAATGTCCTGCATCTGCATAACCAACCAATTCTTGTTTTGAATTGTTAGAATAAAATAAACCCATATCAAAATTTCCTCAAAGGTATTAAAGTATATGTTTGGTCCCTTTCTAATGCCTTTTTGTTAGAGTTGAACTGAACCTTACTAATAAATTGACTACAAAAGAAATGTCAAGTCTAGTACTATTAGCAAGATACATTAGAGGTCCAATAGCACTGAGATATGGAAATTAAGAATCAAGAATTTCTTCATTTTCTTCACAGGGTTGAAATGCATCAGTTTCAATATTGAGTGATCTGACAACCATTGGAGTACTTAAAGGATTTGCTCTATCCATATTAAAGCATTTCAAGATCTTTTCTGTGTAATTTGATTGATGCAAAAATATCACATTGTGCATTTGCTCAATTTGTAAACCAAGGCAATACTTGGTTTTTCCAAGATCTTTCATTTCAAATTCTTCCTTTAAGTATATTGTTGCTTTATGGATCTCATTTTTTATTCTAATGATATTTAAATCATCAACATATACAGCTATAATCACAAATCCGGATATTATTTTCTTAATAAAAACGCATGGGCAAATAATATTACTCACATATCCTTTATTTATCAAATAATCACTTAAACGATTATACCACATGTGTCCAAACTATTTTAACCCATAAAAAGATCTCTGGAGCTTGATCGAATACATTTCTTTGGGTTTTGTACTTAATGCTTTAGGCATTTTAAATCCTTCAGGGATTTTCATATAAATGTCAGTATCAAGTGATCCGTACAAATAAGCAGTTATAACATCCATAAGACGCATTTCTAATTTTTTAGAAACTACTAGGCTAATTAGATACCTGAATGTAATTACATCCATAACAAGAGAATACGTTTCATCATAATCAATTCCCGACCTTTGTGAAAAACCTTGAGCTACAAGTGTAGCTTTGTACCTTATTATTTCATTTTTCTCATTTCTCTTTCGTACAAAGACCCACTTGTATCCTACAGGTTTCACAATTTTAGGCATAGGAATAATTAGCCCAAAAACATTTCGCTTGTTTAGTGAGTCTAATTCAGCTTGCATAGCATCTTTCTATTTTATCCAATCATGCCTATTTTGACATTCCATGACTGATTTTGGTTCAGGATCATTTTTTCATTTATGATTTCACATGCAACAGTATATGAAAATATTTTATCAATACTTTTCATCTCATTTCTATTCAACAGTTTTCTTGTATTGTTATAATTTATTGAGATTTCTTGATTAATATCATTTATACCTTCTATTCGAGGACTTTCTTTATTTTTTATTTCTTCAGTGATATTTTCCTCGATATCAATATGATTATCTATTCCCTTTCTCTTTCGAGGATTTTTATCCTTAGAACCAATTAGTCTTACATGCTTTTGGCATGTTTTAGACTCATGAGTGTCTTTACTCTCAAGTTTTATTTCTAGAATTTCAATATGAGCAGGAGCATTGGCTGTTGATATATATGATTTAGTCACTCTTTTTGTATCAGTAAATACATCTGGCAATTGATTTATAATTGCTTGTAAGTGCATAATCTTTTACACTTCTAATTCACATTGTTTTGTATGAGGATCCAAATGCAATAATGATGGTTCATTCCATAAAATATCCCTTTTTTCCTAATGTTGGGAAAACAACCTTATTAAATTGGCAATCGGTAAAACATGCTGTAAAAACATCACCAGTAAAAGGTTCAAGATATCTAATAATCGAGGGTGTTTCAAACCCAACATAAATTCTCAATCTTCGTTGAGGACCCATTTTAGTGCACTGAGGTGGTGCAATGGGTACATATATTGCACAATCAAAAATTCTGATATGGGAAATATTTGACTCTTGACCAAATGCCAATTGTAGTAGGGAGTATTTATAATATGCACTAGGTCTGATGCAAATTAATGAAGCAGCATGGAGGATTGCATGACCCCAAACTAAAATGGGAAGCTTTGTTCTCATTATTAATGGTCTAGCAATAAGTTAAAGGCGTTTAATCAATGATTCAGCTAAACCATTTTGAGTATGTACATGGGCAATAGGATACTCAACAATGATCCTAATAGACATACAATAATCATTGAATGCTTGAGATGTAAATTTACCAGCATTATCAAGTCTTACGCTCTTGATTGTATAATCAGGGAATTATGCTCGTAATTTAATAATTTCAGCTAGCAACCTTGCAAATGCAACATTATGAGTTGACAATAGACAAACATGTGACCATTTACTAAATGCATTAATTAATACCATAAAATATCTTAATGGTCCATATGGTGGGTGAATTGGCCCACATATATCACCTTGAATTCTTTCAAGAAATATAGGTGATTCATTTTGAATTTTAGATGGTGAAGGCCTCAAGATTAATATTTTGAGAGAACAAGTTGTATATGAAATTTCATTTGATTGAGGAATTCTTTGCCCCTTCAATGGATGCCCATATGAATTCTCAATTATCCTTCGCATCATTATTGATCCAGGATGACCTAATATGTCATGCCATAAATTTATTATTGAAGGATCATAAGATTTTTCTTTTACTGCTATATGTGATTCAATTACATGTATATACATGTAATGCAATCTAGTAAGGAGTTTTGGCAATCTTTCCAATACTTGTATTTTTCCTTATTCATAGGAAACTATATTTAAATATTTGTTACCATTTATAGTAATGGATTGGGTATCACACTCATTTCGATATATGTCATCAAAACTCAACAAATTTCTTATTGATTTTGGTGAAAACAAAGCTTCATCAATTATAAATTTTGTTCTATTTGGTAACATAAATTTAGGTTTGTCAATTCCTTCAATCAGATCCATAGGACCTGATATTATTTTTACAACTGCCTTTGTGGGCTTTATTTCCGAGAAATAATCTCTATTTTTCAATATAGTATGTGTAGTACCACTATCTGGTATGTAAAGATTTCCAATATTATCTTTATGTTGAGTACAATCCATATTAAACTTCAAAATAGATAAATACATAATTAATCAATTAAGGTAAAAACATAAAATAATTGTAAAGTAGGATATTTTATTAATTTGAAAATAACATATATAACAATAACATATTCTTCAGAATTGAAAATAAAATAGGTAATAATAACATACTTAAAATTATAGTTGCCTCAATTTCCATTGTCAATAAAATTATTTGTAAAATCAGAAACATCTAGATGAGTTGTATCATTAACAAGAGTATGATGCTCATTGAAGTTTATTTCCTTTCCTTTGTCTTTCAATGATGCCTTATAAAGTTGGTAAAGATGTGGTGGTGTACGACAAACTCGTGCCCAGTGTCCTTTACTACCACATCTGAAACACATAATTTCAGACTTATGTTGGGGCCTTTCTTGAACACCACTGATGACTTATTTTAACTTCTTTTGAGGTTGAGTTTGAATTTGTTATGGAGTATTATTATATTTATTTCCACGATCACGGTTAAAGAATTGACCTCTTCCACATCCACGACCTCTACCTCTCCCACGTCCATGGCTATTGTAATTTTTATGTCTGGAATAATTTGTAGCATTTGCTTTTGGAAATGCTACTGAGCCAGTGGGACGAGACTGATGATTTTTTATCAAAAGTTCATTATTTTTTCTCAGCTACCAATAGGCATGAAATTAGTTTAGAATTTTTTTAAAATTTTTACATCCTATATTGTTATTGCAATGTAACATTTGATACATGAAATGTGAAGTAAGTTTTCTTCAGCATATCCTCGTTTGTGACTATTTGTCCATAAAATTTTAATTGTGATACTATTCTGAATATTGCAGAATTATAGTCACTCACTTTTTTTGAAATTTTGAAAGCATAAAGCTCTCTATTTATCAATGACTACTGGTAGTATTACATGTCTTTGATGATCATATTTGTCTTTTAGATCCTTACAAATAACGTTTGGATCTTTGACAGTCAAATATTCACATTTTAATCCTTCATCAAGATGACGACGGAAAAAAATTATAGACTTGGCCTATCTTGCAATGAGGTGTTATTATTTTCTTTTATGGTATCAATTAACCCCATTGATTGAAGATGCATTTCTATATCTACAATCCAAGACATATAATTTTTTCCCGTGATGTCAAGAGCAACGAACTCAAGTTTTGCTAGATTTGTCATTATGATAACTGATAAAAGAAAATATAACTCAATTAGAATTCATAAATTTGGTGACTATTAAAAAAATCAAACATAATCAAAATTTACTAATTAATTATATCATGAATGAATATTACAAGAAATAATAGCGGTACAAAAAATGATACAATAATACTTAAAATTATATCAAATAGAAAATCATCTTCTATATGAGTTATTCCAAAAATTATTATAATAGTCATGATCAAAACACAAATATAAATATATCAAATCATGTTTACAATTTAGAGTAAAGAGAGAAAGAGAAAATGTATGAATTTGTATGAATAAATAAAATTTATAACTTGTCTATTTATAATGAAAAATATAGTCATTTGTTACCGTTGGTAATAAAAATATAACTGTTAGAAAATTTTTTTATATAATATATTGATAAATAAATTAAATAAAGTAAAATTAATAAATAATGTTGATATGATTATTTATAGTAAGTGAGTTAATAAAACAATATATATAAATATGGGACAAAACCGCCCATTAATATAAAATGGGGTATAGTCTTCCATTAACATAAATAATAAAAAAAATATAAATATACATAAATATAAATTGATAGGAGACATAATCATCCATAAGGTTATAACCATTTCTTATAGTTTTAATCGAGAACTTTTCGTGTTGATAACGTGTTGTAGAATTAAGATTGAATTATTTAGTTTGTTATAGAACTAAACTTGAATTTAGTAGTATTTAATTAGAAGAAAAATATTTTATAGTAGAATGATTTTAAGAGAATTTAAAGAGAATTTGGAGAGAATTTGGAGAACTATAATATTGAAAGAATTTGAAGAATAATGTATCTTTTTCTATATTTTCTCATTAATGAATTTAAATCTCTTTATATAGAGATTTTCTTTTCACTATTTGAAAATTATTCATTCACAAGTAATATATTGTTCATTCACATTCATAATATTTATCAATAAATTAATAATTCTCATTATTTTTTAGATTATTAAATTAATTAAGAGAAAATAAAAATTTAAAAGTGTTTTTATTTATAATAATTAATTTGAATTATAAATTGTCAATATAACTTTTTAATATTTATTTATTTTAAAAAATATTTTATTTCTATATGAATTTTTATGATTTTATAAATATTAAAATATTTTAAAATTTTTATTTAAGTTATTTTAATTTTTTTTAAAAAACTTATTTTTATTTATAAAAACTTGTATATAATATTGTTATTATTTTGATAAATTATAAAGTTAATTGAATTAAAAATTACATATGCAAATAATTTTTTTATAATAATCAATTTGATCCGTTTTTTAACTTTACATATAAATTTAAGGATTAAAAAAAAATTATCAATAAAAAGTAAACTGAATCAAAAACTTAGTAAGAACGCATGTTTTTACTACTAAAATGGAGGTATTTAAAAAATACAAATTTTAGAAGTTAAGATGTAATTAAGCTCAAACGTTAAATGCAAGGAGCCAATCAATTTTTCCTTACAAATATAAGTGTAAGGGCTTAGATATATATTTAGTCTTAATTATCAGTATTAATGGAAACAGAGAGATTTTAATCAGTTAGCTATAGAGTACTACAATAATGAATTCTTCTTGCAATGATAATTTAAGAATAAACTAGTCTAAAATCTGTATATATTAATTAATTAAAATAATTAAAATAAATATATGCATTTTAAAATAATTAATTAAATAAATTTAATAAATTATAATTATAATTTAATTATATATAAAAATAAGAAATTAAAAGTTATTTTAATAATTTTATTTTATTATTTTTATTAAGAGTACATATATATTTTTAATATCTACAGTAATAATAATAATAATAAATAAATAATAAATAATAGTTGAAAAAAAGAATATTTTAGTTAGAATAAAATAAATATTTTTTTATGACAAATAAGAGTAATATTTTAAATATATTAGAATTAGAGTGTTTTATATAGAATATAATATGTGAATTTTAAAATAAGATTTTTTTTAATCTCAATTATGGAAAAATATTATAAATTTTAATAATTAAATACATAAACTTTTAAAGATGAATAATGAATTATGAAAAATGAAACTTATTAAATTTTGAATCTAATAACTTTAAACCTCAGTGTTTAACATGTAAATAGATTTTTTATAGCGCCACCAATTGAACCTGGAACTAAAGATTTGAACACTTTCACTTGTGCATAAGTGTGCTATAGCTTTAAATATGCTTTCAGAAAATGTCATTATATATAATGATATGCATGCAAATTTTTGTCTCTCACTCTAAATTGGATTCTTACATTTAGTCCTACCAGACCAAGAATTGGGAATTTGATATCTTTTGCACTTCCATGGACTACTGTACCCATCACTGGTAGTGGAGTCCACAAGAGGTGAAAGTCTGAACAGGTGTAAGAAACCTATATGGAACCTGTAACAACACAGAAGAAAATTAAGATGACGACACAAAAAGTCAAGTCAATATCTATGCACTTCTTCTTTGCACCTCACCTTTTCCTGTTAACCACACTTGCTTTGCATTTTTCCCCATATATCAAGAAAATAAAAAAGTTTTCCTTGGCATCAGTGCCTCTGAAAGGTAGAGAATTGTTTAGGTTCAGATGGGAAATTTCTGGAGCTCATGTCCAGGTGATGGCCATAGTTACCAAACCTCAAGAAGCAATCATGGTTCTATAGTATTCTTCCATATATTGATCAGCCAAAATGCTTCAATTTCGTTGTTACTTGGTTTGTCGTTTGATTATTTATATACCCTCTTCAGGTTCTTTAATTTCTATGAACTTCAAGTCAAGAAATGATGAGGCAGACAACATTTCTCAGAATTTGCCTTCTGAAACTCTATGGGTTTTCACTTATGGAGAGTTGAAAGCTGCAACCAAAAATTTCAGTGATAAGAGGTTGCTAGGAAGAGGAATTTTTGGAAAATTTTACAAGGGTTTGGTAGATGAGAAAGGGGCATCAAAGAACAGAAACTTAAAAATGCTAGTTGCCGTCCAGAGGTTGAATTCCACTAGCTTTCAAAGATATGAAGACTGGCAGGTTGACCCAAAAATTTAAAAAATTTCTAAATGAATTCTGATTTTTTTCCCCAGTTTTAAGTTTATTATTTAGTGTTTTAAACTATATAATGCAGTCAGAGGTGAAGTTTTTAGGAGATCTTTCCCATCCCAATCTTGTCAAGCTGTTAGGATATTGTCGAGAAGGCAAGGTTCTATTCCTTGTATCTGAATACACACAAAGAGGCAGCCTCAAAAATCATCTATTTGGAAGTAAGACAAATATATGTATACTTATGATTAAATTAAACATGATTTGCGAGCGAGGGAATGATCTAGCCATTATTTCTCTCAAATGATATTATAAGGTGTAACCTGATTTATATTGGAAAGGGGCTGCCGTCATTGTGAAATTAAAATTCTAACTCATTTATGATAAAAGAGAAGCCTTTTAGATCATTTGATTTTTTTTTTTATTAATTAAAGAAATTAAATAGAATTCAATATTGTTTTGTGTTTGCTTCTGAATATATTATTTTGGTTCAAATGTAGGATACTCAGGTGTTGACAGACTTCCATGGGATGTACGACTAAAGATAGCTATGGGAGGAGCTAAAGGCTTGGCATTCTTGCATGGATTAGAGAAGCAAATAATTTACAGAGATTTCAGGGCTTCATATATACTAATCGATCAGGTAAAATTTTTATGCTTCAAAGCTGTGGTTTCCTCTTTTGTTTATTTTTAAGTACATTGATAAGGAAGATGAGACTAATGACTCGAATATAAGTTTGATCAATAGGTCAAGTTCTAACTGGCTTGAAATGTTATATTTTATAATTAATTTTTGAGTTCGAAGTCCCGATATATGCAAATGTGTTAAATTAATTGTTATAAATCTTTTGTCACCTTTATGGTTCTGTTTTCTAACCTGTAATCTTATATTTAGTTCTACAATGCCAAAATCTCGGAATATGGGTTAGCAAAAATGAGTTCAACAGACTATGAATCATACACAACTACATCGACTGGAGGTGAATATGGCTATGCAGCTCCTGAGTACGTTGCCACAGGTAAACAATTAATCATTTTGCGATTCAATTGCTCTAAATAAAAGCATGATGATTACTGATTAATTTAGGCCATCTATCTCCAAAGAGCGATGTGTATGGTTTTGGTGTGGTTCTGCTAGAGATGATAACTGGGTTACATGTAGTCGATCCAAAGCGGCCAATGGGGCAGGAAAATCTGGTGAACTGGATCAAAACATATCTATGTGATGGAAGAAATTTGAAGAACATAATGGACCCTTGGTTGGAAGGAAAATATCCTCCCAAGGCTGCATTTCGAACAGCACAACTTGCTTTAAATTGCAGTGCAAGTGATCCCCAGAAACGGCCAGCAATGAAACAAGTTGTGGAGACATTGGCATTGATTCAAGCCATCAAAGAAAAACCGAACGAGAGTACTAGAGTTCGTTCAACTCACCCTACCACCAGGTGAAATGATCCTTATCAGGTAACGTTTGCCATAGTTGATGCTAGTAATATATTTTATGTAAAAATATATTTTTTATATAAGGTATTATTTAATTTTAATATATATTTAATAGAATTGACAATGGTGTCATGTATATCTTTAGTTAAAGAAACAAGTCAAATATAAAAACCAATATTATAAATATACTAATATTTCTTTTATAATTTTACCCCAAAAAAATTGAAACAAATAACTACTATAATTATGTTTGTATTCTCGGTAAGTTTAAAAAATAGAAGAAGAAAGAAAGAACGTATTTCCATTTTTAAATTCTAATTCTTAAGTTTTTTTTTTTAAAAAGACTCATTAAGTATTTATAAAAAAAAAAATCATGATTTTTTATTTCCAATTATATAGTTTATTAAATAAAATTTATTTTATTCAATAGATAATCATTTGTGATAATTGTAAATTTATATTGAATCACATAATTTGACATCTATTTTTGTACTTTTTTTAATTTATGTCTAAAATTCGTATTGAATATGAGCGAATCAACTCGTGTTATAAGACTATAAAAGCAATGATTGTTGCTGGTAGTAAGGATTTTTTTTTTTTTTTGGGTCAAGAAGAGTATGTATACGATCATTACTTGTAGTTTTTCGCAAAATTAGAAACGAAATCATTGCTGGTCGAAGTAGACAGACAGATCATGGCATAGCTCTCCGACCTTTCCCTTGCAGACCAGAAGTTGTAAAGATATGATTATTATTCATCTGATCTTCTACTTTACACTGTAGAATGAGCAATATTAAATTTTGGTTTGATTTGGTTTTTATAATTAGTTTAATATTTTTCATGAGTTGAATTGACAATAAGAGATGATTACATTAATATTTTTATTTATAAGAATTATGAAAGTTTTGAATTTAAATTTCATCATTATCTATTAATATTATTAAAAATTATTTCTTTTATATATTGTGAATGATTAAAAAAAAAAAAGAAAAAAAAAACCTACCGTATTGTGCAGTTTAAAATTGAAACAATTCTTTTGAAATAAAATTGCAACTATTATTATTTATCTTTTAAAAGAAATTGCACTAATCATATGCTTCCACCTAGCAATTAGAACTTATAACAATCTAATCAATTTGCATATAAATTCTTTTTCATTCATTAAAAGAAGAATAATTGTGTTTCCTCCCAAAAAAAAATAATTGAATGAGTTGAATCCGATTAACAAGAGTTAAGAAAACTTAAATTATCAGCAATTTAAATAAAAAAATTAAAAAGTCAAATTTTTTTTGTTTTTAATTATTCAACTACTAGCTCCTTGTACCAACACCAAATAATAGATCAAATAAAAAAATCCCACAATAATGGATTTTGTGATTAGCACTAGAAAAAAACCCAACAAAAAAAACAAGAAATAAAGAAGCAATCTCATTTTTTTAATTTAAATAGATTTTTTTTTGGGTGGAAAATAGAGTTGAATAAAAATTATATTATTATTATTATGAAATAATAGGAAGCCTAGAATGAGAAAAGAGAAGAGATAATGGCAATGGTGGGTGCAGCCATGACGGCAAACAGAGCTCCGAAGCTCTCCTGCACATACTCATTACAGCACCAGCTTTCATTAAGACCCATGAAAAAGAAGCTAATGGGTTCTCCGAAATTCATATTCAACACCCGAAATCTATCGTCAAGTTCAAAACTCAAGCTAAAAGGACCTTCTCCTCCTCTTATCCATGCCACTAATCCTTCAACAGATGAAGAAACTCCAACCGTTAATGACAGCACCAGCCCTATATCTCAGGTCACTCAACAGTCCTATTATTCTCTATAAAGATTAATTGGGTAGCAGAGTAGTTCTTGATTCTCTTCTTTGAGCAAGAAAATGAGGTCATTTATTGGGAATTTTAAATAGAATTGGCTGCTTAAAAAAAGGCCATTTCTTGGGTATCTCTCTTTATATGTTTTGCATTTACAAGATAGTTTTGTGTTGTGTGAACAGGAGGACTGGAGCTATTTGTGGAAATTAGGAGCAGGTTCTGTTGCTGGTGCAGCTATAATAAAGTATGGAAGCATTCTTTTTCCTGAGATAACAAGACCTAACATCTTGCAGGCTCTTATTATGGTCCTAACTCCTGTGTTCTTGGCCATTCTATTTTTGATTAAGCAAAGTCGAAGATCATCCAAGTGATGATTCTGAGCTCTCATTTAAATCTTTTTATGTATTTGCAACAGAAATTAAAAAAAAAAAAAAAAAAAAAAAATCTTGCGTGACTAATTTATGTATTACCCATCCATGAAGGGGAAATGTACTTTGTTCTTTCAAAAAGATCAAGTAATTATGGAGAGGAATTCAGTTGATCTGAGATTTTATAGCAGTGTTGGCTCTGTTCTTTTTCAATAAGTTCAAAAGTAACCACACCAATTTCAAGAAGTTAAAGAATTGTTTTATGCAAGAAGCAAAAGATCTGGAATACTCTGCACAAAGGGCTCTATTGGGATTCACTGATTTGGCGTAAAGCTTCTTCTAACCTTAAAGGGGTGCCTAAATGACTCGATGAAAAAGTAATTGGAATCTGCAGTGCAAGTTTTTGAGGTTTTAATGCAAGCCGAAAATTAAACAAAAACTTCCTTACCAAATGATAAAAACTTCGATCAGAGGTTCAATTTTTTACCACCACAGAGAAAAAATTCCCTCGTTTGTTCCAGAAAACAAAGCTTTAAATGTCTGACAGATAGTTTCAAACTTGAGCATGTATGTTGCATGTTGCAACCATCTTCATCGAGTAAGGCACGCAAGCATTACATATACCAAATGATTCTGCCACAAAAAGAAAATCAGGCTTATGATGCTTGCCAACTTCCGTAAACATTGGAGAATTTCAGGTGTACCCTTAGTTGAAATAATGCTTACATTTACTCGCTGTGGCTGCTCATAGATTATAGACTAACATGCGCAAAGAGATTAACCTATGATAGTTGACCATATGTAAATTTACAAGAAAGGGAAAAAATGAAAAAATCTCCACTAGGGTGTGCCATTGAATTTTTTTCTTCAGCACAATGCTGACGAACATCAATCAAAGGCCCTTTGGACCATGTCTTGAGGAGAACAAAAAATCTACTCGCTAATCTGAAACACAGAGAGATTAGTATTGTCTTCAGATATCACAAAAGCACCTAGTAAAGACTTCAAATTTAGAGGTTGTCTTTTAACCACTTCATAGCGCCATTTGCAATAGACCTGTAAATGTGATAATCTACTCAGTTAATTCATGTAAATTTATATGTGATGTCAGAAAAATGTGCAAAGGGTTCATTAACGCTGGAGAGGTAATATCACAGAAAGAGTGCAATCAACAAAGTTAGAAAAAAAATGTAAATATCTACAAGTGATCTCGGAAATAGATGCAAAGAGTCAATTTGAGAGGGAGTATGATGGAAATGCATCAACAAGGCAAAAACAAAAGTTTGCAACAGAAAAAATCAAATCAAATTGCATGATTTAATATCCAAATGCAGTTAATTTCCTTCTGACACAAACCCAAATAATTATTTGCATAACTATCCATGTTGTTTGCATAACCTAGGAAAAAAAAAATCAAGCAAGATATGTCATGGACAGTTGCCTGAATCATCAGAACTAAAACACAATAGGCCAGTGAAGGCAGGGCCACAATTGAACATATATAACAATATGCAATAACAGGCACTTAAGATGGAAAGGAACCCAACAAATAATCACAATAGAAGGCAAACAATAGGATTCAGGATAAGAAACTAATATACCCTGCAAAATCTTTTACTTTCTTCCACAGGTCATTTTCATCCTCTGATTCCACAGTTTTCTCCTCAACAGTTTCCGCTAGGGGAGTTTCCTTGCTTCTACCTACAGAAGCTAAACATGATGGTCTGTTCACATATTTTTAGATATCAAGATTGTACATCATGCTTGCTTAGAAAACATATACAAGTAATGAATAGACAGCAATTGGTTCATCAATTAAAATGAAAAATCATCTGCAAATGAGATGCATTTGCTTACTTGCTGATTGAGTTTTGGTGCGAGTTCGTGATCGAGGGCTAGTGGTATTACTCAGAGAAGCAAGTTCTTCAAGTAATTCACGCTCCTTGGCACTGTAAATGTGAGCAGAAACGTTGTAGATAAGCTTGAGAATTTAAAGAAATTATTTCTGATACTGAAACAAAACCATAGGAAAGTGTCAAAAAGGTTTAGTGAAGGGGAAATAATCTATTATGACAAGGCCACAAACAATTTAGTATTATGATTAAGCATCGAATTTTGCTAAGTTTTGAGATTCAAAGAATATCATCCTATGTTAGCAATACAAAGAAAACAGATAAAGTATAACTTAAAGCTAATTGGTTACAGATCAGACACACCTTCACTCCTATCTGCACCTAGCCTTTAACAAGAATCATTGTTCAAACAAATAAAAAAAAAAAAACTAAATCAATTTTAACTGCAAAATAAATCAGAGATGGACGTTGGGGATGAAGAAGAAGCTTCTGAAGACACAAAACATAACGAAAGTTCTAGCCAACTTGGGAAATATGGTAATTTATTGCACAAAAGACACCAAAAAATCTAGAACAATGCACAAAGCAAATGACAAAACTACAAAGAGAGTGGTATACAATAATCAAATGGAAGAGGCAATTAATAAACAATCACAATAAGCTAAAGACAATAACTATAAGAAATGTAGAAAATAAATGCATACCTTGTTCGAATTGGAATTGTAACTTTAATCGTAAATAAGTGATCACCACGTATAGATGGTTTATTCAATTTAGGTGCACCTTTCCTTGACAGAACTAGCACATCTCCAGGCTGGGTACCTGCTGGAATCTGAAGCTCACTCATTCCTTCAACTGTCTTTACCTGTTTTGAATGTCAAAGTATCCATTTGATCATGAGTCAACTATTAACAAAAAAGTATGCAAGAATTTAGATTCTGCTGCCTTCATTGCTGCGAATGCACTTTTCTAAAAGAAAAAGCACATGATGACTAATTAAGATCTTTCTATGTTTTTGCTTTCCCAGTTTAAGTCATTTCAGTTAATAGTGGACCAATCACTCTTTCTCACTCCCATTTATAGAATTGGCAAGGCACAAAGGAGAGTTAAATTCAATTAATTTGGCAAGTCATTACAACACTGAATTTAATTTTTGCAGATTATACGAGGAAGTAGATTTGGCTATCAGAGCTACACTCAATAGATTCATGACTTATTTGAACAGCCTATTGTGCACGTCTTATTTGAACTGCCTATTGTGCACATCCCTTCTGCAAGAAAGAGAAAAGTCCTTTGAGTTCACACCTTATCACACCACGCTTAACAGCTACATTAATTGAAAGAACTACCGTTATTCGAAGAAGTATATCTGACTGCCAAAAGAGCTACCTATTAAAGCAGCTGATGTTGCTGCTATGATTTTCACCTATCCATTCATACTGTATTTAACAAAGTATGTAATGTTACAAGAAGGAAAGTCCAACACTACATTAAGGAGTTCTATTTTCAATTTTCTCTAAACCAAGTATATCATAGTAGAAACATCTTCAAAATTCAAAACTTAATAGCATGATTTGTAACTTACAGGAAAAAAATGATAATAATTGAGTCATCTGCTTTCATATGTTAGGCAAATGAAATTTCATATACAATGTTGACCCTGTTCACAAAAACTTATGCTTTTGGGACTAGCAACGAGCAGACATTATTCCACAGTCATCCCGCTACATGTCTTCATTTCAAATCTTGATACCCCTTATTGGCTTGTGCCCCTACTTGTGATAAAATTATGTTTCAAGTTGCACGTGCAGGTGAACCTAACACGTGAAGGGATATACTAATTGTATAAATTCGTTTCTCACATTGTTGACCTGTTTCCTATTAGCTAAAAATTTGGGAACCAGAGGTAAACAATCAAAAATTAAAAATGAAAAGTACTTTATCTAATTGATGCTTCCTCACCTCAAATCAATAGTTCTTACTTGTCTATAAAAGACCATGAGTTGCACTTTTAATCAGAAAACTCAAATAACCAAAATTAACATAAATCATTAAAAAATGACCTTAACTTTCACCCCCAGAATTGCATCAAGATAACTGATAGATATTGTTGAGTTGAGATTTATGCCATCTCTTTGGATTCCACTTATCTCTTCAATATCAAGATACACAAAGAGATCTCCTGCAGGACCACTGCAGAAACCAGAATTAATTAGTGATTCAGAAACATGTAAAATGGCCAGAAATCTGCTTAAGGTTTACATGCAATAAAAAGTTACAAAAGTATTTAAACATTGAGTGCTCCTGTTACACATGCAATCATTGATTGACTACTACCAAAGGGAGAACATATGTTAGGGATTAAGTGCCTAAGACAGTAATATAGTTCAAGAAAAATAAGCAAAAAGGGAGTAAAATAGGAACTGTCAAAAGAACTATGAAAGATGGCAGGCAGTTGGAAATCTGCTCAAATGACAAGAATGATCTATCAAATAAATGGATTTAAAAGACTCAGAGGCTTTCAATATCTACATAATCAGTTTCAGCATCTTTATTGCACTCATGTGGTAAAATTGCAACCTAAGATATTAGTAGGAGCATATTTTATCATCAGAAACATGAGAAAGCTTTCATCTTCTTTATTTTCAAAGATGTGGGAAAATCAAACAATTTAGTATATCTTCTATGCAAGCAAGTAATGCTTAGTAAAGCTCCAATACTGGCCTGCATGTGAACTGTGAGGGATCAACTATTGTGGCTCATGGTGAACATGGTCAAATATAACACTGAAAGGAACAATTACAATTCCCTGTGACAATTTACCAAATAACCGGAAAAAACTTCTAGATATAAAAAGCAATACTCATCAACATACCCTCTTGGTCCAGCATCCCCTTCTCCAGCCACTCTAAGAATGCTGCCTTTGCTAACTCCAGGAGGAACTTTGACTTTGATATTTTTCCTAACACGAATTCGCCCTTCACCAGAGCATTTTCGACAGTATTCAGAAATCACTTCACCTTCCCCACCACAAGTGGGACAAATGGAAACCTAACATATGCAAAAGATGGAGATATGAGGATCAAACTGTAGGAAATCCTTCATGTCAAAATTCATGACTACAGGACAAGCAAACAAAAGAAAGTAGAGAATTTTTTCAATATATGAACTCATCAATCTGTCATACAATTCCATTCTTTACAAAGCCTGGTAACTGTTATTCAATAAGTAAAAGTTCCTTTGAATTGCAAGACTGTCACAATGATAGTTATTTTGTTGGAGTGCAAAAATTATCATTGCCATCACCGTTATTATGGCACAAATTTTGTACTTAGCTTCAATATGGTGCTCTACCAATTGTTTCATCAGATGAATTTTTGTGGCCAATAAGCAAAGGGACTGCAAATTGTTATTAGTTTTAGACTGTTTTCATTTGTTCAGAAAGGATTTCTTATCTTTTTTTACAAAAAGAAAATAAATCTTTCCATCAGACTACCATACCTCAAGCAATTCCATTTTCATGTGACCAATTTTTTAATGTAGTGGATTCTGGATAACTCTTGATTCTTCTAATCAAAAGATGCAACTGCTCATAGTGCAGAATTTATATGCACTTTGCCACACCAAATTATTGAAACTGTCCTTGTTGCAACAATATTACAAATGCATGCATTATACACATGTCTTGTCTAATCACTCAATACCCTCTCCTTTTCATGTCTTTCTTTGCTATAGCTCATTAAACTTCTTATGAACTCATACAAGCGATCACATAGCCAACATTATTTTCAACAAGTCAGAATATTAGATTTTGACTTAAGCAGTGATGTTGTCAAGAAAGCTCCAGTTTAAGAAAATGTGATGGGAGTTTTTATATATAAATTTCCATTCTAGAAACATCATGAATAGGGAAGAGGATAAGTTAAGCTTAACACCTGTGAGAACATGCCAAAGGGTGTCTGTTCAGTTCTCATCACTTGACCCCTGCCACCACAAGTTGAGCATACCCTCATCTTGGATCCTATCTTTGCTCCAGTACCAGTGCAAACTTCACAAGTTTCCAAATGAGAAAGGTCAAATTCTTTCTCAGATCCAAATATAGCCTCCGAAAATTCTAAAGTGATGTCATAACTGCAACACAATTAAACAACAAGTCAAGTGCATTCTTCACCCATCATAAAACTTGATGTTGCAAAATGTCAACACGAACATGATCTGTAAAATCAACATACCGTATGTCTTCACCCTTAATAACAGTACTACGGCGGCGTGTCCCAAATCCAGTTTCCATTCCAGGAAAACCACCCATGCTTGACCCAAAGAATGTCTCAAACAGATCAAAAGGATTAGTCTGTGGAAGAAGAAGAAATTTGGTAAGTCTTATTTGATTTTGTAGACATGCAGATCACAGTCTGTGCCTCCTCAATCAGTTATAGAGTCAAAAAACATTGTGGTTATACCATTTCCAAAGAGAAACTATTTTCCTCTCCCTCTCTCTCTCTCTCTCTCTCATACTTGAGTTGAACAGTGATTTAGAAAACTAAATTTTAATTCACACAATAGGGAAAAACTTCACTTTCATTATATCCAAATCTCACTCCTATTCATCAAGAAGATTGCTACTCTCAGCTTCATCAATAATAACAGTGAAAAATAAAAAGCCCTTAGACATATGCAACATAAGCACACTGCATATCAAAGAGTAAAGACTAATAAAAAGGCATAAAGAAAAGATTCAGGACAAGTCAATTTCACAACTACATGCACCTTACGAAATATTACAGAGAAGATACATTACCGTATAAGCACTGGATGCTCCCCCTACTGTACTCTTAACTCCAGCTTCACCATACCGGTCATACATAGCCCTCTTGTTATCATCTGATAGTACCTGACAATTTTGTACTTCAGAATTCAAAATACAATATGACCAATGCAAAATATGTAACTGCATAATGTAGTTTACACAAGCAAGCACTGTGGAAAATAAAATAACCAGAACCAACAGGGCGTTAAGGAAATGAAATACAGGCCAGGATGAATTTGTCTAAACTGGCCTTATCATGGCCCAAGGTGCTGTTCAGATAGATTGCCAACCCTTAAGTTAACAGGCCACAGATGTAGTCCAGTAATCCTTCAGATTGCCACCCAATGAAATTGCGAGCAATGTGACTAAGATCATGAAATAGCCATGGAAAAGTAACGGACGACAAAAAACTGTCTCCAAATATATGGAATACAGAGTAGACAATATAACGAGCAGAAGTACATTTAATTGAGCGATGCAGCTACAGTCCTAGTCCTACCATCACAAAACATCGAGTCCTAAAGAAGTTAAGAGACACATAACGAGTATAAAATTCTAATGCATACCTCATAAGCAGCACTAATCTCCTTGAATTTTTCAGTTGCTCCAGGTTCCTTGTTAACATCTGGGTGATACTGGAATTATAATAAAACCTAAAAACTTAGCATTCTAGGGAGAATAAAACCATAAATATGCAACACAACTAAAGCAAAAATCCATATCAAAAAGCATACAAGATCAATAAAGACAATGCATTAGATGACCAACAAGACACGCACCCACTTCAATTCAGACAAAAGTATGATCGCTAACTTTTTTCTTCCACACACCCACCTAAAATCCCATTAAAATTCAAACTTCCCAGAGACCAAATAGCTAAAAAGAAAAAAGCTTGCAAGTCAAATAAAGAAAGAAAGAACACAGAAAAGGAATAGATAGAGAGGAAATGGGGAAAAAGAAAAGCACCTGCCGAGCCAACTTTCGATAAGCGGCTTTAATTTCTTTAACGGAAGCAGATTTTGGAACCCCAAGAGTAGCATAATAATCGCCAGAAGCATTAATGTGAGGTCCATAACGATTATTGGAATTAAAAGAAGCAGCCTTGGACCTGACCTTGTGAGAAGTAACAGTGGTTAAAGATAAAGAAGAGAACTTCTTGCGAGACCAGAGGTGGTTGGAGCCACCTGTAAAGAACGAAGAAGAAGAAGAGAATGAGTTGGAAGAAGAAGCAGATGAGGCACAAGAAGAAGAAGATGATGAAGAAAGAAGAGAGAACGTAGTGGCTGTGGCTGTGGCTGTGGCTGTGGGCGCCATTGAAGTTAAAGATTGGATTTTTATTGGTTAATAAGTGCACAGTGTAATAATGGTGTGGTTGTCTTCGATCATTTCTCTGTTATTGTGTTGATGTGTTCTTTAACTGCTACAACAGAATGCGAGAGAGAGAGAGACACGCAGGGAGAAAAAAGGTTGGGTTTTTTTTGCCAATGGTTGGAGAAGAGAAGAGAAAAGATTGTGTTTGTGCTGCAACCGCACGTGCTAATTTCTCAACCTTTACTTTTTCTTTTTTTTCCTTTTTTTTTTTTTACTTTTATTATAAAACGGAAAAAACTATTTAAATTAATAGAATATTTTTATTATGTCAAATTAAAAAATTATAATTTTAAAATTAATATTTATATAAATAAAAATAATTAATTGTATTAATTATTTTTATTATATTTTATTTATTTTAATTTTATTAAAAATAAAAACTATTGATAATATATTAATAAAAAGTATTTAAAATTAAAAACTCAACTCATTTCGATTTACTTATATAACTAATTATCAATTTTCGCTTTTCACATATTGTAACTAATATAAATATTTTAAAATAAATAATTTTAGTAAATTATAAATTAATCAAACAATGTATAAATTTGAGCAATTAAAAACTCATAATAGTAATTTATTTAATTATTTTTTTAGTAGGGGTACATATATTTTTAATATGTATGGTGAGTTTTAGATACAATAGAACACAAATTTTTTAAAGTAAGAAATTTTTTTATTTTTTATAAAAAATTATTGTGAGTTTTAAAAATTCAAGATATAATTGTTTAGGAGTTAAATTTTAAACTTAATAATTTTGAAGTTTAATATATATAGAGAGAGAGAGAGTAAACAGCCACGTGTTTCATATATGAACGAAAAATTCATTTGACTCGTGATATATAGTAAATAAATAATTAAGTATATTATTATTAAATAAAAGTAATTTTATAATCTTAATTTTTTTATTATTAAAAAATACATCTCTAAATAAATGATTAATTTAATTTTTTTCTAAAAAAAATTCAAACTATTTAAGCATTTATATAATTATTGCTCTCAAATTGGATGTGAGTAAAGCCTATGATCTGGTCAAATGGTCTTTTCTAGATAAACTAATGCTTAAAATGTATTTATACATAAAAAAAATAAACTTCAAGTTCAAAAAAAACTATAAAATCCCTAGAATTGGTGGTTAGTGCATTTCAAAAAATGAAAAAATTATGAAATACACATGTGTTTATAGTTATAGTTAGAGATAGATCATGAGAAAAAATTAAATAACAAGAAAAATGCATCTCTAAATAAATGATTAATTTAATTTTTTTCTAAAAAAATATTCAAACAATTTAAGAATTTTTATTATTATGAACTCTTTTTATACATAAAATATAAACCTCAAGTTCAAAAAAACTATAAAATAACCCTAAAATTGGTGGCTAATACATTTCAAAAATAGAAAAGTTATAAAATAAACATATGTTTATAGTTATAGCTATCAATAAATTATGAGAAGAAATTAAATAACATGTGTTTCCTAATTCTATTAGAAATTAAAATTTGCAAGTTTAATGGAAAAAAAAGACATACATTAATATTGAAGGGTCACAGCATGAAATTATAATAAAAACAATACATATAAATTAAAAAAAAATCAATATATCATTGAAATATATCTATATACAGTGACGATTAATTAAAGTATGCATTAAATATATTTCATCAAATATAAAAACTATAAACTCTTTGAAAATATTTTTAAGTAATGCAATTATGAAATAAAGTACTTACTTTTTATAGATTTTAATTTAACCGTTAATCTTAATTCAGATAGGAATTCATAATCTAAATACAATTATATTTAATATATCTAAACATTAATTCTAACTTAAATAGAAATCCTATAAAATAGAAGTTAACCTAATTAAAATAGGAAATAGATTTTTAATTAAATTAAAATTATATTTTAATTAAATTTATTTTATTTTTATTAGTAAATAACTAAATTATCTAATTTTTATATAATAATAACTGAAGACTCTTTCGTAATTTTGTCTGTTATTCTCCCTTTGTACATTTATATATATTATTATATTATAGATTATAAATATAGAGAGAGATTTGTAAATATATTAAATACTATAAATTTATATAAAGATATAGATAATGATTGTTTTAATATGTTTTTTTAAGAGAATGTACGATAGAAACAAGATTTTTGTTCATCGTCTAAAATGCTTAACAGATTTTTTTTTTTTTCTTCATCATAATTAAAGTAACTTTTCATATTTTACCTTTTCATTTTGTGTATTTCGTTAATTATTATTTGACTTTCTTTTAATTGTGTTCGACCTTTCTACTTGATGGTCGTCCCTATGTATTAAATAAAATATAAAGTTGCATTAATTTAATAATTCCCGTTGATAACTTTTATAAATGTACCCTAATGACAATTCATGTTTCATTATTAAAAAAAAAAAAAATTCTTTCATTTATTTTTTATTAGAGTTGTGGCTATACGATGAACATCCAGTTCCTATTAGACACAATATTAGAAAGAACTCGATTTCAAAATTTTTCTTATTATTTTTCATGCAAAAGAATGTAATTGTAGGTTAGTTATTAGTATAAGAAACAAACCATGTAAAAAACAAATAAATTGTAACTCTTAACTGTAATTATTATCAACTATTGATCATTGCTCAATAAGATATAGTATTTTACATATTTACAGTAGCTTTAAAGTATAATTGTAAATGCTGTATGCTCATACCTAGTCCCAAGAATGGCAAGGCATTTTTTTTCCTTCACATTTCCAAACATGCATCATATAACCTTAAACCTCATAGTAACAAAAAAAAGGAGAGAATTGGAGTCCTCTGCCTGCAAGAATGAGATAAAAATGAATCTACTTCAAAGTTGGGCAAGTCTTCATAGCAGCTCTTGGGCTCTCACATCTTGGTAGTCATCTTGCCTGCAGGCATAAATAGGACTAACAATGCCATCAGAACAGGCCCTTCCTGCTGATATAGAATATGGATGTAATAACCATTCTTCTTTTTTCTGCTTCAACAAAATTTTAGGAAAGGTTGCCATGCCATCAGCTCTAATGCCTCTGATATTGCACAATATGATTCATGAAAGCTTTCAGGAAGGAGAGGATAAGCTGAGACTTCAGATTAATCTCTCTCCGTACTTTTTTTTTTTCTAATATGATTGAGCAAGACAAGAAAGAAATAGATTAAACCTCAAGTTATCAAGAACAAAAAAGACAGAGAGATACATGACAGAACAAGGATTACAAGATATTACATCGCATCATAATTTGCTATAAAGGAAAAAGAAAAAAAAAAACAATAAAAATGTATCTCCCTTGTAAAAATGCCAAGCTAAGATCCAGACCTCTTATCTGTTGAATTGGGAAACATGCATGGCAACATCTAACAGACGCATACTCTATCGTAACTGAAATCAAAGCACTCGAAATAAAGCATGCATTTCTACAATTTGTTGTCATAATTTGAATGATATCTTTATTAAAAGACATCAGGATGGAACCGTCCTGGGATTGGGCTGCTTTGCTCGGCCTGTCTCAAATGCATCATCAATGCATAGTTATTCACCTGGCACCAGAACAATAAAAGACAGAATTAGGATACCAAAAGAATAAAACAAATTAAATTTTCATTCTGCCCAATGTTTAATATTTTATTCTTCCTTCATCCTTTTAGTTTGCACCAGTATTAATCATTTTGATGCACCCAAACTGGAGATAGGATAGGGAAAAGAAAATTATTGATACTGACCTCAAGAGTTCTCAACTTTTCTTGGTATTGTGATACCAACTGCTTCAACTGCTGCAACTCTTGGTTCTTAACATCAAACTCTTTCTGGTGTTCATGCTGGATAGCTACAGCCCGTTTGAGTATCATATTCTCTCGGATCACTGCTTCAATATGCTCTTTCAGTGTCACATTTTCCTGAAAAAAATAAAAGGGCCACAGTCGTAGATTAGTACAAGAATTTGCCATCTAAGTCCAACTATGCTTCTAGCAAATCTACCAACAGTGACTTCAGACCACAACTCTAATATGGTTTCTCAAAGAATGCTGCAATTATAATTTTGGTTCATAATGCATGAAGTCAATTAGTGACTGTCAGAATAAAACCATAGATTGGGAAGATTTCAAATAACTGCATTAGAAATTCCAATGCATTAGCTTTGACTTTCTTCAAGAAGAAGAGGGATCTCTACCATCACACTTCTATTTTACCATTTTTTTTCCCTGTATCATGAAGATGAGATGACAAATAACTCATTGAATACTTATTTGCATAGCATTCATAGGGGGAAGATGGCTAATACTTCTTTGTACATTTATTATCCCGTTTGATTCGTTGGAAAAAGAAAGAACATCAAAATAGTTCACTCCCATATAAATAATACAAAAATGTTTAAAAAAAGGTTTAGAAATAATAAATGAACTCCTGCATTCCCTAAAAACATGTTTCAAAATGCTTGAAGCCAATCAAGTTTTTTAAGAGGTCCAGAATCTGATGTTTCTCTGCTGGTATTGTTGCCAGAAAAACATTATCTTTATATTTGTTATTTCAACTAAAACCATCATCAACTTTATCAACCACAACACAGCATTCTATCTATGAAAAGAAAGTTCTGTATTGATAAAAGAGAGATATACCTTTTGAAAATTATGTGCTGTCTCCTCGGCAGCACGCATAAGGATAGATTTCCCCAAACTCTCCAGCACTCTTGAGGCACGGGCTTTGGCATCATCAATGCTAGTAGCACTCATCATTTCTCTTACTAAGAGTTCCACCCATTCTGCCCCATCAACAGGAAGGTTGCTTGGGATTGATGCATTCGCAGATGCAGTGGCATCTCCTTCATCGGGCAATATACCTAGCAATTATCAACAGAGCAGTGAGATTCATTTTCCTATCTTTCTGTTATTTGGCACCAAATCAAGAAACACTGAAGCATAAAGCAAAAACAAAGATCATATGAAGCAATTACACAACTGTAAGCAATCAATTAGTTCTCGCTAATGTCTCCATTTCACAATGCAAAGCTTAAATTACTTCACATCCATGAAGGAAATATATTATAGAGCTCAAAGATCAAACATGTACTACTACTTACAATTCTGCAACCACAAATTCAAATATTTTATGCCATAAAACTGCAGGACTGCAGAATATTCAGCAAAAACCAACGTTTTACTTCATTAATTCTGCAGTTCAGTGAAACCTCAACCTCATAAAGCATGTAAAATCAAAAAAGGATGCAAGCTTTGCACATAAGACATGAAAAAAAAAATTCAAACTTCAGATAACTAAAATAAGAAATCTAATCTACGTAATAAATTTAAATGCAACAAAGTAACATACCTTGGTCTGCCTTGGGACCTGATTCTTCAGGAGCAAAACCCGAAGTCTGGTCCTCGGAGCGATCATTAAGGCTGAGGCTCTTAATGGCGGAGTCTACATCATTGCCGCATTCATCCAGTGCCCTCTCAAGAACCTGCAATATGACTACATCATTAGCAATACGAAAACAACAATTAAAATTACAGCACAATCAATTAAAACCCCAAACACAAGCGCTCACCTGAGGATCCAAACTAGGAAAAAGAGACTTAAGCTGAAAGATAGGAGAAGGCGGCGAGAAGCAGCGAGCAGGAGAAGCAGCGCCAGTGCTGCTGCAACGGTGCCGTTTAGAGAGAGGAGGAGAAGGAAGGTCGTCGTGGAAGTGGTTGAACGATCTTTTGCTTCCGCAAACAACCGCTGACATTTTCTGCAGGGTTTTTTCTCGATTTTGATATTTGTTTGTGTTTTTATGTTATGGTGGAAACGTTGTATATATAGGCGTGGTGTTGGTGGTGGTAGAAGAGGAAGACGGTGGCTTTTCTTTTTGAAAAAGATAAAGGGGGCGCGTGGAGTCGTTTCAGGATGCTTAAAACGATGACGTATTTATGTCACGATAAAATCATTCTGCGAGTTGGAACTAGTATTTTTTTTTTTTTGGTGGAAAGGAGGGAAGGCCCAAAAAGCATCAAACAATTAGATACAGCTGCTTCTTACCTAAGGAATTCTCACTCCATCGCTAATACTATGCATGGCAACTACAGGGAAGGGAAGGGAAAGTTTTTTTAAAGAAAAGGGAAGAAAAAAAATAAAAATTATAGATTTTATTATATCTGGTAACTTAAAATTAATTAGTAAAGGAAAAAAAAGAAAAATATTTAAAAAAGAAATAAAATTTTAAATTATAATATATTTTGAAATTAAAATAATTTACACATGTAATCAATTTTATCTTAAATTAAAAGAAATGAGAGCAAATTATATCATATATCTCTGTTCATATGACAATATGTACCAGGTGAATTAAAAGAAGAGTTTTTTATTTTTATTTTTTTAACGTTTTATGTGTTATAGTTGGCAATTCCATTGACGTAACCAAGTAAAGTGGAACAAGCGGCAAGTATGAAGATGCATTTGAAAGCAACCTCAAGCTTCTTCTTCAACAGGATTCTTCAACACCTCTATCGGCGAAATCCCAAACAAAGTATACGTCCAAGCACTTTGTAGAGGGGACATTAATTCTGCAGTTTGTCAAAACTCTATAGCAAATGCAAGATAAGAAATCAAGAGACGCATCAAACCCAAGAAATGCATATGTGTAGGAGTAAAAAAGGGACTTATATAAGGTGGTGGAGATGGATTGGAGGTTCGAAGCGTAGCATCGTTGGTGGGTGGCTAAAGTTTCAGTTTTGGCGTGGTGTTTCATGTAACATCAAGGTCATTAGTCTGTGTTTTGGAGTTTCAGTTGGACAAGTCTTCCGTTGATAATGTGAATCTTAAGCTTTGAATCATGATCTGCCTCTAATTTTTTGTTACTGCAAGTATGGAGAATTTCAAATATTTCAGTTTTTGTTTAGCAAATTATTTTTCTTTATTGATGTATTTGAGTGGTTATTGTTGTTTTCAAGGGAATTAAATTAGTGATTTGGGTGCTTCTTGATATAAAAATGTTTTATTTTTCTTGTATAACGTTATTGGATGATATAAGATAAGAGCTCCTCTTTTCACAAGGCTATAGAATAAATAACAAGTGGCTCTACTTTTGTCAAATGGTGAAGTGGTTTCATGTAACTTCAAGTTCATTAGTATCTACGTATAGGATCATTAGTTGTAATGTAAAGATTTATCTGTTATTGATCGGAGGTTTATCATAACTTTAATATATTTTTTGTCAAATTCATTTATTTAGTTTTTCTATCTAATGAATATAAATGTTTTATCTTATTAATCTACATTATATAAGTAATCAACCTACATTATTTCACTAAAATAAAAAATACAAGTAAAAGTTTATTTATTAGAATTAAAAATTAAATAATTTTTTAATGAAAATTTTTTTATTTTGACTCAAATCATGAATAAAAAATTAAATTCAACAACTGTGATTAATAAAATAAAAATAAAAATAATTTTTTGATAAATAAAAATACTTTTTCATTTCTATTAATTTAAAAAAAATAATTATAATAAAAAAATAAAGTTTAATTTGAAAGAATGATAAATAAAAAAAATGAAATTTTTGAAAAACGAAACTGAATTCAAGATAATTTTTAATAATAGCTATAAAATGATCCAAAACTTCTAGGTAATAGAGCTTTTAATTTCTATTAAGTTTGAAAACAACTTTTTTAATTAAAAAAAAAGAAAGACAACTTTTGGAGAAGATTTGTATTAAGCTAAAACAAATACCTTTATTGCTTATGTTTCTCTCGTTAATGAATACACACACATATATATAAAAGTTTGTTCCTAAAAATGGATAACTAAAAAAATAACTTATTAAATATAAACCATTGAATTTGATGGTTTATATTAAAGAGCAATAATAGTCGTTGTTGGTTTTAAAACAAATACGTTTTAAACCATCAACCTTTAACAAATACATTTACTAATAAGAAGATTATTAATAACTAATAATAAGATCCTCCTAGATCATGACTCTCCCATTTAAGTGGCTTAAACTCTTGATCAAGTTAGAATTTGAGATGAGGAGATTCTTGAGCTATTTTATCTTGGGCATACCACTTAGACTTATGTAGAAGTTGCCCTTTCTTGCTAATGCAAAATACTTTTGTTTTACACGTTTGGTTTCATGAACCTTTTGCTCCAATATACAGTAATCCTCTAAAGGATCTTCCTGTTTTATCTTTAAGTCATCGACCGTAGGAAGACAGGCATCCTCATCAGGATCATCATCCAATAGAGATGGTTCAAAGAGCTTCAAGTTCTCAGGATTAATGATTGAGTACATATGCATGTATGGTGGTAGGTCAAGCTAGAAGGCATTATCACTAATTTTCTTGATGATTGTGAATAGTCCATATCTGATAAGCTTCAATTTCTTCCCTTCTCTCTGTAACCGCTCCTTACTGAGGTATAGCCATACTAGGTCAACTTCTTTGAAATTACATGGTTTACGATATTTTTTATAGCAATTTTTATACCACTGCTGCGAACGTGGTAGTTGTGCTTCCACTTTTGAGTGAATCTTTCTAACTCATTCGAGAAATTTCTGTGCTCGAACATGTTCTTCTTCTTCCTTTCCACTTAATGATTTGTCACCTGTAGTGAATGCCATGTCAAAAGGGCTTTGACGTAAGAAACCTAAATAAACTTCGAAAGGAGATTTTAATGTAGAGCTATAAATTGCTTAGTTAAAAGTAAACTGTAAATAGGGGAGACTTTCATCCCATGTTTTTGGATGCTTGGAGTTGTAACCCCTTAATAAATGTACCATAGTCTGATTAACAACCTTTATTTGTCCGTCCGTCTATGGATGAAAAGTAGTATTGTGCTTTAACCTGGTATCCATCATTCCTCATAAGGATCTCCAAAAATAGCCTAAGAATCGATTATCTATGTTTGATATAATCGATGTTGAGAGGCCAAAATATTTCCAAACATTATGGAAAAATAATTTAGCTACCCCTTCTTTTGTGACAGTCTTCTTGCATAGAATGAGTATTATTATCTTACAAAAATGATCCACAACTACAAATAATTAACTTAGTTTTAGGCAATCCTCCAAGAAAGTTCATTGAAATGCTCTCCCAAGGTCGACTAGGTACCGGTAGTGGAAGATATAGTCCTAACTTCCTATTGGAAGGCTTGGAGGTATTACAAAGAACATAACCTCATATGTACCGAGAGACATATAGGTGCACCTTTAGCTAAAAGACATATCGACGTAGATTCAGTAAACTTTTCTCTACTCCAAAATGTCCTGCAACTTTGGAAATATGAGCTTCACAAATTCACTACAATCTATCATCATTTTCTAGTATGCACAATTGTGTTCCTTTGTACATTAGTCCATCCTTCAGTTGAAACTCATTGGTTTTCCCTTGTTGCAGCTTAGCATGAGTTGAACTAAAATTAGTGTCTGTGTCATACCCTTTCGCGTACTTATAAGGAACTATAGGCTGGATTTGTATAGCCACCAATAATAAGGAACTTACTAATGTAGGGGGTCGAGATAACATATCCTTTTTCATTGTATTCTATTAAGCCCCTATGCTTTTATTTAAATTCTTGATAATATCATTTCTATATGCAATACTTAACACCGTTAATGGGTCTATCAAATTGGTCCTTAATAGCTACATAAATAAAAGTATAGGGGCTCAATATAATGCAATAAAATGATAAGGGCTGTAATATCCCGTACTTTTTAAATATTTTTACACTGTACGGGGATATGCAGTGTTAATAATTTATGTATATTATATGATATTTTTATGAGTTGTTATGTATTTAAAACCTATTTTAATTATCGTGTATTATTTATAGTACTTTACGTAAAATTTTCCCGGGACTTGCATTTTCAGGGAAATTTTCACGTAAATAATTTATTATTAATTATATTAAATATATTTTTAGACTTGCATGAACTCATACGTATTTTTAAATTACTAAACACCGTGTATGTGTGCGATATTTATTTAATTAGGGTTTAATATATATTACCCTAATATTTTATTAATTATTTATTAGTTTTATTGTTATTTAATTATTTTTATTTAGTATAAATTATTAAAATATTAAATTTTATGTGTGTGGTGCATATTTAATGTGTGTAATTTAATATTATTTTAATATATAGTATAAAGTATATATATATACATATAATATATCAAAAAAAATCAAGTTTTTAGAAAATTACCATTTTGCCCCCGACTTCTCTCTTCTCCCTCCCGATCGTTTCCTCGCCGTCCGACGCCTGCAACTGCTGATTTCTCATTGTTGGTGTGCCGTCTGGTGTGCCACCACCTTCTCCAGCCTTCCTCGCCGCCTGTAGCAACGGATTCCGGTGCCTGGAAGTCGGTTTTGGCCAGAGAAGCTGAACTTCTCTTCACCGTCGATCACGACGATTCCGATCACCATTTTTGACACCTCTGATCTCTTTCTTCTCCTTGAGCTCCGGTGAGTGTGATTCTAGCTTTGGTTTGAGCTTAAATTGTCTAGAATTGCTTAGGTTTCGAATTTTCAATTTCGGTCACATTAGGGTTTTTGATTTTTTTTCAGCTTCGAATTGATTGATTCATGGAAACTCTCTTCACAAATGTTGATCCTAGTAGCTTAATCTACATTTATGAATTTTTGTGGAATTTTTGGAGATTTTGGATTTTTGGGTATTTTTGAATATTTTAATATTATTTTCTAATTTTCGGAAATTAATTATTTAAATTATGAAATTGTGTTTTAAGGTTAAATTAGGTGTTGAAATTAATTATAGGAATTTATTTGGAATTTTTATGAATTTCTAAGTATTTATTTTGAATTATTGAAGTTTATGTAAATTTGGAAAATTAGGGTTAATTGTGTTTTTAATTGAATTTAATTGGGTAATTGAGTTTAATTATTAATATTATTGATAAATATGTTGATAAAATTAATTTTGGATAATTGTATAATTTTTGGTGAATTTTTGAAGTAATTTAAGTATATTTATATATATAAGGGTATTTTGGTAATTTTACCCTAAATTGGCTAAAAATGTAATTTAATTGGTTTTAATAGTTATATAAGTTATAAAAATTATTTCTACAAATTATTTAGTATTTTTAACTAATTAAAACTATTTTTCGTGAATTATTTTCAATTATATATATAATATACGGTTTTCCTAATAAAATGAGTTTTTATCGGTTTTTACAGTGTTTTAAGGTTAATTATGTAATTTCTACCTATAAAATGAATTTCTATGTTATAAGGATATTTTTAGTATTTCCTGAATTATTCTGTGTTTGTGGACCCCGGTCGGTAGATTGTAGTCTGGAGTCCGACCGAGGGGTTGTGAATGAGATGTGGTGTTTATTTTCGAAGTGTATTTCTTTGCAGGGTCGGCTCTACTCCTTTGAGTAGAGAGATATCCATTTTACAAGGGAGGTTCTGCCGGATTTTCGGTAGAATTCTCATAAAACGTGATATCCGGTCGAACCCTGATATCGATTCTGTGTTTAATACTCTAGATCAAATTCTAGGATTTCTGTTAGGTTTATTCTAATGTCTGTCGTTATTGCTTGTTTAGTTGCGCCGAGACCGAGGGCTCATGGACCAGGCCTGTCGGACCCGTCTCATGGAGTGCACTAGGGTGAGTTACTATACTATATATATATGCTTTAGGATGCATGTTTTAGAAAAGTATGCTTTATTTTAATAAAATATGCATAAATGATTTAAGTATTACTTAGGCTTATTTTTGGTATATTTTGGTATATTTTCAACTATATGCATGTTGTATAACTAAATTATTCTTAAAAATGCTTTTATGTATATTTTGGTATATTTTAGTTTATTTTGTAATTGTATTGGAATTATTCGACGTATATATACTCGAAATATACCTGGTTTACTTTTGGTATATTTCTAGTATATATATGGTTTATGTTGCTATTTTATTTAAATTCATGCATCATTTATTTGTGAATGAATGATTTATATTATTAATGAAGGATATCAATAGAACATGCTACCTAGTGGGCAGCACTAGGACCGAGTACGTACCGGTACGCCTATAGTATTTAGGCTATATTACTAACCTATTTATGGATATTGATTGATTATGATTATTTGATGTGTGAGATATGGTTTGGAGGTGTGATTGTTGGAGCTCGGTTGACCAAGTGTCTCGGGGCCAATCACACTGGCAGTCAGACTGCTGGAGCTCGGTTGACTTAGTGTCTCGGGGCCAGTCTACTGTCTAAATGGATTAAGTGGATATATTTAGATTAAGTGAGCCTGTATGGCTAGAGTGTTGTCTAACACTGTTTTCGAGGTTACGATATTCTAGGGTTCTATGTGATCCTTCATAAAAGATGATTTTCAATAAAATATATATAAAATGATTTTATTGCATCTGTGTGAATTTGCCTGTATATATATACATATTATATATATACTGTTGATTGTATGCATTGTCACTTAGTGTGTATGTATATATATTATAGTAATTCACTCAGTGAGGTCTGACTCCCCTCCGTTGACTAATTTTTCAGGAGAGTCAACATCTTCAGACCTCAGTAGCAGGCCTGTACATCGGATTTCTTTCGCCCTGGCTTCTTTGTGTAAACTGCTTACTTGAGTCTTATTTTTATAATCTAGACACTGCAGTAGTTGTAAATTAATCGTGGGATTTTATGTATTTTATTTATGTGAGATATTGTATTACACTTGAACTGGATTTGTATTAAAAAGATTTTATACATATATGAGATGAGATTTGATTTAAATCCAGTTGGTGAAAATAATATTATGATATTTATGATCTTCATTTCCGCTGCATTTGATATTGTTATTATTATTATTGCATGTTTATTTTATTTTTAGGCTTGCTACGAGTTCCAGATTTGAAAGAATTCTAGTTCCCTAGCGCCGGTCATGACCCCTGTTTTGGGTCGTGACAAAGTTGGTATCAGAGCGGAGTTCTGTATCAGGGCTTAGTTGTGTGAGTGGTGGCCCTAGTTTTTAGAGTTGTGTTTTCTATTGAACTACTGCAGTGAATTAGGTTCAAGTATGTCTTGATAAGTATTCTTTGTTTAGTTTTCAGCGTTATTCCTCCGTTGTCTGTTTTGTCTGAATCTTTTCGTTTGTCTTTTCAGAATGAGGAGGCGAGCGCGTGTCGCTCCACCGGTCGTTGAGGCCGAGGATGATGAGTCTTTTCAGGATGAGGTTTTACCTCCTGAGCAGCCAGTTAGACGTAGAGGTCATGGCAGAGGTAGACCTCGAGGAGCGGCAGGTCGCCATAGGCAGAGAGAGTTACAGGACGAGAGAGCCTGAATTTGATGTTCCTGTTCCTCCAGTTGGTTCAGCCTGTTCAGCCTGCCTATCAGCAGGGTATGTCTGACCCTGAGGTAGCTTTGTTCTATGCCCGAGTTGGCAGGATTGCTTTTGATGGTACTTCCGATCCATTGGATTTTCTGCATGCGATCGAGACTAGGACTCGGACTGCTCATACCGAGTACCAGCGGATCATGATCGTTGAGTTGTCTGTCGAGGGACCAGCCCTAGACTGGTTTATTCAGATGATTCAGCCTTATATGATGACGATGACGTGGGCTCAGTTTCGAGAGCGATTTATGAGGAGATTTTATCCAGAGCCTCTTCGTTTAGAGCTATCGTCTCCGTCTGACCAGTATTTCTCGTGAAGATCGATCTGTAGAGGAGTATACCCGAGAGTTTCTGCATCTGGGTAGATATGCTGAGGATCTGATGCGAGATCAGTATTTTACAGTCACTACCTATGTTACTAGTTTGGGTTCAGCTTTTGCTGGTATGCCTACAGCAGGCCTTACTCTGGAGTCTGTGATTGAGTTGGCCAAGGAGATTGAGCTAAGACTAGTTAGGCAGGGAGCGATGCCTGATTATTACCAACTGGGAGTTCAGTCGAGTGGATTGCAGGCTACTCCATATTCGAGTTTTCACGTTGGTTCGAGTAGTCAGCAGCGAGGTCCGACTCAGCAGAGTCAGAGACAGCAGCAGCGAGTGCATCAGAGCAGTAGACATGGCCGTGGAGGTCAGCGTAGATCATTTAGATTCGGGTCAGATGCTTCGAGCAGCAGCAGTGGTCGTAGTTTCTGGATCAGCGGCCAGTGTTGTCAGACTTATAGTAGAGTCCATCAGGGACCATGTTATCTGACACCACTGATATGCTTCAGATGCGGGTAGACAGGACATTTTACCAGATTGTGTACTTATTCTGGAAATCAGCAGCAGTAAATTTTGTGATTCCCACAGCAGTCGATTGCTAGTGCCGCACCTGTGCCATTTCAGTTACCACCAACTCAGCATCAGAGTTCCACTCAGTTTGTTCCACAGCAGAGTCATGGTAGAGGTACTAAAGGAGGTGCCAGAGGTGTTGGCCAGGCTTCTACCAGTCAGCAGGGAGGTCGAGGTCAGGCCAGAGTTTTCCATCTTACTCAACAGGATGCTCAGGCATCTAATGCAGTCGTGGCAGGTATTGTTTCTGTTTATTAACTGGATGTTTGGGTTTTGTTTGATCCGGGTGCCACGCATTCGTTCATTTCTCCTGTTTTTGATTCTAAATCTTGTTGGCAAGCTTCGAGGATGGCTTTTCCTTTGTCTGTTGCCACTCCTCTGAGCGATTCCTTGGACACCGATATTGTTCTTTCTGGTTGTCCAGTTCTCGTGGGAGATAGAGAATTACCCGCTGATTTGATTTTATTGGATGTGATGGAGTTTGATGTTATTCTAGGAATGGATTGGTTATCTCAGCACTATGTCGTGGTAGATTGCAAGAATAAAGAGGTGACCTTCAGAATTCCTAATGAAGTAGAATTTAAGTTTGTTGGTGATAGGAGTTCAGCACCTCAGAATCTTATTTCTGCTATTACGGCTAGGAAGTTATTGAGGAAAGGTTATCAGGGATATTTGGGCATTGGTCAGGGATACTTCAGTGAAGAAGTTGTCACTCACAGATGTTCCTGTTGCTTGTGAGTTTCCTGATGTTTTTCCCGAGGAGTTGCCAGGTTTACCACCTCATAAAGAGATTGAGTTCTGTATAGATGTGGTTCCAGGTACTACTTCTATATCTATGCCACCCTATCGAATGGCTCCTACAGAGTTGAAAGAGTTGAAGGAGCAGTTGCAAGAGTTATTGGATAAAGGTTTTATAAGACCTAGTGTTTCTCCTTGGGGTGCACCAGTCCTGTTTGTGAAGAAGAAGGATGGTACCCTGAGACTGTGCATTGACTACAGAGAGTTGAATAAGGTGACAGTGAAGAACAAGTATCCTCTCCCGAGGATAGATGATTTATTTGACCAGCTACAGGGTGCACAGTTCTTTTCTAAGGTTGACTTGAGGTCGGGCTATCATCAGTTGCGGATTAGTGAAGCTGATGTTCCTAAAACAGCGTTCCGCACTAGATATGGCCATTATGAGTTTCTGGTGATGTCTTTTGGTTTGACTAATGCACCAGCAGCTTTTATAGACCTGATGAACAGGGTATTCAGACCGTATATGGATCAATTTGTGGTAGTCTTCATTGATGATATACTGGTTTATTCAAGGAGTATGGAGGAGCATGTATATCATTTGAGGATTGTACTACAGACACTGAGAGATCATCAGCTTTATGCTAAATTCTCGAAGTATGATTTCTGGATGGAAAGTGTTTCTTTTCTTGGACATGTAGTATCTAAAGAAGGTATTCAGGTTGATCCATAGAAGGTTGAGGCAGTATCTGAGTAGCCTAGACCTACTTCTGTTATAGAGATTCGGAGTTTTCTGGGTTTAACCGGGTATTATAGGCGGTTTGTGCAGGATTTTTCTAGAATTGCAGCCCCTATGACTCGTTTGACTCAGAAGAATGTCATATTCGAGTGGTCAGAAGCTTGTGAGAATAGTTTTCAGTTGTTGAATGTCACGACCCAAAACAGGGGCCATGACCGGCGCTAGGGAACGGGAATTCTTTCGAATCCGAAACCCATAGCAAGCCTAAAAAATAAAATAAACATGCATAATCATAATTGTTATAATATGCGGCGGAAATAAAAATCATAATATCATAATATTATCCACATCACTGGATTTAATCAAAATCCCATCTCATAAATATATAATCTTTTAATACAAATCCAGTTTCAACATAATACATCTCTTTAAAATAAAATACATGAAATCCAATACTTTAATTCACAACTACTGCAGTGTCTAGATAAAATAAATAAGACTCAAGTAGACAATTTACATAAAGAAGCCGGGGCGGAAGAAATCCGGCGTATCGACCTGCTACTGAGGTCTGAAGAAGTTGACTCTCCTGAAAAATAGTCAACGGAGGGGAGTCAGACCTCACTGAGTGAATTACTATGATATATATACATACACACTAAGTGATAATGCATACAATCAACAGTATATATATAATATGTATATATACAGGCAAATTCATACAGATGCAGAAAAATCATTTTTATATTTTTACTGAAAAATCCCAATTTATGAAGGATCACATAGAACCCTAGAATATCGCAACCTCAGAAAATAGTGTTAAACAACACTCTGGCCATACAGGCTCACTTAGTCCAAATATATCCACTTAATCCATTTAGACAGTAGACTGGCCCCGAGACACTAAGTCAACCGAGCTCCAGCAGTCTGACTGCCAGTGTGATTGGCCCCGAGACACTTGGTCAATTGAGCTCCAGCAATCACACCTCCAAACCACATCTCACACATCAATAATCATATCCAACCAATATCCACAAATAAGTTAGTATTATAGCCTAAATACTATAGGCGTACCGGTACGTACTCGGTCCTAGTGCTGCCCACTAGGTAGCACGTTCTATTGATATCCTTCATTCTTAAATATAAAACATTCATTCACAAAAATAAATGATGCATGAATATAAATGAAATAACAATATAAACCATATATATACCGGAAATATACCAAAAGTAAACCAGGTATATTTCAAGTATATATATGTCAAATGAATTCAATCAAATTATAACTTAAGCTGGAAATATATTTAAAAACATTTTAAATATATTTTATTCACAAAATATGCATATAATTTATTATATACCAAAAATAAACCAAAAATATACTTAATGTAAACTTAAGAAATAATCAAATTATTTATGCATATTTAATCAACATAAAACATGCATTTCTAATCATGCATCCTAAGCATATATATATAGTATAGTAACTCACCTAATGCGCTCCACGAGACAGGTCCGACGGGCCTGATCCACTAGCCCTCGGCCTCGGCGCAACTAAACAAGCAATAAATAATAGACATCAGAATAAACCCTAACAGAAATCCTAGAATTCAATCTAGAGTATTTAAGTACGGAAACAGAATTAGGGTTCGATTGGATATCACGTTTTACGAGAATTCTACCAAAAATTCGACAGAACCTCTCCTGTAAAACAGACATCTCTCTACTCAAAAGAGTAGAGCCGACCCTGCAAGGAAAATACACTTTGAAAAAATAGCTCAATATAATCAAAATCCCACGGTCGGACTCCAAACTACAGTCCACCGACCGGGGTCCACAAACACAGAATAATTTCAGAAATACCAAAAATATCCTTAAATCACAGAAATACATTTTATAAGTATAAATTACATAATTAACCTTAAAACACTGTAAAAACCGATTAAAACTCATTTTATTAGAAAAACCGTATATTATATATATAATTGAAAATAATTAACGAAAAATAGTTTTAATTAGTTAAAAATACTAAATAATTTATAGAAATCATTTTTATACCTTAAATAATTATTAAAACCAATTAAATTACATTTTTAGACAATTTAGGGTAAAATTACCAAAATACCCCTATATGTATAAATATACTTAAATTACTTCAAAAATTCACCAAAAATTATACAATTATCCAAAATTAATTTTCTCAACATATTTATCAATAATATCAATAATTAAACTCAATTAACCAATTAAATTCAAATAAAAACACAATTAACCTAATTTCTCAAAATCACATAAACTTCAATAATTCAAAATAAAATTTAGAAATTCATAAAAATTCCAAATAAATTCCAATAATTCATTTCAACACCTAATTCAACCATAAACTCCAATTTCATAATTTAAATAATTAATTTCCGAAAATTAGAAAATAATATTAAAATATTCAAAAAT
This sequence comes from Mallotus nudiflorus, assembly GCA_947683625.1. Classification (NCBI taxonomy): domain Eukaryota; kingdom Viridiplantae; phylum Streptophyta; class Magnoliopsida; order Malpighiales; family Euphorbiaceae; genus Mallotus; species Mallotus nudiflorus. Next base: position 7,270,503 of record CANTUR010000014.1, read on the forward strand.
ACCCAAAAATCCAAACAATCTCCAAAAATTCATACATGTAGATTGAGCTACTAGGAACAACATTTATGAAGAAAGTTTCCATGAATCATCAATTCGAAGCTCAAAAAAATCAAAAACCCTAATGTGACCGAAATTGAAATTCAAAACCTAAGCAATTCTAGACCATTTTAGCTCAAACCAAAGCTAGAATCACACTCACCGGAGCTCAAGGAGAAGAAAGAGACCGGCGGTGTCAAAAACGGTGGCCGGAGGAGGGAGAAACAGTGAAGGGTTGATTTTTGGCCAAAAGAGGAAGAATGGAGCTGCCGGCGCCGGGGAAAGGAGCTGGAGGCGGCGGGGGATGGCTGGGAACGGCGGTGGCAAGTCGGGAGGCACACCGACGGTAGGTGGCCGGAGTTGCAGCGGGAGAGGATGGGTGGTGGTCGTCGGGCGCGGGAGAAGGAAGAAGGAGAAGAAGAAAAAGAAAAAGAAAGAAAAAGGAAAGAAAAAAGAAAGAAAAAGGAAAGAAAAAGAAAAAGAAAAAGAAAGAAAAAGGAAAAAAAAAGAAAAAGAAAAATAAAATAATTAAATATTAATAAAATAATAATAAAAAAAATAAATTTTAATAATTTAATAATAAATAAAATAATTAAATAATAATAAATAAATAATACAATATTAGGGTTTTATGTATTAAACCCTAATTAAATAAATATACACACACGTAGGCTTTATTTAGTATTTAAAAATACGCATGAGTTCATGCAAGTCCGAAAATATATTTAAAATAATTAATATTAAAATATTTACGTGAAAATTTCCCCGAAAATGCAAGTCCCGGGAAAATTTTACGTAAAACACTGAAAATAATACACAGTAATTAAAATAGATTTTAAATACATATCGACTCAATAAAATATCATAATATATATACAAAATTATTGACACTGCATATCCCGGTACAGTGTAAAAATATTTTAAAAAAAACACGGGATATTACATTGAAGGAGAAGTTGACCACAGCGCCAGTATTAGCTTTGCCTAATAGTGTGGATAAGTTCACAGTTTACTGTGATGCCTCTAGAATTGGCCTTGGTTGTGTGTTGATGCAGAATGAAAGGGTGATAGCCTATGCTTCGAGACAGTTGAAGAAGCATGAGCAGAACTATCCTACATATGACCTTAAGATGGCTGCAGTGATCTTTGCTTTGAAGATCTGGAGACATTATTTGTACGGGGTGACTTGTGAGATATTTACTGATCACAAGAGCCTTAAGTACATTTTCTAGCAGCGAGATTTGAATTTGAGGCAGAGGAGATGGTTGGAATTATTGAAGGATTATGATTGCGAGATCTTATATCATCCGGGTAAAGCTAATGTTGTAGCAGATGCCTTGAGTAGGAAGTCCTCAGGCAGTCTTGCTCACATCAGTGTTGAGAGGAGACCGTTGATCCAGGAGTTGCATCTGTTGGTGGATCAAGGTCTAATGATGAAGATTAGTAGATCAGGTGGATTGCTAGCTCAGTTTAAAGTGCGATCTGTACTGAGGGATAGGATTAAAGCAGCTCAGAGCCGAGATCCTATTCTAGAAGAGCTTGCAGAGAATGTCAGAGCAGGGAAGTTCACTGATTTCACACTCGATGGTGACGGTGTGTTGTGGATCAGTGGTAGATTGTGTGTTCCTGATGTGGATGATTTGAGAGAAGAGATCCTAGAGGAAGCACATTCTACAGCTTATAGCGTTCATCCAGGTGTCACTAAGATGTACCACAGTACCAAGAGATTTATACTGGTGGGATGGATTGAAGAAGGATGTCGTTGATTATGTTGTTAAGTGCTTGACGTGTCAGCAAGTGAAAGCCGAACATCAGAAGCCTCTGGGAAGCTTCAGCCTCTTCCTATTCCCGAGTGGAAGTGGGAAAGGATAGCTATGGATTTTGTGGTCGGTTTACCTTGTTCTAAGGATGGATACGATTCTATCTGGGTGATTGTAGACAGGTTGATGAAGTCTGCACATTTCTTGCCTGTGAAAGCCACATATTCAGTTGCTAGATTGGCGAAGTTGTATGTGAAGCATATCGTATGCCTTCATGGAGTACCTGTGTCCATTATGTCAGATAGAGGTTTGGTGTTTACCTCTCATTTTTGGCAGAAGTTGCAGGAAGCGATGGGCACTAGGTTGGATTTTAGTACTGCTTTTCATCCTCAGACAGATGGTCAGTCTGAGAGGACGATCCAGACACTGGAAGATATGTTGAGGATGTGTGTTTTGGATTTGGAGGTAGCTGGGATGATCATTTGCCACTCGTAGAGTTTGCATATAATAACAGCTACCATAGCAGTATTGGTATGGCACTGTATGAGGCGTTGTATGGAAGGAAATGTAGATCCCCTTTGAGTTGGGATGAGATTGGTGAGAGAGCTTTGACTGGACCTGAGATGGTTCAGGATGCTGCAGAGAAAGTCACTGTGATTAAGTGCAGATTAGAGACCACAGTTAGCCGGCAGAAGAGTTATGCGGATCCTAGGCGCAGAGATATGGAGTTTCAGGTTGGAGATTTTATTTTTCTGAAGGTATCTCCGATGAAGGGTGTGATGAGATTTGGTAGGAAAGGTAAGTTAGCACTGAGATAAATTGGATCGTTTGAGATTCTGGAGAGAGTTGGCACTGTTGCATATCGGTTGGATTTGCCTCCGAATATGTCACAAGTGCATCCAGTATTTCATATCTCGATGTTGAGGAAGTATATCTCAGACCCTTCACACGTGTTGCAGCCCGACAGTGTAGAAGTGAGTGAAGATTTGACGTTTTTGGAAGAACATGTGGCAATTGTAGATTATCAAATTCGACAGTTGCGTTCGAAGCAGATTCCGATGGTCAAGGTTCTGTGGCGTAGCGATAGAGTCGAGGAGCATACGTGGGAGACTGAAGCTGAGATGCGAGCTTCTTACCCGTATCTCTTTCCTTCCTAATTCTGTAATCTTTTCTTTTTGGAATTCGGGGACGAATTCTTGTAAGGGGGGAAGACTGTAATATTCCGTACTTTTTAAATATTTTTACACTGTACCGGGATATGCAGTGTTAATAATTTCTGTATATTATATGATATTTTTTTGAGTTGTTATGTATTTAAAACCTATTTTAATTATCGTGTATTATTTATAGTACTTTACGTAAAATTTTTTCGGGACTTGCATTTTTGGGGAAATTTTCATGTAAATAATTTATTATTAATTATATTAAATATATTTTAGACTTGCATGAACTCATACGTATTTTTAAATTACTAAACACCGTGTATGTGTGCGATATTTATTTAATTAGGGTTTAATATATATTACCCTAATATTTTATTAATTATTTATTAGTTTTATTGTTATTTAATTATTTTTATTTAGTATAAATTATTAAAATAATAAATTTTATGTGTGTGGTGTATATTTAATGTGTGTAATTTAATATTATTTTAATATATAGTATAAAGTATATATATATATACATATAATATATCAAAAAAATCAAGTTTTTAGAAAATTACCATTTTGCCCCCGACTTCTCTCTTCTCCCTCCCGATCGTTTCCTCGCTGTTCGACGCCTGCAACTGCCGATTTCTCACCGTTGGTGTGCCGTCCGGTGTGCCACCACCTTGTCCAGCCTTCCTCGCCGCCTGTAGCAGCGGATTACGGCACCTGGAAGTCGGTTTTGGCCGGAGAAGCCGAACTTCTCTTCACCGTCGATCACGATGATTCTAGCCACCATTTCAATACCGTTGGTCTCTTTCTTCTCCTTGAGCTCCGATGAGTGTGATTCTAGCTTTGGTTTGAGCTTAAATGGTCTAGAATTGCTTAGGTTTCGAATTTTCAATTTCGGTCACATTAGGGTTTTTGATTTTTTTTGAGCTTTGAATTGATTGATTCATGGAAACTCCCTTCACAAATGTTGATCCTAGTAGCTTAATCTACATGTATGAATTTTTGTGGAATTTTTGGAGATTGTTTGGATTTTTGGGTATTTTTGAATATTTTAATATTATTTTCTAATTTTTGGAAATTAATTATTTAAATTATGAAATTGTTTTTTATGGTTAAATTAGGTGTTGAAATGAATTATAGGAATTTATTTGGAATTTTTATGAATTTCTAAGTATTTATTTTGAATTATTGAAGTTTATGTAAATTTGGGAAATTAGGGTTAATTGTGTTTTTAATTGAATTTAATTGGGTAATTGAGTTTAATTATTAATATTATTGATAAATATATTGAGAAAATTAATTTTGGATAATTGTATAATTTTTGGTGAATTTTTGAAGTAATTTTAGTATATTTATATATATATATGGGTATTTTGGTAATTTTATCCTAAATTGGCTAAAAATGTAATTTAATTGGTTTTAATAGTTATATAAGGTATAAAAATGATTTCTACAAATTATTTAGTATTTTTAACTAAATAAAACTATTTTTCGTGAATTATTTTCAATTATATATATAATATACGGTTTTCCTAATAAAATGAGTTTTTATCGGTTTTTACAGTGTTTTAAGGTTAATTATGTAATTTCTACCTATAAAATGAATTTCTATGTTATAAGAATATTTTTGGTATTTCCTGAATTATTCTGTGTTTGTGGACCCCGGTCGGTAGATTATAGTCTGGAGTCCGACCGAGGGGTTGTGAATGAGATGTGGTGTTTATTTTCGAAGTGTATTTCTTTGCAGGGTCGGCTCTACTCCTTTGAGTAGAGAGATATCCGTTTTACAAGGGAGGTTCTGCCGGATTTTCGGTAGAATTCTCATAAAACGTGATATCCGGTCGAACCCTGATATCGATTCTGTGTTTAATACTCTAGATCAAATTCTAGGATTTCTGTTAGGTTTATTCTAATGTCTATCGTTATTGCTTGTTTAGTTTCACCGAGACCGAGGGCTAGTGGACCAGGCTCGTCGGACCCGTCTCATGGAGCGCACTATGGTGAGTTACTATACTATATATATATGCTTTAGGATGCATGTTTTAGAAAAGTATACTTTATTTTAATAAAATATGCATAAATGATTTAAGTATTACTTAGGTTTATTTTTGGTATATTTTGGTATATTTTCAACTATATGCATGTTGTATAACTAAATTATTCTTAAAAATGCTTTTATGTATATTTTGGTATATTTTAGTTTATTTTGTAATTGTATTGGAATTATTCGACGTATATATACTCGAAATATACCTGATTTACTTTTGGTATATTTCTAGTATATATATGGTTTATGTTGCTATTTTATTTAAATTCATGCATCATTTATTTGTGAATGAATGATTTATATTATTAATGAAGGATATCAATAGAACGTGCTACCTAGTGGGCAGTACTAGGACCGAGTACGTACCGGTACGCCTATAGTATTTAGGCTATATTACTAACCTATTTATGGATATTGATTGATTATGATTATTTGATGTGTGAGATATGGTTTGGAGGTGTGATTGCTGGAGCTCAGTTGACCAAGTGTCTCGGGGCCAATCACACTGGCAGTCAGACTATTGGAGCTCGGTTGACTTAGTGTCTCGGGGCCAGTCTACTGTCTAAATGGATTAAGTGGATATATTTGGATTAAGTGAGCCTGTATGGCTAGAGTGTTGTCTAACACTGTTTTCGAGGTTACGATATTCTAGGGTTCTATGTGATCCTTCATAAAAGATGATTTTCAATAAAATATATATAAAATGATTTTATTGCATCTGTGTGAATTTTCCTTATATATATACATATTATATATATACTGTTGATTGTATGCATTGTCACTTTGTGTGTATATATATATATTATAGTAATTCACTCAGTGAGATCTGACTCCCCTCCGTTGACTAATTTTTCAGGAGAGTCAACATCTTCAGACCTCAGTAGTAGGCCTGTACGCCGGATTTCTTCCGCCCCGACTTCTTTGTGTAAACTGCTTACTTGAGTCTTATGTTTATAATCTAGACACTGCAATAGTTGTAAATTAATCGTGGGATTTTATGTATTTTATTTATGTGAGATATTGTATTACACTTGAACTGGATTTGTATTAAAAAGATTTTATATATATATGAGATGAGATTTGATTTAAATCCAGTTGGTGAAAATAATATTATGATATTTATGATCTTCATTTCCGCTGCATTTGATATTGTTATTATTATTATTGCATGTTTATTTTATTTTTAGGCTTGCTACGGGTTCCGGATTCGAAAGAATTCTCATTCCCTAGTGCCGGTCATGGCCCCTGTTTTGGGTCGTGACAAGGGCTCAATAAAATAAACCATTGCCTTAAAATTACAAAATTAAAATTTGTGTACATAAATCCAATCATAACGTTTAAACTAAGGGGGCATTTAGTTCGTACTCTGAAATCAAAATTAGAATGGGAAAGAGAATGATATTTCAAAAAAAGGTGTTTAGTTTCACTAGGGAATGATAATAAAAATGAAAATCAATGTTATTTAACAAATAAAATTTTTTTTATGAAAAATTATTTTTCAATTATTTTTTATATAAAAAAAAGTAACATTATAAATATTTTTATATATTAAAAATTAATATTATAATTATGTATTATGTATTATAAAATATTTATTTATAAAAATATTGAAAAGAGTCCTAGAGGGGGGTGAATAGGACTATCGAATAAAAATGAGAAATTAAAAGATTTCTTTGCAAGAATTGAATGGAAGTTAAGAAGGAAGAATGAAGGACACAAAGATTTAAGGAGTTCGGATTCAACAACAACCCTACATCTCCACCTAACTTATCCTCAAGTTAGGATTTTCAATCATCCATAATCTTATTCATAAGATTAAGATTCTATAAGAGTTTTATGGCTCACTCTTATAACCTTTCAACTTGAGTTTTCAAAACTCACTCAAAAACTAAATCCCAAGTGTTTCAATGGACAACACTTAAATCAATTTCTTTATAAATAAATCTTACCTCCTTTCTAATCTATCCCAAGATTTAAGATAAAGAGAAATTTTATTTAAACATTCATTTGAGCTCTCAAATTCTCTTAAAAAATTATTTATTTGTATAACTCTTGTAAGAGTTGGTTGTATGTTATAAATTATATTTCTAACATACAACCAACTCTCAAAAGAGTTATACAAATAAATAATTTTTTAAGAGAATTTAAGAGCTCAATTGAATGTTTAAAATAGAATAAATGATAAACAAGTTTCTTTAATTTTAATTGAACTTTAAGGAGTGTTTATATAGAAAAACACTCAAAAATATGGTTTTTTGATGTATCAACACACACTCAAAAATATGGTTTTTTGATGTATTTCGATCAACACACGCTCTCTGTTATGCTCTTGATCAACACACACTCTCTATTCTCTACAATTTCTTCTATTCTCATTGGATTTTCTCAGTCGATTTGAAGAAATTTTTGGTAATCACTCTACCAAAAGCTTCTCTTACTTAAATCATTTTTATTTTTGCTTACTTATATTCAATGCTTGCTAGTTTTGTGTTTTTCTTTATGGGTAATGCATAAGTTTCTTTTTTTAGGTTACTTTGATTTTAGTGTCTATGTTGTATTTTTTTTAGTGTCTAAGTTATATTGATTGATCTGCCAATTGGAATGGTTATTTTGGTTTTGTAATTTTCATATTATTAAAAATTGCAATCAATGGTTTCTTAGGTTGTTCTATTTTTTTTTAGTATGTAGCTATTTCAACTATTTGTAGATCATTATTTTGTAAAGCTGCTTGTTGGTTAAACTAGCAATTTTGAGCTCTTATATAATGTTGCTCATTGTAATTCCATTTCTTTTTGTCTTAAAAGCTTAATTTTGTATAGGTGATGATATTATCTAAAAGCTTTCATTGATATTGCAGTTATGTTTTGATATGTGGCATTACAATGGTTGCTAGGAAATTATTTGGCCTTTTCTTGTCTTTGCATTTTTTTTTCATTTATTTATTGCTTATAAGCATTTATTATAATTTCTAAGTAAGTTAACTAGATTTAGGTCATGTGAGTTAACTAGATTTAGGTCAGGTCAGGTGAGGATTGTTTGGCTAGCTCGCTCTGTGTGTGTTTTTTTTGTGAAAGTTTTGGTTCCTATAATGACCTTGATCATTCAGAAAATGGGATTAGATGTATTTGAACTTTAAATACATATATTAATAGAGACACTTTTTATTTTATAATACCAAGAAGCAAATTAATTATAAGAGTCTTGCTATTGACTTACACTATTAAAACAAATATTTATTCACATGTAAACTACTTAAGATTTATTCAACATGTAAACTGCTTATATATATTAACTAATAGAATCATTCCATACAGCTATCATTAACAGCATAAAAGCTAGAAAAAAATTATCATAGTTTCTATCAAATCTTATATATAACTTCAAGTAAACCCTATAAAATATACATTGTGGTTCTATTACTGGGCTTGTTTTAATGTTAAGCAACCTACACACTATAACTTCTATTATTTAAGAACTGTCTTTTGGGCTATTGTTCTTTTCCTCTTTTTGAAAGCATTTGGGCTGCCTTATTTGTTGCTTTCTTCCAAGTCCACTAATTTATTGTGTTACAATGTTGTGCTCAATATATATATATTCTATTTGTACATTTTTATGGTAATTTTACACATTATGTTTTATGTGGTACCATAAGTATTCATTATTTACAAACAACTTGAATTGGCATAGCCCATTTTACACTCAGTATGTTCTTTTTTTTTTTACCATTACGAATAGAGGTGGGGATATAAAGAGGACCTCCTGATAATATTACGTTGCATTCTTCATATAAAATATATATTTTATGTATTTAATTCCCATTTTTTTATAATATATGTTTATAATTGATTAATTTGTTTGAACTTATCAAAATCAAATAAAAAAGAACAACTTTAGATAGTATTGTTTACTTTGTCTTTTTTTTTTTTTTTTTTATGTAGCTTACAAGATTATGAAACCTATTAAAGAATTACGTGATTCACTGTTCTAGCATGTGTTTTAATAGATACTCCACAATAATGTAGGAACATAAATGATTTTGGCCTCTTAACAAGAAGAAAGAAAAATTTGCAACAAGCTCAATTTGTTATAATTGTTAGTATTATAGTTTTTATTATGTATGTAAAATAATTTCTATTGTGTTTATATATACTTGATTATATATGCTTGATTTTTTTGACATTATTTATGGACTTGATTTACATATTAGGATAGATTCTATGGAAAGTAATCAAGTTATTCGTGGTAGAGGTAAAAATAAAAAAGTATGGACCATGGATGAGGATTGTGCATTAATAGTGTAATATCCCGAGTTTTTAAATAATTTTAAACTGCATCGGGATATACAGTGTTAATAATTTTTATACATATTTATGATATTTTTATGAGTTTGTTATTTATTAAAGCTAATTTTAATTATTTTATATTATTTTAAGAAATTTACGTAAAATTTTTCTGAGAATTTTATTTTCGAAAAAATTAAAACGTAAATAATTTAATATTAATTATTTTAAATAGTTTTACGAATTTGCATGAACTCATATATAATTTTAAAGTGTTAAATAAAATGCATATACATAGATTTATTTAAATTAAATTAGGATTTAGTTAATTAAATTAATTTTTATTATATATAGTTTTAATATTAATTAATTAATTATATATGTGTATATATTATTAAAATATGTGTGTGGTGGGTATTTATTGTGTGTGTGATATTATATAATATTATAATATATAGTATAGATATATATATATATATATATATATATATATATATATACATATTTATTTAACAAAAAATAAAAGTTCACATTATTTACAAAAATGTCATTGTCCCCTTCCTTTTCTTCTCGATCGTCTTCCTCACCGTTCCGCCACCTGTCACGCCATTCCTTCACTATCGGTGTGCCTCTTGGCTTGCCACCACCATCTCCAGCCTTTCCCATCACCTGAAGCCTCCATTTCCAGTGTGTTTTGGCTGGAAAATCGTTGAGAAGCCGAAATCACTTCCACCGTCGATCACGTTGTTTCCGGCCACCAAACTCGACACCACCGGTCTCTATTTTCTCCTTGAGCTCTGATGAGTATGATTCCAAGCTTTTTTTTACTTAAAATGGTCTAGATTTCCCTAGGTTTTGATTTTTCATTTTCGGCCTATTAGGGTTTTCAAATTTTTTGAGCCTCAATTTTAATGATTCAAGCAAACTCCCTTCACAAACTCTCATCCTAGTAGCTTAATCTACAATCTGGAATTTTTTTAGAATTTTTGGAATTTATTTTGATTTTTGTGAATTTTTTATTATTTTATTAATATTTTCTAATTTTTGAAAATTAATTAATTAAATTATGAAATTTTGTTTTATGGTGATTATAGGTGTTGAAATAAATTTTAGAAATTTATTTGTAATTTTTGTGAATTTTATAAATTTATTTTGAATTTATTTAGTTTATGTAATTTTGGGAAAATTAGGTTAATTATGTGTTTTATTGAAATTAATTGGTTAATTGAGTATATTTATTGATATTATTGAATTATATGTTGAGAAAATTAATTTTGAGTAATTATATTATTTTTGGTGAATTTTTGATTAATTTTAGGGAATTTACGAAACTAGGGGTATTTTGGTAATTTGACACTAAATTGGCTAAAAATGTAATTAAATTAGTTTTACTAGTTATTTAAGGTATGAATATTATTTCTAAAAATTATTTAGTATTTTTAACTAATTAAAACTATTTTTCATAAACTATTTTCAAATTATATATAATATATGATTTTTCTAAATAAATGAATTTTTATCGATATTTAGTAAGTTTTAGGGTTAATTATGTAATTTGGATTTATAAAATGTATTTTGGTCAATATTTATGAATTTATTGAGAATTACCGATTTTTAATAATATTTTATTAAAATTAGGGTTTTTGTGTATTTATCGGTTAAATAGATATTTTTAGCGTTTGAATATTTAAATTGTTATATTTTGAGTATTGAAGGGCATTTTTAGAATTTTTCATGTGTTCTGTGTTATTCTGTGAATTGTGGACCTCGGTCGGTGAAATTGTAGTTTGGAGTCCGACCGAGGGGTTGTGAATTGTGTTATATTGAAGTGTGTTTATTTGCAGGACCGGCTCTACTCTTTGAGTAGAGAGATGTCCATTTTATAGGGGAGGTTCTGACGGATTTTTGATAGAATTCTCGTAAAACATGATATCCGGTCGAATTCTGATTCTGATTCTGTGTCTAAGATTCTATATCGAGTCTTTAGAATTTTCGCTAGAATTATTCTGATTTCCTGTTATCATTTGTTTGTTTAGTTGCGCCGAGACCGAGGCCTAGTGGATCAGACCCATCGGATCCGTCTCGTAGAGCGCAATAATAGTAAGTTGTTATTATATATATATATATGTTTTAGGGTGCATATTTTAGAAATGTATGGTTTATTTTAATAAAGTATGCATAAATGATTTAAGTATTACTTAGGTTTATTTTTGGTATATTTTGGTATATTTTAAATTATATGCATGATTTATTAATAATTTACACTTAAAATGTTTTTAAGTATATTTCTAGTTTATTTTGTAACTATATTGGATTTATTTGACGTATATATACTCGGAATATACCTGGTTTACTTTTGGTATATTTCTAGTATATATATGGTTTATGTTGCTATTTTATTCAATTTCATGCATTATTTGTTTAAAGAATGTATATTTTATATATTAATGAAGGATATCAATAGAACGTGCTACCTAGTGGGCAACATTGGGACCAAGTACGTACCAGTACGCTGATAGCATTTAGGCTATATTACTAACCTATTTGTGGATATTGATCGGATTGATTTGATTTGATGTGTGATATTAATTGGGAGTGTGATTGCTAGAGCTCGGTTGACCAAGTGTCTCGGGGCCAATCACACTGACAATCAGACTGCTGGAGCTCGGTTGACTTAGTGTCTCGAGGTCAGTCTACTGTCCAAATGGAATAAGTGAATTTATTTGGAATAAGTGAGCCTGTATGGCTAGAGTGTTGTCTAACACTGTTTGAGGTTGCGATTTTCTAGGGTTCTATTTAATCCTTCATAAATAGATATTATTTTCAGTAAAAATATATAAAATGATTTTGTTGCATCTATGTGTATTTGCTTGTATATATACTTATTATATATACTATTGACTGTGTGCATTGTCATTTAGTTATACATGTATATATATTACAACAATTCATTCAGTGAGGTCTGACTCCCCTCCGTTGACTATTTTTCAGGAGAGGCATTATCTTTAGACCTCAGTAACAGACCCATACGCTAGATTTCTTTCGCCCCGAGTTCACTATGTAAACTTCTGACTTGAGTTTATTTTATAATCTAGACACTGCAGTACTTATAAACAGTTGTAGGGTTTATGTATTATATTTGTGTGAGTTATGTATTTTAAAGATTTGAACTGAAATTTGTATTAAAGGATTATTTATATATGAGATGTGGATGTTCGTTTAATTTTATTGGTGGATATTTACTTTATCTTATTTATGATTTCGTTTCCATTGCAAAATATTTTAATTATGTATTATTATTATTATTGCATGCTTTTATTTTATTTTTAGGCTTGCTACGGGTTCTGAATTCGAAAGAATTTCCATTCCTTAGCGCCGGTCATGGCCCCTGTTTTGGGTCATGACAAATAGAGTGCTTGCAAGAAATTTCTACGAATCCAAAATATAAGCAAGATAGTACTTGGAAGAGTGGATATTTAATTTGGGTTGAGGAATTGATTAATCAAAAGCTTCCTTTGAGTGATATAAAAGCTGACCCATACATTGATTCTAGGTGGAAAACATTGAAAGGAAAATACTATGCCATTGCTGAAATGTTAAATAAATCTGGATTTGGATAGGATGACACAAGAAAAATGGTACAATGTGATAAAAGTGTTTATGCAGAATATTGCAAGGTGTGTGTTTTCTTGCTTTATCTACTAGTTATATATGTGTATCTATCTATTATAATCTCTTATTTTGCCTACGTGTATTATTTAAGTTGTGTGAACCTTTGTGCAACATCTAATTGATTATTGGTAATGTGTTCATCTAGGCTTTAATTCTCTTGACAGTTTGTTTAGAAGTTCTTCATGAGTTCTGCAATTGTTGTTTGTTGTTTTATTATCATATGGATGTCTAGTTCATATCACTTGGATAAAGTATTATTTTTCATGCATTATGTCTCTACCTATGTGAGATGTTGGGGTTTGTTTGCTATGGTTCAAATAAATGCTTATGGTCCTTTGGATTCTAGTTTGGAATCAGTTGAATCTCTTTTGTTTAGGTGACAGATGCACAATCTCGTCTCTAACATTATGTAAGTTTATATGACATTAGAATTCAAGGTGCTTATAGTATGTGCATTTTACTTTATGTATTTTTCTTATATGTCATTCATAATTGTGTAACTTTTCCAATCAATTTTAAACCTTAGTCATGCATCTTCTATTGATTGGTAGTTTATGTGTTTATAGTTGATTAAATTCAAATATGAGGTTTGTTAGAAATTTTAAAAAGAGCATGTTCTTATTGTATTTTAACTATTATATTAAATTCAAATTCACGATAAGCTTTTAAGTAATCTTTCTTTGAGTTATTGCCACATGTTGCTTGCTCTTTAATTTCTTGTTTTTGGCTTGGAGTATCATCAGTTATAGGTTACAAGTCTTGGAGTTATTTATTTCTAACCTCTTTTATTATATTGGCAGAATCATAAGGATGCAAAGGGCCTATGGAATGTATCTTTTCCTTTCTTTGATTTAATTGGAGAGTTAATTGGCAAAGATTGGGCTACTGGCAAAGAAGTGGAATCATTTGATAATGCCATAAAAAGTATGGAAAGACAAATGACAAATGAGAGAAATTCTACTAAGGGTGACAATGAAGATGATAATGCCATATATGTTACTCATTCTAAATCTAAAAGAGCAAGAAAAAGGAGTAGGCAAATAACTAAGGAAATGAAGGAGAATTGTAATGACCCGAGTTTTTAAATTATTTTATTTTAAAATAGGATATGCAGTGTTAATAATTTTAAAATCCTATTTGATTATTTTACTATTTTATGAATAATTCTCATTATTTTACGTTTAAATATAATTTTCTACGTGATTGTTTATATTGCAATTTATTATTTCAGGAAATATTATTTTAAAAATTCTTTATTTGGTGTATTAATATTTTAATATTATTATTTTAATAAATTACATTATTTAAATGTATTTTATAAGTTAATATATATATATATAGATATATATAGGGTTTAATGTTAATATTATGTGTATATTATTAAATATTGATGTGTAATATATGTATATGTGTGTATATGTATATATGTGTGAATAATTAAGTGTGTGGTGTGTGAATTTTGTCTGATATAATAATATATAGTTTATTTACATTATATTATATAGTTTTATGAATATATATACAAAAATTACAAAAAACCTCTCAACATCATCATCTTCTCTCTCCCCGATCATCACCATCCTTGCCCCTCACCATCTGTCACTCTCGTTCGTCGGCCATCGGTGTGCCTCCAGCCCCTCCGCCATCGACCGCCTCTCCCTCAGCCAGCTCCACCGCCTTCCCTTCCTTCTCCGGCACTGGTAACGACCTCAGCTCCTATTTCTGCCCGAAACACGTTTTCTCGCCATTCTCCTCCGTCTGGCCACCAAATCGGACGTTTCTGGTGGTGTTGAACTCCTGGAGCTTCAAGGAGGTTGATTCCAAGCTCCTTCTAGCCTAAAAACATGTTGTGGTGAGGTTTCTAGCTCATTTTCGATTTTAGCCATTTTTGGTTTTTTTTTTTCTTGTTTGATTCATGAAAAATCCTTTTACAAAAGTTGTTCCCCTTAGCTTAATCTACATCTCTGAATTTTTGTGTGATTTTTGGGAATTATTTTGATTTTTGTAAATTTTGAATATTTTATTATTATTTTATATTTTCGTAAATTAATTATATAAATTATAAAATTGTGATTTTTGGTGTTATTGGTGGTTAATATTAATTTTAGAATTTAATTTATAATTTTTATGAATTTTGTGTAATTTTTATAATTATTTTTAGTTTATGTTAGTTTTGAAAATATGGGTTAACTATATATTTAATTAGAAATAGTTGGTTAATTATATGTATTTTTTGATATTATTCAGATATATGTTGAGACAATAATTTTTATTGAATTTTTGAGTATTATTAGTATTTTATGTGTATTTTTAAATATTAGGGGTAATTTGGTAATTTGATGATAATTTTAGTTAAATATTATGTTTAATTGATTTTTATGAATACTTGAGGTATAAAAATGATTTTTTACTAATTTTAACAAATTAATACTAATTTTTGAAAATTATTTTCAAATTATATATAATATACTATTTTTGTAAATAAATGGATTTTTAGTATTTTTTAATATATGTTTGGACTAATTAAGTAATTTGGATTTGTAAAATGAATTTTTATTAAATTTTATTGAATTATCGAGAAATTTCAATTTTTAATAATATTATATTATTAATTAGGGTTTTTAAGTAATTATAGGTAAAATAATTACTTTTGGTGTTTTAATGCTATATATGCTATATTTTGATATTTGAAGGGCATTTATGATATTTATTAAATTTTAATATATATTTATTTGTATTATTAAATTTGTGTTCAATTGTGGACCTTGGTTGGAAAATTTTAGTAGTTCGGGATCCCAACCGAAGATTATGAGAAATTTTATACTCGAAGTGTATTTTCCTTGCAGAACCGACTCTACTTTTTAATAGAGAGATGTCCATTTTACAAAGGAGATTCTATCGATTTTTTGATAGAATTCTCGTAAAACGTGACATCAGGTCTAATTTCTATTTTATGTCCGTTTGTGTTTAGAATTCTAAATTGAGTCTTTAGAAGCCTAAGTTAGAGTTGTTCTAATGTCATGATCATTTTTATTGTTTATTTACGCCAAGACCGAAGCCTAGCGGACCAGTCTCAAATAGCGCATCCCTATGAGTTATTATGATATATATACATTGCTTTAGATTGCATGTTTTAAAATTATATGTTTTAAATGTAAAATTTCACATAATTGCTTTATTAAATGCTTAAGTATATTTTAGGTATATTTTTAGTATATCATTGGTATATTTTAAAATAAATGCATGTTTTTCTTTTGATTTATATTAAAATTATGTTTAAGTATATTATTGGTTGATTTTGGGTATATTTCCTAATTTAATTGAAATTATTTTACGTATATATACTTAAAATATATTTAGTTTATTTTAGGTATATTTATGGTATATATATGGTTTACTTGATTATTTTGAATGACTTTATAGATTATTTTATTACTCGAATGTCTGTTTTAATATAAATGAAGGATATCGATAAAACGTGCTTCCTAGTGAGCAGCACTAGGACCGAGTACGTACCGGTGCGATAGATTGTAGGTTGAACTACTAACTTATTTGTGGAAGTTATAACTTGATTGATTTGATTGTTGTGAGTTGTGATTGATGGTGTGATTGTTGGAGCTCGGTTGACCAAGTGTCTCGAGACCAATCATATTGACAGTCGGACGACTGGAGCTCGGTTGATTTAATGTCTCAGGGCCAGTCTACTATCTAGTTGGACTAGGTGAATCTATTGGAACTAAGTGAGTCTGTATGGCTAGAGTGATTTTTATTGATATTTGAGGTTGCGATAACTTAGGATTCTATTTTATCCTTCATAAACTGATGTTTTTTTTAGTATTAATCATAAAGTAATTTTTAGCATTTGTGTGTACATGCATGTATATATATTTATTATATATACTTATGAGTGTTTGCATTTATCATTTAGTACTGTGTGTATATATATTATAAGAATTCACTCAGTGAGGTCTGACTCCCCTCAGTTGATGTTTTTACAGGAGAGTCCTCTTCTTCAAACCTCAATAGTAAGACTATCCGCCGGATTTCTTCCTCCCCGGCTTTATTATGTAAATCTTTTACCTAGTTTTATACTGTTCTCTAGAAAACTGCAATAGTTGTAATTTAGTATTTGTAGTGTGTTGTTTTTTTATATTCGTTGTATATGATTTTAAATTAAGAGGCTTATCTCTGAGGTTATATTAAGATATTTTATGATATGCAAAGATTATTTTATCATAATTATTGAGTTTTAAATTCTAATGTATTTTAATTGTTTTAATATATTTATTGTTTGTTTTTATTATTTTAATGCTTGCTACGGGTTCCGAATTCGAAAGAATTTCCATTCCCTAGCGTCAGTCATGACCCTTGGTTTGAGTCGTGACAAGAATGAAGATCTATAAAAGGCTGCATTTCTTAATGTGTCTACTAACTTCAACAAATTCATGGAAAGTATGAATACAAATTTTGCTACTATGGCAAATGCTTGGTCTCGTGCAGAGGAACGTGAACAAGAAATAGTTGATAAAAGTAACAAAGTGTTAGGTGAGTTACTTGAAATTGAGGATCTAACTAGTTTTCAAGCTTTGCAAGTTACATATATCGTTATAGCTGAACCAAATAAATTGAGAGTTTTTTATCAAGCCCCTCCCAACCTTAGAAGACAATATATTTTTAGTCTTTTTTATGTTGTTCCTGGAGGATCCGATTCTAGAGTGATTTGAATTATATTTAAAATGATTATATTATTATTTAGAAAAAAACTGATATTGGCATGTATTATAATTTTATATTATGGTATGAACATTACTTTTTAGTTTTTTTTTTGAAACATTAATTTTTAGTTAGTTTGTTTAAATATTGTGTATATAGTACTATAATAATAGTTATACATTGTTTTAAAAAAATCACTTATAAATTTTTAATAATTATAAACTTGTTGAAAAAAATCAATAATTCAAATTAATTTAAGAGATAATGTTTATTTTATTTTATTTTTATTAATTATTTGTTATTTCATTATTTTTTAAAAAATATAAAATATTATGAAAAAAAAACATTTCGATTCCATTAATTTTAACAAACAACTTCAGTGCGAATTAAATTTTGATTCCGATTCCAATTCCAAGTGAACCAAACAACAAATATAAATATTTATTTCCATTCTCATTCCCATTCCGGACCTTAAACCAAATGCCCCCTTAATTGAAATAATTAGTATCAAAATTGTTTGTCAAAATCCAAAATTAGGAGTTTGATCATATAAATAGTCAACAAATATTATTATTATTTTTTTAAAAAAGTATAAAAATTATTTATTTTTGATAAATATTTTTTATTCAAACATTTAATGCATATTTTTATTAATTTATATATTTCATTTATACATTTTGAAAATAAATGTTAATATTTAAACATTTGACCAATTTATAATTGGTTTAATTTAATTCCCAAGGGAATCAAAGGTCATTCCCTAAAAACAAGAGGGGAATGATAATTCCTATTGACGGGGAAATCACATTACTATTCTCACTTTAATTTTAGTCAACCAAACACTAGGAATCAAAATCGTTAATTCCAATTCTGATTTTTACCCTCATTTTTTACCAAATAAACGCCCTCTAAAATGATTGAAAAAAAAAAGGGAAAAGGTGCAAATACCCCACTGAAGTTTTAACCTAAGTGCAGATATGTCATTAACATTTTTTAACGTTTTAATATACCATTAACATTTAAAAAATGAAGCAAATAACCCCTCCGTTTCTTTTAAACATTAATTATTGTCTATGTGGCAACTGGGACCCATAACTCATGAGTTGTTTTGCTTACATGGAATATGGGTACCACTCTTTCACCTCCACTTCACCAAAAACTTAAACTTTCCAAACAAAAAAACGTAAAATCCCTAAATCAAAAAATGGAATGTAAAATCTCATGTGCCCCAACTTACTTATCTTTCCCTTGCCACTAGATTCAATGGCAAAAAAAGCTTTTCACTTATTTGTATTCTATGTCTCTTTATGTTGTCCTCAACTACCCAAGCAAAACCATGCTTACAAGTGGAAAAGACTCAACAACAATACCATTATTATTGTAATTCTGAGACTACTCTATTTATGAATCCTCCTTTCTGCCTTCTTGTGGATTGCCATTGTCATCATTCGCATAGAAATCTATATCCTTGGCCCTATTTAGTTGGCTTTGAAGAGGCAAATCCCCATTTTAACCAATTTCAATGCCATCCATCTCTCTAGCTTCCTCTAGCTTATATTCATGCAGGGTATCATCCACTACACCATTTGTAGGTGCAACCATATTGGATTAAAAGCCATATACTACTCAAACTAATGGTTCAACTTTGCCTGAAGTTAAAAGAAGATATTACAATATAAGAACCCAACAAAACATGCAACGATAACCAATTCAAGATTTTTAAATGGATAAAAAAAAAACTATAGCAACCCAAATTAGATGAGCATTTTTTAATTATTCCTCATAATTATGAATTCAAGAATCATTCATACTTACTAGACCAAAACAAGATATAAAATCAAAAGAATCGTACTTGATATAATTGATTCATTTTATTCGTTATAATGTAACCTATTTCCTCAACACTGCTAACAAGATAAGGATGCTCGATGTCTTCCATAAAATGCTTTGTATATGATGAAATCTCATGCAAATTTAGTGTAAGGCAGTCAAGCTTCTGAAGCAAAAGTTAAAATGTAAGTTGCATTTCATAATATTATTCAAAAAAAGAATGACGACAGAACATATAAAGTCTTAGTCAAGCATGAGACATAGCAACAACCAATCTTCGTACATCACGAAGGTGACCTACAAAGTGAGTACGTACAAAAGAAAGCAAAATAAAATCATTATGTTACCCTTGAAATTTATTGACTATTGTAACCTATAAATTAACATGGGAATTATATTAAGCACAATCATAAAGCATGGATTTAAAAGGAAAACAAAACTAATGGCCATGAATGCCAGTAACCCAATACAATTTTATACATGCAATGTAAAGTAAAACAAATTGCATTAAGGAACCATATAAACTCATAACCCAAGCTCTATAGTAATGTTAAACCTTCCCAAATGCCCCATAACTCCACTGCAACTATCGAACACCTACCCAGTTTGGACACAAAGCCCCTAATCGAATTGCCATTTTGGTCCCTAATGAGGCCACCTACAGAAGCTTCCAAAGGGCGATAATTCCTAGCCCTATCAAAGTTGACTTTTGCCTATCCCTCATAAGGAGCATACCAACTCACCATCCTCTGAACCCGAAGCTTCCTGAAACTCAAAAATTGCCCCAACCTTAATATAGCACTATTGATCTCTAACGCCTACCAAGTGAGGGATTTTTTTAATTAAGGGGTTTCACCTTTTTAATTTGGGAATTTTAAGTTTTTGGTGGAGTAGAGGTGTAAGAGTAGGGCCTATATTCCATGTAAATAGAACAACTTATGAGTTGTGGGTCCCAATTGCTACATAGATAACAGTTAATGTTCAAAAGAAATAGAGGTTATTTGTTTCATTTTTTAAACGTTAATGATATATTAAAACCCTAAAAAACATTAATGGTATATTTGCATTTAGAGTAAAACTTCAGCGGGTATTTACACCTTTTCCCCCAAAAAAAATAAAAATAAAAACTTTTAAACTAATACGGTGGCGCATCGACTCACTGGACCAGAAACAGGAATTTTCTAAAAACACTGCAGTTCATTCTTCCTCTCCCAGTCCCCCACTGCAATAAACCCTAACAAAATCTCTTGATTTTCTTTAACAGGCAGTCACCTACAAAACCAGGAATAATTAATTGCCAGAATTCGAAGAAGAACAAGAAGAAAGATGTCGTCTTTAAGGAATGCAATTCCAAGAAAAGCTCACAAGGAGCGATCTCAACCGTGAGTTTTTTTTTCTTTTGAATTTTTTTAATAATAGTCATATCTATGGCTTCTCCTGTAATTGTTGCATTACAGTGTATTTTTCTCTCATTTTCTTCAACCTTTTTTAATGGGATTTCAATTTGTAATGCAATATCAGGCAATCAAGAAAGAGATATGGACTTCTTGAGAAACACAAGGACTATGTTGTCCGTGCTAAAGCATTCCATCAAAAGGAGCAAGCTTTACAGGTGCGCTTTGCATTTACTATCGGTTAGGAAGTTCATAGTTGCTAGAATTTTGTTTTTTCTCGAAGAAATGAAATCAAGCATGCCCAGACAGTAACATGAGCTGTGGCTTTGGTTGTGGTTATGTTATTGCAGAGGCTCAGAGAGAAAGCTGCTTTCAAGAATCCTGATGAGTTTTACTTTAAGATGGTTAAAAGTAGAACTGTTGATGGAGTTCATCGCCCAGAGTAACATTGTTTCCCTCTATTGTTTTTCTTCTTTTGTATGATTTATAATTTTCTTGTCTTTTAACTGTTTTGCGTTGTAGGAGTCAAGCGAATAAATACACTGAAGAAGAATTGCTGTTGATGAAAACACAAGATATTGGATATATTCTTCAGAAACTGCAAAGTGAAAAGAAAGTGGGTGGTCATTGAGAAAATTCCTGTTTTATTTGGTTTCGTCTAAATTTTAGATTTTGGGTTTATCTTCGCTATGTCACTGGTGTGATGAAAATCCTTTTGTTTTTTGCTGCAGAAAATTGAAAAACTGACTGCCACGTTGCACTCTCTTGACAGTCAACCATCAAACAAGCATATTTACTATGCTGAAGACAGGTTTAATTTCCTAGTCTCTTTTTCTTATATCTAGGCTGTCATGTTCTCTATGATGTTGAAATTCAAGTTTTGTTTATTGAACAGCACTGAGGAGAAAGGAAATGAGTATTAGTGTCTAAATAACATGTAACTCTATATGCTGTTATGAGTTTTCTCACAAGATTCTTTTTGTTTGGGTATATGCTTCAATTCGTAAAATTTATGCCAGATATTTGATCCTAGGATTTTGTGTACTCATTGCTTTCAAGGTGGAGTGCCTTGTTGTCTAGTTAAAAGCTTTTGTAGACTGCTCTGTAGTATCTGCTTGATATCGTCTGGCAAGTAGGATTAATGAGTTCTACTGCTGGAAACTTTTGTTATACCACTTTGGAGATGCCATGGTTAATAGACGTGTCTGCTTCCCACTTGTACATTTGACACTTCCGTCATGTTTGTCTACATAATAAGTAACATGTGATTTATGTAATCGGCATCTGTTAATAGACATGTCTGCTTCCCACTTGTACATTTGACATTTCTGACATGTTTGTTTACATAATAAGTAACATGTGATTTATGTAATCGGCATCTGTTAATAGATGTGTCTGCTTCCCACTTGTACATTTTGGCATTTTTGACATGTTTGTTTACATAATAAGTAACATGTGATTCGTGTAATCGGCATCTATCACCTTTGTTAGGTCCATTTCTTAAGTAGCCCTCTACCCTGTTTGCATTCTGAAGTAATAGTACAGGATGACATTGCATAGCATGAGATGAGGTGCATATAAATTACATCTAAAAGCATTAGAGTAGTCCTATTGTTAGTCAGTGCGCCTGTTCTTGATGTGTTAATTGAGTGAAACTCAGAAAGTTATGCATTTGTCTTGTATTTGTGAAAGTTCATACATGCATAGAGGTTCCTGCGTTTTTGCAAACATATTGCATTTGCATGAAATTAGACAAGACACGCGCACGTATACATTTTGATAATTAATATATATAAAAGAGAGGCTATTTTTTTCGATGATGCTTATTTTGATGCTTTTTTAGCCTCAGATGAAAGTTAAATAATCAGAATGAGAAGGATATAGTGCATAGTTCCATGAATCATCTAGTGACTTTATCACTAACTTTTTGTGGTTGTAGAAGTTCTCTAACTAGCACATCTTTGTTTGATATGGTTGTATATTACAATAACACCAAAGAATTTCACTTGATGTTGCAATCATTCTCTCAGCTTTTTCACCTTCATTTTTTTTATTTCAAAAAAATGCTGAATTTAGCTATTTCCAATCTTTCTAGCTGTGCCATTTTCTCTTAATTGATAAGTTGGACGTTTGAATCTAACCTTTCTGGAGGGCGATATTCACAATCTCATTTGTAAACCTACATGTCAAATGTTCTCCCCCCTCTTTGATCCAGTCATCTAAGTGGTTTTGTTTTGTTGCTTTCCACTTCTTAGCTGCTGAATGACTAGCAGTTTAATATTCTTATCTTGTGCTTCCTTTGAAACTTGCAGGGAGGAGGCCAAAGAAATAAGGTCACGATCTTCAGAAAATAAAACTATCACTGCTTTTGAAGATGTTCCTGATCATATTAAGAGGTAAAAATGACTTGTTTATTGATACAGAATCCCACTTTCCATGAAAGAAATGCTGTGAAATCCCCTGATATGAAGGGCAACTGATCCCTTCCAAATTCAAATCAAAATCTTTTGCCAAATTTTACATGAACTTTATCAAATCAGTCATGTGCTTTCCTTTATGAAGAGCATAATTGGCTTGGATTTAGAAAGGATACTGCAAGGAATGTATTGTGCCTTCATTGGGTTTGGAATGCAGTTCTAGAGTTTCCTATTTTAGTTTGCCTATGCTAACAAGTATTTGGAACAGACAACCTTTCCCACCATCATGCCTGTTTTCATTATTTCTTTGTTCATGTGATAGTTGAATCAGAGGAGGAGTGCAGCTGCTTCTGTGATTCAATACGTCACTTCTGAATCTTTCTTTTATGGATCTTTGTGTCAGTGGAATAAGTCATTTTTGAAATACTTATTGAAACAGTTTCGATGCATATACTTGATTGGACTAAACATACAGCATTATGAAGGACTCTGATATTTCTTGGATGCACAAAGATATTTGTCTTGTTCATACTTAATTATTATTTGATGTTGCAGTTTTTATTTGGCATTCTGGATTTTCATTCTTGGAAATTTATTGTGTGGTGATACCTTGACAGTTGGACTGTTGGACATATTAGAATGAATTGTCTTCTTGTTTGTTATTCACTCAGAACTATGTCACCTCGGATTTACTGAACCAGGATAGCTTGCAAACAAAAATTGTTTGTTTGCTTGGCCTTAGATGTCACAGAATCTTCTTTTCATTCTCAGGAAAATAGCCGGTTCCTACAGAGAGCTAGAGTCTCGGAGGAAAAGAGCAAACCAGTTGGAGAAACTATATGCAGAAATGGCTTTGCAGAAGGAATTACAGGTGTGAATTTTTTTACTTGCCTTAGCATTACATGATGGTTTGTATGGATGTCAATTGAACAAATGCACTTCTCTATGATCAGAAAAAGGGAAAAAAGCGTAAACTGCGTGAAAATGAGATTGTCAGTCCAACTTCCAAACCAGTATATAAATGGCGATCAGAAAGAAAGCGGTGAAAGGTTTGTATTGCGGTAAAAGCAGCGATCATGACATCTCTAATCACTTGTTTGCATTCTTCCATACATCTTTGTGATCAACTTTTCAGGAATCGTTGATACTTGTGAATGAAGCCAGAAAATTCTTATGTTGAACCCACTGAAAGTAGAGGTCCAGTGTTAGCAGCAAGGACATTGTTGAGCCACCTAATCATGCAGGATGAGATGGTGATGCATTCAAATGAAACCTGTGCTTTTCTGACTTTTTGACGAAAGAACCATTTGATGCCAGGATGTGGTCATATTTTTGACATAGATGATTATTGCTAGTATTTTAATTCAACTTCCTTATCAATTAGCGAACTTAGTTTTGATCCAGATCTCACTGTGATTTAGGAATTCAAATTGCTGGTGATCTGACAAATTTGGATCTGCATGTTAATTTGTTTTTGTGCTCGTTAACAAGCCTTAGACTACCTTTGTAATTTTTAGTCATGTTTGCCCTTATTCTGCAATCACAAAACAAGTTATAAGAACTGGAACACTGAAAAAAAGCTTCTTTTAGTTTTATGTTAGCTACGCTTGTACTGTAGGCTGCTGGCATGTTTGACAGAATTTCAGTGCTTCAAGTAGACATTAGGGTCACCATCAACTCCATTCAACCCAACCATACAACAAATTTTGGGCCTATATCTGTAAAGCTGTCATTTACAAAGTCTCTAACTTTTCAAATCTAGCAGTTTGTTTGCCTGGTGGTCTTGCAAATGTCCAGTTCTTTTGTAAAAGCAACGAAAACACCCTGTTGATTATCGATATGCCCAGGCAGTGATCACTAGAGAAAAAGTGAATGCAATTAAAAAGGCAAATGACTACCAATAAATAAAATAGATAAGCTATCCTTTTGGAGTTCAAAGAAAGATGCACAGATCCTGAAAAAGCATTAATACATCTTGTTGACAACTATTTTTCTTTCAAGAAAGGATCACAAAAAAGATAATAACCATCGAAAAGTAGATGAGCTTTTTGTTTAAAGTTGTGGAGAACAATGCCATTGGAGGAGTTTGAACCCTTGATTCTCTGAAATTAATTCTGAAACTGGAGAAAGAAAGTGAATAATGATGACAAAATTCTCAGAATCATTTCATGTGACCTGTAATGTATAAGGAAATACATTTCTTATTTATCGGGGTCAGAGTATGCAAAATCCACCTGATTGATGAAAGACAAGGAATTACCAGCACAAATTTGTTTACTGACGCGGCTCCACAAGAATGTACAACGGCTTTCCATTTAGCTTGCACTGTCCCTGCAAGAGAATTAGACAATGCCAACTAGTGAGATTGTGTCGTTTAGAAAGGTGCGGCGACGTTGCCTAAATTGAGATATGCATCTACTGTTAGTGTTAGGCTAAGCCCATGAGGGCATTAGGTGCATGACAATGGAAAATGCATGGACACTTCAGTTAGTCGGCACTCTTCAATATCTATATCTACATTTTCATGTTTGTATGACTTAGACATTTCAGTTTAAAAGGCAAACATTTCAATTAAAAGCCATTTTTTCATGTCCGTATCTCCATTTTCCATATCCATGTACCCGTGTCTATGCAACCTAACATGTATGTGAAGGTCTACTACGATTACCTTGAACTCAGGCAACCCAATAACACATGCGCACTCTACAACTTCTGATCCAGCGCGTTCTATTCAATGGAAATTCAAAATAGTAAAATTTTTCACCAAGAAATTAAATAAAAATATCTAGAATATATGGAAGATGACACTACTACCACCTGTAAATTTACAGCCTAATTACCTACCTAGTAGTCTTATGGCTGCAGAGAGTGTTCCACCAGTAGCAACTAAATCATCAATGATGATAGCCCGTTCACCATGTTTGACAGCACCAATGTGCATCTCTAAACAGTCATTTCCATATTCAAGAACATATGCTTCAGAAATGACTTCTCCTATAAATAGTCAAACAAATAAAGATTTTACTTGGAATTCAAAAGATTAAACACAACCATTCTGAATTCTGAAGGTCTACGAAATTAGGATATGAACTTAAGCATTAAAACACAGATGGTGAATATTGGTAAGCTTAGCATTGTGTGAACCTTCCTTCTTCACAAGGCGTTATGCAACATATTCAGCAAAGGCCTGCCACACAAACAATTCATCCCTTGTGATTTCAGCTTCCACAAGAAAGCCTGTGATGAACCTCCAAACGCAATAAGAGCCAGCCAATATGCATATAAACAGCAGCTTCCCAACCCCTCAAATTACTCACCTTTGAAGTACTTGAAATATACATAGGATTATGTTCAAGCAAGTTTAGTCTATTTCAGCCTCAAACATGTAACCCTAGCTTGAACTATTTAACATACAATTCTAACATCTACTGTTCTCATAATTCTACCACAGATATTCCCACATCACTTGTCATTTTTTTTTTCCTTTTGAACTATACATCATTTGCTTTAAAAATGATACTATAATCTGCAAACAAAAGCATACCTGGCAATTTCCTAGGTTTCCTGAGAGGAACAAATTTTGCACCAATGGCTAACGCAATTGAAGGGCCAAATATAAAACCTCTAGCTTCCACTCCTGGAAGAAAAACATTTCACTTTGTAATTGTAAGAAACCATTTACAGTATGCAGAAAGATGGTTAAGTGGCATTTGCAGATTCCACAAACAAAAGAAAGGAAATAAAAATCAGTAAAGCATAGCTGGATCAAGATCAAAAGCCTCACACCATATACAGGTATGTTCACAATTCTTTGTGATCTCTAGCTAAAATATGCTTATTTTGACATTGTTTTCAAAAGTTCTCTTGAATGTTTGGCATTGACATTATACATATATATACCAAAAATTGTATTTAATTATATATAATTTTACTGAGATATAGGTTACAACTTGACGAGGTAAAAACCTTTCTTGGAAAACTAAAATGGCAGTCGTTTCTTCAATAACTGTGATTAGTTTCTAGCAAAAGAGAACAAGAAAAAAAATCAATAAATATCTAACAATTTACCTGGAGTTGTTGAGGATGAATTAAAAGGATATGGACAAAAATAAAAAGAAAAAATTTTTCTTTAAAGAAAACACCATCTCACCCACTATAAAATTTTGGAGATCCCATTACACCAACTTGCTTGAGATTTCCCTAAAGAGAGAGAGAGAGAGAGAGAGAGAGAGAGTGTATAGTAGACACAACTAGGCATATATATAAAATAAATTTGCTGCCATTATAAAGAGCAGACCAAGAGCACCCACAAATGCATAAAAATATATGAGTATGTTTTTGTGTGTGTAGAGCGAAAGAAAAAGAGATTACCAGCAACAACAGAGATACCCATGTCTCTATAGCGATCAACAAAAATATCCACAGTGTCTTTAAATGCCTTGGGATCAAGTAAAAGTGTAGTTATGTCTTGAAACATAATTCCTAGCAAGAAAGATCCCATCAAGGTAAAAAAAATAGAACAATTAAAACATACTAAACAAAATGCTTAATTAATTAGCAACAAGTAACAACTTTTAACTAACAAACATTTTGAGAACATGTAAAAAGAAAAGGAAAAGAATATCGATTCTTTTTCAAGTACTAACAACACCCACTTTGCTTTCTGCAGACTCTCTCAACAAAACTCAAAAGTAATTAAAGAAAACATCATTTCTTTTTACCTTGTTTTGGGAAGTGAGGAACTACTCTAATGGCATCTGATATGGCCTTCAATCTTGGGTCTCCTTGTAGGCCATTTTCAACTGCAAACATTTTTTTTTTTTTTTTGCTTGCTACTCACTTTTTAATTCTTGTTTCTTTTTCTTGAATGAATGAATGTGGTTTCACTCTATAAACCAACACACCAACCAAGCAAAGCAAGCTGATGATGATGATGATGATGATGGGTGAAGAAGCAGAGTTGTTTGTTATGTTTCCTTTTTTCTAAGCAAACAAGAGGAGAATGACAGTGTCATTAAGAAAGTGTATCTTTGTTGGCCAAAGCACCACTGGAGAAAATCCAAGTGCTCAGTGATCTATATTTATAGCCTCACTCACTCTCTTTATTATTTGCTTCACTTACTCTTTATTTTTTTTAATCTATAATACCAACTTTTATTATGTCAACCAACTCTCCATGTACATATTATATTATATTATATTACATCATGCAAAAAGAAATGTAATAATAATATATATAAGTTAACAGTTAATATCACATGACTCGACAATAACAATGTTATCAGAATCTACAAAATACTAAAAAAAATTTCTCTCCCAAGTCCCAACCCTCCCTATTTAGGGGTGTCAACATAATTTTAAAAAAAAATTATTGCTTAATAGATAGTATCGGGGCATGTATATATGATGATGATGATGTTCACTTTATTTTAACTAACTAATAATTGATGTCTTGCTTAATTACTCTAATATTAAATATAAAGTTAGGATTTTGCTTTCTCATTCTATCTACTAGCTACTTGTAATATTTGTAACATTTATCAGTTTTTTATCATTAAAGTATAAAACACTCATTATAAAGTGGTTTTTAATCTAAATTATCTGATATATTTAAAGTTGATTAAATTTTAATTAATTCATTTTGATTTTAGAAACATTATAAATATAGTAAAAGTTTCTTAATAATTAATTTAATATAACTATATATTCAAAATTTATTTTAAAAAAATCATAAAAAAGATTTTCAAATTATAGTTTAACACGATGACCTACATTACCACTTAAATCATTCAGACGAAAATAACTAACTATTAATTGATTCCAAGCGGTTGTTAGTTATTATAAATATTATTAATTTAATGGTAAGTTGTAATACAAATCCATTATAACTATTAACAAGTAATTGTTAGTAAAAACTAAAATTTTGGATATAGGTTAAGATAGAAAGTGGTGTGTATATATATATAATCATAATTATGTATCATCTATTATGAATGTGAATGAACAATATATTGCTTGTGAATGAACAATATATTGCTTGTGAGAGAATAGTACTCAAATAGTGAAAATAAAATCTCTATATAAAGGGATTGAAATTCATTAATGAGTAGATTAAGAAGAAGAAAAGATAGATTACTCTCCAAATTCTTTCAATATTATAGTTCTCTAAATTCTCTCCAAACTCTTTCTAAATTCTCTCAAAATCATTCTACTATAAAATATTTTTCTTCTAGTTAAATACTACTAAATTCAAGTTTAGTTCTATAACAAAATAAGTAATTCAATCTTTATTTCACAACACGTTATCAGCACGAGGAGCTCTCGATCAAAATAATAAGGTACATATTTCTTAATATTTAATATTTATGAATATATTAGTTGATTATATATTATCATGGATGGCTATGCCTCCTACTAATTTATATATTTATATTTATTTCTTCAATCTAACTTTATATTAATTGTTATTTTTATTTTGTTTTACTAACTACACCATTGATGCAAATATTGCTAGAAATGGTTCTAACCTTATGGATGGCTATGCCTCCTACCAATTTATATTTATGCACATTTATTTTTTTTATTATTTATGTTAATGGAAGGCTATACCCCATTTTATATTAATGGACGGTTTTGCCCCATATTTATACATATCGTTATGTTAATTCACTTGCTATAAATAATCATATCAACATTATTTATTGATTTTACTTTATACAATTTATTTCTCAATATATTATATTAAAAAAAAAAAAAAAAAAAAAAAAAAAATTTCTAACGGCTATATTTTTATTACCAACGGTAATATAACGGTAATAAACGGCTATATTTTTCATTATAAATAGATGAGCTATAAATGTTATTCATTCACACAAATTCATACATTTTCTCTTTCTCTCTTTACTCTAAATTGTAAACATGATTTGGTATATTTATATTTGTGTTTTGATCATGACTATTATAATTGTTTTAGGAATAATTAATATGGAAGATGATTTTCTATTTGATATAATTTCAAGTATTATTGTATCATTTTTTGTACCACTATTATTTCTTGCAATATTCATTCATGATATAATTAATTAGTAAATTCTGATCATGTTTGATTTTTTTTAGTAGTCATCAAATTTATGAATTCTAATTGAGTTATATTTTTTTTATTAGTTATCATAATGACAAATCTAGCAAAGCTTGAGTTCGTTGCTCTTGACATCACGGGAAAAAATTATATGTCTTGGATTCTAGATGTAGAAATGCATCTTCAATCAATGGGGTTAATTGATACCATAAAAGAAAATAATAACACCTCATTGCAAGATAAGGCCAAGTCTATAATTTTTCTCCGTCGTCATCTTGATGAAGGATTAAAATGTGAATATTTGACTGTCAAAGATCCAAGTGTTCTTTGGAAGGATCTAAAAGACAGATATGATCATCAAAGAGATGTAATACTACCAGTAGTCACTGATGAATGGAGAGCTTTACGCTTTCAAGATTTCAAAAAAGTGAGTGACTATAATTCTGCAATGTTCAGAATAGTATCACAATTAAAATTCTGTGGACAAACAGTCACAGATGAGGATATGCTGGAGAAAACTTACTCCACATTTCATGCATCAAATGTTACACTGCAACAACAATACAGGATGCAGAGATTTAAAAAATATTCTGAACTAATTTCATGCCTACTGGTAGCTGAGAAAAATAATGAACTCTTGATGAAAAATCATCAGTCCCGTCCCACTGGCTCAATAGCATTTCCAGAAGCAAATGCTACAAATTATTCCAGATATAAAAATTATAATAGCCGTGGACGTGGGAGAGGTAGAGGTCGTGGACGTGGAAGAGGTCAATTCTTTGGCCATGGTCATGGAAATAAATATAGTAATACTCCACAACAAACTCAGACTCAACCTCAAAAGAAGTTAAAATCAGTCATCAGTGGTGTTCAAGAAAGGCCTCAATATAAGTCTGAAACTGTGTGTTTCAGATGTGGTAGTAAAGGACACTGGTCACGAATTTGTCGAACACCACCACATCTTTGCCAACTTTATAAGGCATCATTGAAAGGCAAAGAAAAGGAAATAAACTTCAATGAGCATCATACTCATGTTAATGATACAACTCATTTAGATGTTTCTGATTTTACTGATGATTTTACTGACAATGGAAATTGAGACATCTATAATTTTAAGTATATTGTTATTACTTATTTGATTCTGAAGAATATGTTATTGTTATGTATGTTATTTTTAAATTAAATAAAATGTCCTACTTTATAATTATTTTATGTTTTTACCTTAATTGATTAATTTTGTGTTTATCTATTTTGAAGTTTAATATGGATTGTACTCAACATAAAGACAATATTGGAGATCTCTGCATACCAGATAGTGGTACTACACATACTATCTTGAAAAATAGAGATTATTTCTCTGAAATAAAGCCCACAAAGGCAGTTGTAAAAACAATATCAGGTCCTGTAGATCTGATTGAAGGAATTGGCAAAGCTAAATTTATGTTACCAAATGGAACAAAGTTTATAATTGATGAAGCTTTGTTTTCACCAAAATCAACAAGAAATTTGTTGAGTTTTGATGACATATATCGAAATGGGTGTGATACCCAATCTATTACTATAAATGGTAACAAATATTTAAATATAGTTTCCTATGAATCAGGAAAAATGCAAGTATTGGAAAGACTGCCAAAACTCCCTACTGGATTGCATTACATGCATATACATGTAATTGAATCAAATATGGCAGTAAAAGAAAAATCTTATGATCCTTCAATAATAAATTTATGGCATGACAGATTAGGTCATCCTGGATCAGTAATGATGCGAAGGATAATTGAGAATTCACATGGGCATCCCTTGAAAGGGCAAAGAATTCCTCAATCAAATGAAATGCCATGTACAGCTTGTTCTCTTGGAAAATTAATCTTGAGACCTTCACCATCTAAAATTCAAAATGAATCACCTATGTTTCTTGAAAGAATTCAAGGTGATATATGTGGGCCAATTCACCCACCATGTGGACCATTCAGATATTTTATGGTATTAATTGATGCATCTAGTAGATGGTCACATGTTTGTCTATTGTCAACTCGTAATGTTGCATTTGCAAGGTTGCTTGCTGAAATTATTAAATTACGAGCACAATTCCCTGATTATACAATCAAGAGGGTAAGACTTGATAATGCTGGTGAATTTACATCTCAAGCATTCAATGATTATTGTATGTCTACTGGGATCATTGTTGAGCATCCCGTTGCCCATGTACATACTCAAAATGGTTTAGCTGAATCATTGATTAAACGACTTCAGTTTATTGCTAGACCATTAATAATGAGAACAAAGCTTCCCATTTCAGTTTGGGGACATGCAATCCTACATGCTGCTTCATTAATTCGCATCAGACCTAGTGCATATCATAAATACTCCCCACTACAATTAGCATTTGGTCAAGAGCCAAATATTTCCCATCTCAAAATTTTTGGTTGTGCAGTATATGTACCCATTGCGCCACCTCAGCGCACAAAAATGGGTCCTCAACGAAGATTGGGAATTTATGTTGGGTTTGAAACACCCTCGATTATTAGATATCTTGAACCTCTAACTGGTGATGTTTTTACAGCACGTTTTGCTGATTGCCAATTTAATGAGGTTGTTTTCCCAACATTAGGAAAAGGGGAGAAAGAAGTGAAAAGGGATATTTCATGGAATGAACCATCATTATTGCATCTGGATCCTCACACAAAACAATGTGAATTAGAAGTGCAAAAGATTGTGCACTTACAAGCAATTGCAAATCAATTGCCAGATGCATTTACTGATACAAAAAGAGTGACTAAATCATATATACCAGCAGCCAATGCTCCTGCTCGTATTGAAATTCCAGAAATAAAATCTGAGAATAAAGACACTCATGAGTCTAAAACACGCCAGAAGCGTGGAAGACCAATTGGTTCTAAGGATAAAAATCCTCGAAAGAGAAAGGGAGTAGATAATCATATTGATAGCGAGGAAAATATCCCTGAAGAAATAGAAAATAAAGAAAGTCATGAAACATTGTCATATACTGTTGCATGTGAAATCATAAATGACAAAGATGATCCTGAACCAAAATCAGTCATGGAATGTCAAAATAGGCATGATTGGATAAAATGGAAAGATGCTATGCAGGCTGAATTGGACTCACTAAACAAACGAAATGTTTTTGGGCCAATTATTCCTATGCCTAAAAATGTGAAACCTGTAGGATACAAGTGGGTCTTTGTACGAAAGAGAAATGAGAAAAATGAAATAATAAGGTACAAAGCTAGACTTGTAGCTCAAGGTTTTTCACAAAGGCCAGGAATTGATTATGATGAAACGTATTCTCCTGTTATGGATGCAATTACGTTCAGGTATCTGATTAGCCTAGTAGTTTCTAAGAAATTAGAAATGCGTCTTATGGATGTTGTGACTGCTTATTTGTATGGATCACTTGATAAGTGACATTTATATGAAAATCCCTGAAGGATTTAAAATGCCTGAAGCATTAAGTACAAAACCCAAAGAAATGTATTCGATCAAGCTCCAGAGATCTTTATATGGGTTAAAACAGTCTGGGCGCATGTGGTATAATCGTTTAAGCGATTATTTGATTAATAAAGGATATGTGAGTAATATTATTTGCCCATACGCATTTTTATTAAGAAAAACAATATCCGGATTTGTGATTATAGCTGTATATGTTGATGATTTGAATATCATTGGAACAGAAAATGAGATCCATGAAGCAACAGTATACTTAAAGGAAGAATTTGAAATGAAAGATCTTGGAAAAACCAAGTATTGCCTGGTTTACAAATTGAGCAAATGCACAATGGGATATTTGTGCATCAATCAAATTACACAGAAAAGATCTTGAAACGCTTTAATATGGATAAAGCAAATCCTTTAAGTACTCCAATGGTCGTTAGATCACTCAATATTGAAACTGATCCATTTCGACCCTGTGAAGAAAATGAAGAAATTCTTGGTCCTGAATTTCCATATCTCAGTGCCATTGGAGCTCTAATGTATCTTGCTAATTTTACTAGACCTGACATTTCTTTTGCAGTTAATTTATTAGCGAGGTTCAGTTCAGCTCCAACAAAAAGGCATTGGAAAGGGGTCAAACATATACTTCGATACCTTCGAGGAAATGTTGATTTGGGTTTATTTTATTCTAACAATTCAAAACAAGAATTGATTGGTTATGCAGATGCAGGACATTTATCTGATCCTCATAAAGCGAAATCTCAAACAGGCTATGTGTTCACAAATAATGGAACTGCAATTTCTTGGCGTTCCCAGAAACAAACGCTTGTCACTACTTCCTCAAATCATTCTGAAATTATTGCACTACATGAAGCAAGTAGAGAGTGTGTGTGGCTTAGATCAATGACACATCATATTGAAGAATCTTGTGGTTTTCCAGTCAACAAAAGTCCAACAATTTTATATGAAGATAATGCAGCATGCATTGCACAGTTAAGGGAAGGATATATCAAAAGTGATAGAACCAAACATATACCTCCAAGATTCTTTTCATACACTCAAGAGCTAATAAAAGACAATTATATAGATATCAAGTATATTCAGTCTAGCCAGAATTCAGCTGATCTTTTCACAAAGGCACTTCCAACTGCAATCTTTAAAAAGCACATTCACGATATTGGAATGCGACATCTACATACTATGTGAAGGAAGATTATACATATCAACTTGAGGGGGAGAATATCATGCACTGTACTCTTTTTCCTTAAGCTAAAGTTTTTCCCACTGGGTTTTATTTAGCAAGGTTTTAACGAGGCAGTTGCAAAATATTGTTATTCAAGGGGGAGTATTATGAATGTGAATGAACAATATATTGCTTGTGAATGAACAATATATTGCTTGTGAGAGAATAGTACTCAAATAGTGAAAATAAAATCTCTATATAAAGGGATTGAAATTCATTAATGAGTAGATTAAGAAGAAGAAAAGATAGATTACTCTCCAAATTCTTTCAATATTATAGTTCTCTAAATTCTCTCCAAACTCTTTCTAAATTCTCTCAAAATCATTCTACTATAAAATATTTTTCTTCTAGTTAAATACTACTAAATTCAAGTTTAGTTCTATAACAAAATAAGTAATTCAATCTTTATTTCACAACATCATCAAGTTTTTGTTTAAAATATACACCTATGTTAATTCACTTTTTAAATGAATCTCAAAAAGCATATCTTAGGTTTACTTTTGATCATTAGAATCAATTTTAAGATAGCCAAGGAATAATCTAATTACCACTGGAATAAATTTTTTTATTTAAACTTTATAAAGCGGGATTATTATTGTTAATATGGTTTCATATGATTTTTTTTTTTTTTTTACATCCGTGTGCGGAATGTGAAATTTTTGGGATTAATGGTAATAAAAATTATTATTTTATTGAGTGATTTATATGAAAAGAATATATATATAAGGCTATTGTAAATCTTTTATGAATAAATAAAAAAACAAAACAGAAGAGGGGACATCATTATCAAACGAGCAATGAGCTATGCTAATGATAGGATTAAAAAATAAAATAAACTTGCAAGTGTTTGTTTGACATTGAAACTAAACTTGATTTCTTAAGTAAAAGTGATTGACATTATTGAAGTTATGATTTGAAACCTTATTTTGAGCATTAGAGTGGAATTATTTCAGTGAGATTTAAATTTTAATTCGAAAGATATAATGATTGAAATGATTAAATGTCATTTCATTAATGATAAAATAAACATTTTTAATCATATGTTTAAACAAAATTTTAAAAATTTTGTTTAAGTTTCACCTTATTTTTCCCTCCATGGTGAAAAATACTGGACTCCTTATGTAAACCTCCACTTTCATTTTCCTGTGTTTGGTCTTATTTCCATATATTTTTTTAGTCATAATACATCCATAACCTTTGTACTTATATTTTTTATCAATTTAACACTTTAACTTATACTTTTACCATTTTAATACATAAACTCGCATAAAATGCAATTTTAAAATTCCATATTAATGTTGGAAAAAATTAACAGAGTTGAAGCAACAGAATAATTTTTATAGAGACAAAATAAAATTACTGTAGAAATAATCAAATAAATAAATAAATAGAGGCGATTAAATTAGCCAATAGGTGAGTAAAATAGGCAGTAAAATCTACCGTATAAATAATAAAATGGCACAAATATTTTAATATAATTCACCCTTAATTCTTGGGTTACGTTCATGGGATAAAATTAGAATAATTCTTCCACTACAAAAATAGTAAGTATAAGAGAGAGTATTCTCTATATCAATACTATAGGTACACAAATAAAAATTTTCATCAAAATAGTGGCACTCAAAGTGTTTTTCAAACACCCCAAAAATAATTATTTCACTATTTTGTCACTCATCTTTTGAGCAAAAAATTTTTTCAAACTCTTAAAACTCTCTTACACTCATCAAAGCAAAATTGTTTTACTTATCCTCACAAGCACACACCTCACTTTTGTTTCTCACTCGTTGCGTGCCTACATCCCTTGCATTCTCCTTCTCCTTCTATAGCCTTTATATAGGCCTTAACATACACAAAAAAAAATTACAAACTTTCAACTTTGCTGCACTGAATTCAGTGCAGTAAAATATAACTTTTTTTTTCAAATTTATGGGCTCCACTAGGAGGGACTCACAACAATTCTCCCTCTCTCGACTACGTGGAGGTCCTCACCATTTTGGTGGCCAATTGACAGAATTTGAACTTCTCCCTTGATAGAGTTTTTGTTAACATGTCTTATCCATTTTTATCAGTATGAATTTTCTTTAGCTGCAATAGCTTCTTCTCCAATACATCCGTATCCAGTGATATCTCATATCAATATGCTTTGATCTTGAATGAAATGAGAAGTTCTTACCATGGTGGATAGCACTCTGACTATCACAAAATAGCTCGTATTTGTCTTGCTGAAAACCAAGTTCATTTAAGAACTTCTTCATCCATAACAACTTTTTACAAGCTTCCGTTGCTGCAATGAACTCTACTTCAGTGGTAAACAAAGCAACACATTTTTATAATTTTGATTGTCATGACATAGCTCCCCCTGCAAAAGTAATCAGGTAACCAGAGGTTAATTTTTTTGAATCAACATCTCCCGCCATATATGTATCTGTGTATCCAGCTAACATAGGTTTGACATCTCCAAAACACAAACATATTTTGGATGTTTCATAAAGATATCTAAAAATCCATTTCACTAAAGCCCAATGCTCCTTTTCAGGATTTAAAAGGAACCAACTCATAACTCTAACTAAGTGTGTAATATTTGGCCATGTACACACCATGTCATATATTAAACTACTAACTGCTGAAGCATATGAAACTTTATCCATCTCTTCCTTCTCTTTATCGGTGGAAGGGCTTTGCTGAGAAGTCAATTTAAAGTGATTAGCAAGAGGACAACTAACTGCTTTAGCATTATACATGTTGAACCTCTGAATTACCTTCTCAATATACTTCTCTTGTGACAACCACAACTTCTTGATAACTCTTTCTCTGATAATCTTCATGCCAAGAATCTGCTTTACTGGTCCTAAGTCTTTCATAGAAAAAGACTTACTCAACTGCTTCTTCAAGCTGTTGATTTCGAAAACATTTTGATCAATAATCAACATGTTATCTACATAGAGCAATAACACAATAAAGTCATCATCGGAGAATTTTTAAATAAATATGCAATGGTCTGAAATGGTCTTCTTGTAGCCTTGCTCCCCCATAACAAACTTAAACTTCTTATACCATTGTCTTAGTGCTTATTTTAAGCCATATAAGTTTTTCTTCAATCTGCAAACATAGTCCTCTTTTCATTTTTCTTTAAAACCCTCTAGTTGCTCTATAAATATTTTCTCTTCTAAATCACCATAAAGGAAGGCAGTTTTAACATCCATTTGCTCAATCTCTATATTAAAACTTGCTGCTAAACCCAGCACAGTATGGATGGATGTCATCTTCATGACTGGAGAAAAAATATCATCAAAGTCGATACCCGTTCTTTAGTTTAATCCTTTTACAACCAGTCTAGCTTTGAATCATGGTTGGAGACTATGTTCTTCATGTTTGATCCTGAACAACCACTTATTCTTCAAAGCTCTCTTACCTTCATACAACTTCACTAGCTTAAACATCTTGTTCTCATGCAGAGACTTTATCTCATCCTGTATGGCTTCAAATTATTTATGCTTGTGTTAATCATTCATAGCTTCTTCAAATCTTTTTGGCTCTCCCTCATCAGTTATTAACATAAACTGGTCTATAGGATATCTAATAAAAGGTTGTCTAATTCTAGTCATATCTCCTCAGTGGCACTGGAGAAGCCTCATATACCGATCGTTAATCATGAACACATCATCATCATCATTTTCAGATGGAATCTCAATGAGAGCATCTTCATCACCTCCATCTGGCGAAATAACTTCATTTTCATCTCCAACTTCCCTTGGCACCGTTGTTGGAGGAACTAACTTTAAATTTGAATCATCTTTAGAGATGGGAATGATCTTCTCAACTCTGGTGATATCTTTAATAAACACAGTATCACAGCTTCTGAAAAGCTTCTTTTGGACTGGATCATAAAATCTATAGCCAAGTTGATTTTGACCATAACAGTAAACATACACCGTCGTGTCTTGACATTAAGCTTAAACCTTTCATCCTTCGAAATATGCACAAAGGCTTTGCACCTAAAAATCCATAAATTACTATAGGAAACATCTTTTCCTAACCACACCCTCTCTGGAGTGTCAGACTGTAGAAGAATACATGATGAAAGGTTCAGCACATGCACTATTGTAAGTAGAGCTTCACCATAAAATGTCTTAGGCAGATTTAAATGTGAGAGCAAAGATCTGACTCTCTCCATCAAAGTCCTGTTCATCCTCTCAGTTAAACCATTCAATTGCGGCATATTTGGAGGTGTCATTTTATGTCGTATACCATGCTCTTTACAATAATTATAAAATGGTCCAAAATACTCTCCACCATTGTTTATTTGGATGCACTTCAATTTCTTATCAATTTATCTCTCCACCCAAAGTGTGAAATTCTTTGAAGACATTTAACGCTTGATCTTTTAACTTTAAGGTGTATGCTCACGTCTTTCGAGAATGATCATTAATGAAAGTCATAAAGTATTGATAACCACTAAGTGACTTTAGCATTGGCCCACACAAATCTGAATGAATTAAATCCAATACATTCTTAATTTTGGAAAGAGGATAACTCCTTAAAATAACCTTATTTTGCTTTCCTACAAGAAAATCGGTACATTTCTCCAGATGCACAAGATTTACTCTAGATAACACATTTTTCCTTGACCAGCAATGTGATCCCTTTCTCACTCATGTGATCAATTCTTCTATGTCATAACTCAACTGTACTATCTTTCTCCACAATATTCATTATGTCTTTAAAGATATTTGTATGCATAAAGTACAGTGTTAAGTCTTTTTTACCTTTAGCCATTACCAATGAGCCTTTAGTGAGTTTTCATTAGTCGTTATGGAAGGTGTTGTGAAAATCTTCATTATCAAGCTTGTCTGTTGAGATTAAATTCAAGAAAATATCTGGAACATGCTTAACATTCTTTAAGATTAGTCTTGTGTCATTTGTTATTTCCAAACACACATCTCCTTCACCATAAACTCATGTTTGGTTGCCATTCTTATCTTCATAAATCCTGAATCTCTTAGAGTATATGATGAGAAGAATTCTCTTCGAGATGCAGTGTGAATGAAAGCACCACTGCCAATCACCCAGTTTGTCTTATGGGTAGTAAGATTAATAGTATTATCATAAAAAAGGACATTGAATTCTCTGAGAAAATTTGCTTCATCATCATTACTACTGTCATCTTTTTTCACATCTTTGCCTTTGTTTTTGTCTTTGAACTTTTGACAGAACTTCTTGATGTGGCCTTTCTTTTTGCAGTAATGGCATTCAATATTTGCATACTTGTTTGACTTTCCTTTGCTCTTATCCT
The DNA here is from genome assembly GCA_947683625.1 of Mallotus nudiflorus. Lineage (NCBI taxonomy): Eukaryota > Viridiplantae > Streptophyta > Magnoliopsida > Malpighiales > Euphorbiaceae > Mallotus > Mallotus nudiflorus. Next base: position 7,310,876 of record CANTUR010000014.1, read on the forward strand.
TTTGCTTTGAGCTTTGAGTCTCACTTTCCCCCCTAGAATTTACAATAAGGATATCTGAATGTGTTAAAGAGACACCCTTTGATCTATGTCTCATCTCTTCATTCAAAATACCGCTTTTGACAAATTTCATATTGACTACACTGTTTGGTGTAGAGTTTGTAAATGAGATCTTCAAAGTCTCTTATGACTCTAGTAGAGAAGCCATCACTATAAGAGCAAAAATTTCATTATTAAAATTTATGCTCATTCCCGACAACTAATCCATGATCCCTTACATTTCATTCAAGTGATCAGTGATAAAAGAGCCTTCTCAATATTTTATTTGCATTAATTTTATCAGATAAAATAATTTGTTATTGCCAATTTTTAAAGCGTACAACTCCTCAAGCTTGCTCCATAACATCCATGCATGAGTTTTATTACAAATGTGGTTATACACTTTGTCTTCAACGAACTGTCAGATGTAGCCACACACTTGATCATGCTCAAATGCCCATTCCTCATCTGTCTTACCTTTGGATTTTATTGTAGCAAAAATCGGTAGATGCAATTTCATCATAAATAGGAGATCCTTTATCTTATTTCTCCATATGTGGTAATTTGTGTCATTTAAGCTAACCATCTTATTAATCTTAACCTCCATCATTGCAATATTCAATAATACCTCCAGAACAAGAACCAATAGCTCTGATACCATTTGTTGAAAAAATTAACAGAGTTGGCGTAGCGGAATAATTTTCACAGAGATAAAATAAAATTACAGCAGAAATAATCAAACAAATAAATAAATGGAAGTGGTTAAACAAGCCAATGGGTGAGTAAAATAGGCAGTAAAATCAACCAATTTGTGAGTAAAATAGGCGGTAAAACTAGTCAATAGGTGAGTAAAATAGGTGATAAAACTTACCATATAAACAATAAAAATGATAATAAAATGACACAAATATTTTAATGTAGTTCACCCTTAATTCTTGGGCTACGTCCACAGGATAAAATTAGAATAATTCTTCTACTATAAAAAATAGTAAGTACAAGAGAGAATTTTCCTTAGATTAACATTAGAGGTACACAATAAAAATTCTCACCAAAATAGTGGCACTTAAAGTGTTTCCTAAACACCCAAAAAATGATTATCTCGTCACTCATGCTTTGAGAATTTTTTTTTCAAAACCCTTAAAACTCTCTCACACTCATCAAAGTAAAATTACTTTGATTATCCTCACAAACACACACCGCACTTTTGTTTCTCACTCGTTGCTTACCTACACCCCTTACACTCTCCTTCTCCTTCTATGGCCTTCATATAGGCCTTAACAGACACAAAGAAAAAAAAAATTACAGACTTTCAACATTCGGTACAGTAAAATGTGACTTTTTTTCAAACTTATGGGCTTCATTAGGAGGGACCCACAACAGTTAACACACGTAACATAGAATAGTAAATCAACATGTGTCATATCTCAAGAGTTTGACTAACTAAAAATGTCAAACTGACAAAAAATGACAAGTACAAGGCTAATAGATGTATTATATCATTATATTAGTACAGATTATTGTATTTTAGACAAATTTAACTGTTGAAATAACAAAACTATAAATTAAAATGTCAAACTAACAAATTATATTATGTATAAGAGGTCACAAATGTATTATGCATTTTTTTTTTTATCACAATTCTCATAATCCTTTGGTTTTAAGGATGCACATGATGAAAATTGGATAATCAATTAACATAATCCACTCATTAAAGTAAATAAGTAAAGATATAGACATTTATCGTTAATTTGTAAAATTAATTTCCATCAGATTTAAAAAGAAGGGTTGTCTTTTATTATACCGTTCATCAATAGTTACGTCATATGACTTTTATATTTTTAAAGAAATTAATAAATTAATGTTTAATACATAATAAGTCATTAAATGTTTTATTAATTAAACATATAAATTTCTAATTGTATCACAAAATTAGGAAATCAATTTCATTGATTAGTATGATATAAAAAATTAGAAGTTTTTAGACTCATTAATAATGTTTGCTTGTTTCAATTTTATAAGAACAAATTATTATATGCAAAATAATAAAATATATAATTTTATCTATAATTATATTTGAGGTAAGAATTTTCTTATTTTTTTAAAAAACGGTAATTTTACGTATGGGTAAGTTGGAGAAATTACGGCCGTGAGTAAGACTGTAAAAGAGAATCCAGGTGGCAGGGGAGAGATATTTTTGGACTTTTGTGGTGGTGCCAAAAATATATACGTTGTATGATGACGTGGCAATGTTGGCTTGGGTAATGCGGTTCCCATTGATTGAATGGTCAAGATCAGCTTCAGATTGCTTCGACCGTTGGGTTCTGATTATCTGTATTTCATCATAAATGAGTACCCTCGGCCTCGCATGCTGTGATGCATCATAAATGTTTTGTCCATACCTTTTTTTCTGGTAATTAATTTGTATTTTATATTTGCCACCACCCTGTCGTCCTGTATTTTTAATTAATAAAAGATAATTTTTTATAATTATATTTTATGTGAAAATAATTTATATATATTTATAAAATTTTTATTTCAACTCGGGCTAAAATAAATTTTATATTATATAATATTTTAATACCATTCTAAGATAATTTATCTTTATATAAATAATAATAATAATAAATGTTTGAATATATATATATGAAAAGTACTAAAAATATAAATTTTTATACTCTTAGAATAATTTTGTGTATTTTAACATTATTTAAATATATATTTTAATTTTTAAAAATTATGATTATCTTTTTTAAATATTCATCTCATATTTGGTATAATTTATTAATTTTTTTATACCACTTATAATAAAAATAATTAAGTTTAAATAACAATTTATATAGTTATAATTCTATTAAATTATAATTTTTTTGTAGCAGAGTTAGTTTAATTTCAATAATATAACTATGTAAAGACTTTTAATGAAAAGTTTAAATAATCGATTTGTAATAAGGAACAGAAAAATAAAATAAATAAAAATAAATTGTAATTTTTATCCATGTTTTGCAAAGAATATGGATAAAAAGATATATAAAAGGGATGGAGGCTGAGATTTACTATTTTTGCTTAATTTTTCATAATTATTAAAACTAGTGTTGTGTTAACTTTTTTAACAGTTAATAAAGATAATTAACTTTTAATATCATAAGGACGAAAGAATAGGGAGGAGATTTCAATCTTATTTTTTCAAATAAAATATCTATATATTTTATCATTTGAATTATTTATAAAGGATTAGTGTTGTGTTAATTAATGCCAATGCTATATTTAGGCTATGTTAAATAAATAAATAAGAATGGAATGTAAATAAAAAAAAAAAAGGAAAACCTTTTTTTTTTTTTCTTTCTTGTTTACCACTTTCTCAAATAGAAATTAATCATTCGTTTGCTGCATTATTTCTTCTGAAAAAAAGAAAGTTAGATGGAGGAAATGATGAAAAATATTTTTTTATTGTTTCAATAGTAAATGTATAATTCATGTTAAGTGAATAATTAGTTAAATAGTAACTCTTTTTCAAGAATATTTTAAAGTATAAAATTCAATTTTTATCATCATTGATTCAAAAAGAAATAATTATTTTTATTGTATAGTTCATCAAAATTTAAGTCACAACTCCTGTTATAAAAAATGTATAATTTATGTATTTTAATTTTTATTATCTCTTAAAGTGAGAGAAAACTAAAATAGCTTCCAAGGGTATTTAGAATAGGTTTTTTTTTTTTTTTTCAGTTTGTTTTCTGTTTTTTTAATGAATAAAAAAAATATTTCATGAATAGAATGTTATCATTTTATGTAAAATCTTTTAGAACTTTTCAAATGAGTATAAATATCGATAATTAATATTTTTTGCCTCCTAAATGATGATAGAAATATCCGGAAAAAAAACTGTTCCACTATCAAATTTTTATTTTGTATTTTTATATATGTATATAATAAAAATAATTATAACAATATAATTATTCGTACAATATACAAGTTTTTTATCTGTAAAATTTAATAAATTAAATTTTGAAAAAAAAAATCTTATTAACATTATACTATTCGACTTAGTAAATCGAATAATATGTATATCAATCTATAATGATAGATGTAAAACTGAATTGATAAGTTAAAAACAATAACAAAATAGAGGGAAAAAAGGAAAAATAGAAGATGGAATGGAAGTAGTAGCAGTAGTAGTAGGAGAAGAAGAAGATTGATGGCCACTATAATTCGGATGGCCCACAAAAAGGGACGTACGTGATTTACTGTTGAAGTGCACGCGTATGTACTATTTTATGGTGCATTATCACACGATTATTCGGATGTTCCCCCTCTTCCTTCAGGGGCCCCCCTTTTTCCCTATCTATCACCATTTTCCCAAAAAAAGATAAAAAATAAATAAGACTTTCTTTTTTATTTCTTTTGGACGGTGCAGATTTGCCTACAAGCAATAAAATTCAATATCCACCGTCTGATTTATGTTTTTTGGTTGTGATTTAGTTATTTGTCAACAAACTAGCACGTTTAAGCTTGGAATTTTCTTCCTTTTCTATAATTGCTAATGCTTTTGGGGTAGCATAGCCCTTAATTTTTGGGACATTTTGTGATGGTGGATCAAAAATCTTCAATCAAATATTTGAGATTCAAACACATGGTGATTGATTTCCATTTTTTTCTTGATATTTCTTTTTATCAAATAGGTGATCATTGATCCACAATTGTAAGGGTTGTGTCAGTATATTGTGGAATGGAAATAAATGATCATTCATTGATTAATTTATTTGTCACTACAAAGGGAGATTTTTTCTTTTTTGTCTCTGAATTGAGACAGATTGATTACAAAAGATATTAGTGATGTATTCTAAGTAGCATTTAATGAGTTGATTAAGATAGCTGATAATTTTTTTTTTAATTTGTTATTATTTAATTTATTTGATAAATTTTCAAATTAAAAGTTGATAGTTGTTTTCATTTAAAATAATTGTGAATTTTATAAGTTCTATTTTGAAATTTTATTCTATCGGTTGATAATTAATTTTTATTTATTTTTTATTTAGATTTTATTTTTATTAACATAACTAATAAGAAATAATTTTATTTAAAGTAAATGTATGTAATTAATTTTTAATTAAAATCACATAAATATTAGACAAAAATTTATTAATATTAGGATTTGAAATATACATTAATGACATACTGATTAATAAAGATATTATAAAATTAAGTTAAATTAATATTTTAAAATATTTTTAAAGAGAGTTATAATTAAGCCACTCCATCTATAGTCAACAACTACATATAAGATTTAATAATACATCTAACATTTTTTTCTTTATTTTACACAGAGGGAGGGCGGTCTAGGGAAACAAACTCCATGCAGATGATATATAGTTCAGCCAATTTAATGATATATAGTTTTTATTTTTTTCAAACAAACAATAGAGTTATCGTTGATTAACCAACAGTGCAATTGATAATGCCGTCACACTTTGAAAGATTAGTATTCAAAGTTTTTTGGAAAGGCTCAATACAAGAAGTAAACCTAACCTTTTTGTTGCTCAGCTTTAGAAAAATCTTAAATTGTTGAGGACAACACAAACTTTGTCAATTACAGACATCAGCGTGGTGGTAGTCACAATAATTGAGAGCTCTGCAATTCAGACATGTTTGAGTTGAGAATTTTTTAGACTGATCATAATGACTATGTTCAGATAGAGAAATAACAGTTTCAAGCTAAAAGTTTTTATTATAAAAAAAACATTAGATTTTAACCTTAATTGGAGAAGATAGCGTCAGACTTTGATTAAGATCATTAGAAGAATTAGGACTGTCTTTCATTTCTCTCTAAATTGTATAAGAACAAGATTCAGACGAATTAGAAGACAATAAATTTACCTATTCAATTGCGTAAAAAAATTTTCAAAACACACCAAAATATCAACAAGACTAAATATCTATTATTATAATTATAATATATATACTAGAAACCAGAAAATAGAAGAAAAGAGGAGATGATTACTGATTAAAACCTAATAATCTCCCCTGAAAGATGATATTACTATGACACCAAACAGAGAACTATTCACAGGGAGAGAGAAGAAAAAAAAAATGTGTCGACCGTATTTTAATGATACATAGTTCACACCATATGTATTCGACACATAATATTCTATGGTTGCATGTTTTTAATGCTACACCTTGTCATGACCCAATACTATAGCTAGTAGTAGACAAACAATATCTAAGAATTTGGGCATAGGCATGCCTCGCTTGCACCATTATTAATCAAACTTTGAGATGGATTCTTATCAAATTGACACTTATGATGACCGATGAGACTTCAATGAGTTCAATCAATATTTGAAATTTTATCCAAATAATGTCAAAACTTTTGACTGATTTTAAATTCAAACATATTTTTTCTTATAAAAAAATTTTCTAAAACCAAATTAATAATAGTTGTCACAATAAAATTTATTTTTTTATTATGAGATTCTTTTATTTTGTTGCAAGACCATAGGAATGTACATATATGGTCACGGTTGTTTGTTGTTTATCCAAATAGTGTATGCAACTTTAATTGCTGGTTGGTCCAATTTAATGCCTCTTTTTATATTAGTAATTGTTGGTTCCTCTCTAATCCAATAGGAAAATAAGGTATTATTCGTTCCACCATAAGTCGTTTACAAATAATCAACTCATGAAATGGAACCCATTAAGGAGGTTTTTAAAAATAAAAAAGTTATCAAAAGTTCATTTATAATAAAAGTGGAGTTTTTATTATTAAAAATTATTTTATGATTTCTAAAATTTTTTTGGTTTTTTTAGAGCTGGATTTTTTTTACAAATATATAATTTCAAATTTAGTATTTAATTTGATAATTAAATATGACTTCATGTTCCCTAATATGTAATTTTAAAAAATAAAGTCAATGAGTTGGCTTAATTTGATAATTAAATATGACTTCATGTTCCCTAATATGTAATTTTAAAAAATAAAGTCAATGAGCTGGCATAATGATTATTTTTCTAATTATTGATATTTAAAGTTTAATGGACTTTAACTAATCAAATTCGATCCGAACAGTATTATAAAAGCGGTAAAAATTTCATAACATTAATTTAACGCGATTGCATAAATAATGATTATAATATGAAATATCGTTTAAACAAAAATAACTCTTACAAAATAATTATAACAACTTTTTTTTTTCTGCCAATGATTCTAATAATTATTGATACTATTTTTTCTCCAAGCACATATAAAAATATAGAGTTTAAATAAGCTATTTATAAAAAAAAGACCATTTTATATTATGTAATACATCCACATATTATGTTATTTTACCTTTCATTTTCAAAATTATATTTGATTGGACTATTAAATAAATTACAAAATGCATGAAAGAATTTTTGTGCATAGATTTAAAATCTTAAAATATGAAATTTATGTGTTGTTCTTTAAAATAAAAAACTATGACTCATCCAAATAATATATATATAAATGACAAAGGTGATGAAAGAAAAACATAAATTATAAGTTCGTTGGAGTCGTTTTCATTATGTTTATCTTTTCCTGCACAAGTTAGTGAAGTGCTACATATATATATATATATATATAAAGTGAAATGAAATTTGTTCATTTGAGATGTATATGTCCAATCACCTATATATATATATATATATGCAAGGCTAGCTTCACCCTCTCCATGTATTACTTATGCACAAGATTGTATATTTTTTGTTTATAATAGAAATTTGGTTAGTAGTTTAAGAAAATCAAATTCTTAAATCATAACTATTTATAATTCATTTACTACTTTAATATATTGCCTAGTAATGTATTTTAATAAATACCGTTAAATTTTAGAAAAAATTTTACACGTATGAAAAGATATATCTATCATTCATTAATTCTAGGTATGTGTTATATATTTAAAATATGTAAATAATTTTATATAATTAGTACTTTCTTTTTCAGTGTGCTTTCAAAATGGTAGATTTTTCTTCTTAAGAAGTGGCGAAATTCTTCCTTCATAAATTGAATTTACACAATTTAAATTTTTGTTGTCTTTTTTCTTGGTGCTGATAGCTCAAATTACAAGGTATACGATTTAAAGCTATCAATTGTATTCAAATGTGGTCCTCTTAGATCCCATATCGTTAAGTTGTGGTGTGTGTGAATTATAAGTATATATATAGGTCTCATTCAGTCAGCAATTGCCTGAATGATAGTGTATATACAGTAAATGTTTTGATAAAGAAAAGTACGTATATAATTACGATTGTGACGGTGTGTAGTACACTCCGACAAACGCTTGGAGTTGATTCTCTTGAATCTCACATCGTTAAATTATAATATGTATATATGAATTATAAGCATGTACATGATCTCATTCAGTCAACAATTGTTTAGATAATGGTGTATGTATAGTAAATCTTCTAATAAAAAAAATTGTATCCAAATATAGAGAAAGACTGAAAGTGCTGAAAACAAAAATATAATAAAGTATCCAAAAAATATAGATCATACTTCTACTGAGTTTGAAACTCACTTCAAACAGAAAACGAAAATATAATGAAGTAAATTAAAGTCAGTAATTCTTATGAAAGTCGAAACTTTATCAATCAACATCAAGTCCATTTTCATAATCTTAGGGACAATAATCAACACAATATATCCCCAAGGATTTTGGTAGGTCCATAAATCCAATAGATTACTCAATTACATAAATATGTTAAAATCCACAGTGTTTATTATTTGTTGTCTTTTAAGCAAAATCTGGCTAAAAGGCAATTTGGACATAAATTATACATACCCTCTTTTATAGCACTTATGTTTCTATGAAGATTTGAAAATGAAAGCTCAAATCTTATCATAAGTTTAGAGCTAACAGTCTTATCTTGCTTTGGCATTTGGTGATTGATAGATCATACAAGAAATGGAAAATATCTTAAAGCCTAGCTATCAGTTCTTACTAATCTTTTGGGGTTCTTGCATTTGTTGTCAATTTTTAGGCCAACACTTAGAATTTTTTTTTTTCAATTTTTGATAGCAATACGCAACAGCAACAGCAACACCAACAAGGACAATTTCATTATTTTTTTAATTATTTTTTTTAATTTCTAGAGAAAAATTATCATCCATGAAATTTGAATTTCCATGTTTACTCTTTAATAATTCACATTTCATTGAAGAATTAAGTAATTTTTCTGTTACTCTAAAAAAAAACTAATTTTTCTATTAATTTGGAGGTTACGTGACTTAAAACTAATAGACTATATAATATACAATAATTTTTTGTTTTAAGTAAAATAAAAATTAATTACACAATTCAACGACATTAAATTCAAATTTAAAAGAGTTTTTAATGTTTTTAAATTAAATAAAAAAAATCAAATCTTACACCTTTTAGAGAAAAAAAAAATTTCCTCAACTTGGTGAGAATAAAATAATTTTACTTACATCATTATTTTGGGATATGAATTGACTATTCTTAAAAAATTTAGGAGAGTTTTTGAAGAAGGAAAGTGATACACGAGTTATGATATAATGACTCACGATATGATAATATTTTTTTAGAAAAGTCATATGCTAAAATGAGATATTTTGATAATATTGTGGATCCCGCGACGGCACTGTTGTCGGACCGCAGTATAAATTTTATCCTTTGAAGAAATAATATAAGGCTTACTGAGACAAGACCCTAAGTATTTGTGAGACTCATGAGTCACGGGACCTTCTTAGTTCCAAATACACAGTCCAATAGGAGCCCTAAAGGCAGTGTACTAATGTCAAGATGCTGGAGAAAGCAAGGATGGCTTGAAAGCCCCTCGTTACTCTTTAAAAGGAAATGGCTACCTGATGTTGCATCGATCTCGATCATTACTCATTATCATGTCTTTGTTTCTTAGTAGACTCGATAATGAATAATGATCATGGTACACTGCAACTTCGTTGTTTCTATCTCCTATATATTTGATTGTTCTAGAAAAACATGAACGTTTATCTGTGGTAAGAATTCATTATAATGGTTGCACTTTGGTCCTAATCCTTCACAAAGAACATATTCAAACCTTAAAAATACTTGATGAGCAACAAAAAAGGATAACTAAATTCGATTCGCCATCGACTCATCAGATGTTTCCCAGTTTACAAAAAAATGCAGAGAACATAATTCCTTGCGGTTGAACTGTTGGATTATATATATATATATAATTTGTGTACAATTGCACTTTGATTTGGTGAAAAATATAGGCACAAAAGAATGTTACAGGAAAACGAATGGAGTTCTGTTGTCAGCACCTTTCCCTTATTAACTGGACAACAGTATGTTATCCTGCAAGACATACGAACATCCTTCCCACATCTTCAGATGCTACAACTACGTACTACCGCTAATAAGTAATGACAAGAGACTGAAAATATCCAGTAATTTTTTAGTTGCTAAACCTTTGTATATCTACTAATCTTCACAATGCTACTTGCTTTACTTGCATTCCTGAAATGATTCTTGGCTTTTACAGTGCATTTCCCAAGACTTCTAGTCTTAGCTACGCCCCAAGTACTTAACAGGTACACTGGCTGGAAGCTTTGGTAACTTCCGTTTTTCTGCAAACTTATGTATTAACTCTTGAATTCCCACAAATGCCACTAAGAACTCCGCTGCGTCAGTTTGGATTAACAACTTCTTCACTGCTAACTCCAATGCCTTGAACCTATGACGTGTACAAAGTACCCAGTTGGTGAAGCTCGCAAATCTGATGGTAATTACAGCTACAGATTTAACTAAATATTTCTCCACGCAGACATGCATATATTCAGGATCCAAAAAAAAAAAAACTAGAGCAGTAATGAGAAAATCCTACAATGGATGCATATAAAATGTGCTAGCATATCTTTTACTGGTCTTAGAACAGATGCTTTTAATTGTCATGTCATTCAGTTAGTCACGTCGTTCACTTTTTGTCTTATACAGCTAAAAGGAAAGAATTAATACCTAAGTTGTTGAGCCTTAGTGATGACCCTTGCAATCTTCTTGAATTCACCTTGAATGCAACTCAATGTAGCATTACATGGTCGACGATTATTCAGAGAAACAAAGGGAAGGTAAAGGACACATGTAGCTTGAATCTCAACCATTTCCGCATCAATTACTGCCTCCTCAATGCGAATTTCATTGATAAATTGTGAGAGGAGCCTATCAATGCCATTTGAATTCATTCGAGATGACGCCCATGAAGTTGATGAGTTAGCCAGGCCACAGAGGAGGTCCAGAATGGCAGAGGGCCGCCACTCCCCAAGCCAAGTGAGGGAAGCTAGTTCATGGGGTGGAACCCCTTTAGGCATAAGGAACTCCACAACATCCTTGAGCCTGGTTGGAACCATCGCACAATTGTAATGCGCATTGAACATATTCAGTTGTTCCTGTATCAGTTGTTCAAATTCCCACCTTGCCTTCAGTTGTTTCTGTAGCCTTGCTGCTCTAGTCTTCTGTTCTTTTCTCCACAAACCATACTTAGCTGAGGTGAGCTCTTCACCTAATTACCATGTTAACTGTCAGCTTGCAAGGAGATCAACAGAAAATCCCTATGATTGCATGACATGCACAAAAACCCACAAGCGTGCATCTAAATTAGCATAACCAGGCAAGGTTTACAATCTACAAGCTGAAAATATCCCTGTACATAAATTTTTATAGTTGTTATTTTGACCAAATTAGCTTTGAAGTTCGAACAATAGGCAAGAAGTATACAAGGTGGTCCTTTATGGCTTTTGTCAATTTCAGCAAGCAAAATATTCCTTCAACATAGCATGCATGCTTGAGTCATAGCGATGAGAAGTAAACATACTAAAGCTTTTACTAGTTAGATTCCTTGGAAAAGGCAAAAAGGGCATGGTTTTACTTAGCAGAACAGGTTCCATCTCATTGGCCTGTAGTACTTGGCTTTTTGAAACTATTGTTGGAAGTAATCGAGAGGGGAGGGACGGTCAGCTAGAGATCAACTAATACTAGATTTCAAGAATATACACTGCCGAATATTTCTGGCGCCAAGAAGCATACCGGTACCTCTGTTGGCAAAATTACCACAATCAAGCAAAAACACCCACAAAAGTGATAAAAAAAAATTAAAAAGAAAAAGGTTAATGGGTTTTGCTCAAAATTAAATTTGATAAAAATTTCACCTTTCTTGCTCGTTTCAGCCCTGTAGAATGTAATGCACTGTATTTTCTCAGCCATATTATCCATCTCATCTTCTTTACTTCCTGTTTTATCATCATGTCCATCATTTTTACCCTTTTCACACAAGCTCCTATATTAAAAACAAAAACATTCCCATTAGTCAGCAAGAAGAAAGAGGACTAAAAATCTTGCCATACAAAATCAATTGGGACTGTTTAATTTCAACCCAAATTCTCAAATAAATTCACAGACTTCATGATCTCAACAAGAAAATTAGTTTACATACACAGTCATTTTCTTGATATTTTTTCCTCTCCATTTCTCATAAAATTAAACAGATATAACAAAAAGATCAAGAAATGAAAGTCAATTAATTACTATTTCCATAAAAACCCACCTCATTTCATCTCATATTCTACTTCTTTTTCGATTCTTTCTTTCCAAGAAAACATAAAACTGAAACCTTGACACTTTCTTGCGTTTTCCTTTTCTTTCTTTTAAAGAAAACCAACCAATATTATACATAAAAAGTACAATCTCGCATGTATATAAGCAAGAAACCAACCAGTATTATATATATAAAAAGTACAATCTTGCATGTATATAAGCAAGAAACCAACCAGTATTATATATAAAAAGTACAATCTTGCATGTATATAAGCAAGAACAAGGAGATGATGATGATGGAACTTACATTGTGGTATGTTTCCAGTTCCACGAGAAGCAAATTGGTTTCTTGATTTTCTTCTCTTACTCTGTTATGCTAGTCTTTGTAACTAGAAATGAGAAAGTGTGCGAGGTTGCAACATTCGAGTTTGGGGCCTATCTCGGTTCGATCGGTTCAGTTGGCTAAAAGAAAATAGGCATTTATGCTGTTAAATTTTCCTTTTTTTTTTTTCCCTACTGTGTGCTTGTTGAGATTCTATACAGTTAAAATTTGTTAGTTAGCGTCTTGGGATAAGACTATTTAATTTATTTATTTATGGTGTGGAATATTAAAATAATATGTCCCGTTTATAATAAATTTAAAGATAAATTTCAACAAAAAATGTTGTGGATTGAATATCATGCCTTACAATTTCAAGATTTTTACTTAAATCATTTAATTTGATTCAACTAGTAGGAATCTATTCCTGTTTAAATATCATTTCAAATTTAAAATTATGTGTACAATTAGGTTAAATAGTTGTTAAAAGATTCTTACCGCTTTTATAATTTTATCATTATCAAATTAATCGAATTATTTAGAATACATTGATTTCAGTAATTAAAAAAACTGAATCAAAAGGTTACGTTTGAAATATATTGGCTCCCACATATCTATATGGAAAAAAAATAGAAAGGTTAGTGTTAAATTTTTAGTTTGATCATAAGGAGTGTGGTTTATGTAGTAAAATTTTTTGGTTGGCATCACTTCAATTGTTTTAGGATTTTGTTTTAAAAAAAAAAGTTTTCGTACTTAGCATTTGGCTGGTAATAGATGATAGTGTGAAATTTGAAGGAAAAAGTTTTCAGGGTTCTCCGCAACAGAAGCTCTTTGTTTTCTGCTGAACAATAGTCACAAGAAGTTTGGATAGGTACAGTTAAAAGAAGACTAGTCATTTATAAAAAGAAAATTCTTATCTGAATCAGATTCATACCATAAACCAGAGAGAGAGAGAGAGAGAGTGTTCATCCAATTCCAACATGCAAATGTAAATAATACGAACCTATGCGAGTACGAGCCTAAATGTAAAGAAGAGTGGGTCTCACCATGCCGAAAGCAGTCGACGACAAACTTGCAGCAAATATGGATCAAAGTTCAAATCTATACAGCATTGAAGACTAATATGTCTGATTTAAATCTATACAGGAATGAAAGACAAATAAGTACATCTAAGCTAACATTCTATACCACAAGTTACAGGAAGCTTAAAACCATTTATCTGTATAATATTTACATTTGTACTCTCGTCGCATTGTGCTAAAACCAGTAATGTTCTCGGCTCTTGGCAGAACTCAAGTTCACAGGCTCTGGATGTCTTTAACTGCTAGGAAACTCACCCATTTCTGGGCATAGATTAACAGATTACCTGACAGTGGTTGTATTAACACCTTCTTTGAAGATAATATTGGCAACTGGAGGTGGTATCCAAGCTACATTACCACCCTGGCCAACTTGATGATGATTGTCACCTGATTTTTGGTCCTTCCTCAGTTTCATGCTTACTCTTCGTCCAACAGAAAGGGTAAGCTTCATAGCAGTAAATAAACCTAAAGCAATTGCAAGGGGCCTTATAGCCCAGTGAAAATCCTCAACATGCTGATATTTCTCTACAAATCCAGGACAAGTATCAAATGACACTAGTTCCACTTCAGCTGGATCTGCTAGGAAGCTATTGGATTCATCTCCAAACACAAGTCTCCCAGGGAAACTCACATGAAGGCAGCCATTTGGAAGGACTTGTGAAATTCTCCCAGTGGCCCATCCTCCTCCTCTTTTACAAGGCCACTTAAAATGGGGAGTAACCACATTAGCCTTCAGCCTCACAAATTGCCCCACACAATATCCTCTAGCCATTTGAAGATCAGTATAGCTTCCCATCCAGAGAGTCTCTAAGCCTACAAATCCAACTGCAACACCTCCATCACGCTGAATGGAGTGTAAAATTCCCATAGGAGAATGCCTGCCATGTTCTTCCTTGAGGCACACCCAATCTCCCGCTGCAAAGCCAAATGTGACTCTCTCTAGTGTTGACTCTTGGACTCTCAGAGGATTTTGCACTCCAGAAATTTTCACCAGCACAAAACCATTTCTCTCTGTATCACTGGGTGGACCAACCACGGTTCCTGTAGGGACATCCATGTTTTGAGGTTTGCATGCATTCAGCGGTTTTCTTGAACGAACTGTATCTCCCACTTCCAGGCGGTCTTTTGAGAGATACCATGCAGTGTAGCCAACACTTGATTTTCCAGAAAGGGCCCCGATTTCCAGACCAACCCATCCTCCATCACTGTTAACAGCATTCTGTGAGCTGCAAGTAAAAAAACGTAATTCATCAAAATGCATTCAAAGGATTTGTGAAAAAAAAAAAAAAGAGAGAAGGGAATGTTTCAGTTCCACTCTTTTCCTAGCAAGATTTTACAGCTTAATGAAAGTATCAATATGTAACAGATTAAAGTAATACTAAGGGGCGATCCAAGATTCATCTTAGAGATGAATAAGTATTTGAAAGGGAGGATAAAAAACAGAGAGGACAACCTAGACAGGATATTTTTAACATTCCCAGTCCCTTCATTTTCTGAACATTTTCCGAACATTTTCCCAATGGAAAATTGTCTCTGAACAGTTTTAGTAATGTGCAAAAGTAAGTCGCATGCTGAACAAAAGTTCATAAGATCCATTTGCAACATGATAATAGGCACTTTTCTTTGTAAGTAAACTGTAACAAAAAGCTAATTAGAAAGAAATACCTTTGAAAAGCATATAAGATATCTTTCATCAGAGGTCGGTTGCGGAGATCATACTGAAAGCAGCCAATAATAACATTCTCAACAGCAGGAGGAAGGCCACTTGGAACCTGTGGTTTTTCTTGCTTGATCACAACTGATTGATATATTTCTTCAACAGATTTCCCAAAAAAGGGCTGGACACCAGTTAACATCTCCACCATGCTACACCCAAATCCCCAAGAATCTGTCTCAATAGATATAGGACCTCTCACTTCTGGTTCCCACTGTTCAGGGGCCATATAGTTTGGTGTCCCAAGTCGTAAAGACACCTCAGAATCCAGAAAGGGAATTCCACGTAGTAGAAAGGGTATACCAAAATCACTAAGAACTGCATGATCATGCTCATTAAGAAGAAAATTAGAAGGTTTAAGGTTCAATACCAGCAACCCAATTGAGTGCAGTTCTTGGATTCCCTTTGCTAAATCTATCCCATATCTGTTAACATCACCAGCAGCATTTTAGCACATAAAAATCATTCTTTTCCATAAAAAAAATACACATCGAAAGCCAAAAAAACCAAATCCCAAAAACCATCACCTCAAAACATCTGAAACTTGAAGCTTCCCTCCTTTCACTAAAGCTATTCTATCAGCAAGTGACCCCTCATAAAATTTCATAGCAATACAGATCTTCCATATAAAATAAATAAATAAACCCAGAAAAGAGACACCATCGATGAGATTGAAACCAAATAGTACAAATGAAAAGAATGAAATTATAAAAGAAGGAAAAAGAAGAAAAAGAATATTTACCTGTCCGTTGATAATCGAGATACCGTGCAACCAACCAACACCCAATATTTCTCTGCACTTCAAAAACAACCTTTGGAACTTATCAACAAATAACTGCGAGAGATCCTCTTTCAATGGATACAGCATCTTGACAGCCACTTCATGATACTCCTCAAAATCATCAGCAGACTGATGATGGGTAGCTAGCCAAACATCACCA
The DNA here is from genome assembly GCA_947683625.1 of Mallotus nudiflorus. Lineage (NCBI taxonomy): Eukaryota > Viridiplantae > Streptophyta > Magnoliopsida > Malpighiales > Euphorbiaceae > Mallotus > Mallotus nudiflorus. The sequence goes on from CANTUR010000014.1 coordinate 7,327,519, forward strand.
AAGACCCCACGTCCAATCCTGTACTTCAGTTTCAATTCAGCTGGTTCAATCCACGGCGACATCTGGGTGGGTGTAGCAACTACCGTTCTTAGGTGGTCAGGATCCCCTTCAAAAAGCATATACTCAAAGGAAGTAGCCAGTTCAGGCACTCTAATCTTTTCAGCCATGAATTAGTTACCTCTGTGTTCGTTCGTTGCTAAGTTACAGAGAAACTCACAACGGTGAAGACTATGCTGCTTTTTGATATATGTTTTCTCGGGAAACAAACAGAGAGAGTAAAGAGGGACAACAAATTTCGAGTTTTTCGACGTCAATTTTTTATTAAAATATCTTTTTTTAATTGATTCAGTGACGTTAGGTGTGATAGAAATGCCAGTGCTGCCTGTGTTATGCTATGCCACGTCACTACGTTTAAAATAAAATATCTGATCTGTGATTGGCTATATACATGAATGGTGTAATCGAGCCGAGCACCATTTTAGCTAGTTTGGAGTTAGTTTATTTATAATCAAACTTAATTGTTATCTGATTTGGTGTTTTTGTACTGTTTATAAACTTAAATGACCCTAAAAAAATTTAAAAAAATATAAATTATAAATTAAAATTATATATTTTAAAATTAAAAATAAATTATTTATTAAATAAATAATAATATATTTAATAAATAATATAATTTTATTTTAATAAAATATTTTTTACAATTCAGATTTATATATTAAATATCTAAAATTAAATTACTCAATATTAAAATTACGAGCTGTTTCACAAAATTTTATTCAAGTTTATTTATGAACTTTACAAATAAAATTTTATATAGTTTGAGTTTGACTCATTTATTAAACAAATTTTATTATACGAGTTCAAACGAATTTTTATTGAGATAAATACCTAGACATTTTTATAGTTTTGTATTTAATAGTATGTGATTTATGCGGTGTTGCATTGTTGATTTGTAAGATATTTATTTAATATGGGTTTTCTGATTTTCTTAATTTATTTTTAGAAAATTTTTAATGTGATTGACTTAGAAGAAAAAACTTAAATCACCCTATATTGAATATTAAATATACAATTTTTTAATACCTTAAAAAATATTTTTGATGCAATACATGTAATAGAACTCAAAATTAAAATCTAATTAAAATAATAATAAATTCCAATAATTATTGGTATTATTATAAAAAAATTTCAAATAATTAATTTAGAACCAATAGTCTCTACAATCAATAGATGTAACATGTTAAGCGATATTTTTATGTTCGAATACGCTCACTAAATTTATGAAACTCTAAAAATATTGATGATTTAAAAAATATAATTAATTTTTAATTGTAATTTTCTAAAATGATTTATGAATTAAAATGCCAAATTCAATCTTATATATGCAAAAGAATAAAAAAAATTGTCCAAAACGATAAAGACACTACTTGTGCTGTCATAGACCATTAGGCATTTTCAAAGAGCTGCTAAATATCTAACACCAAGTAAACACCAACCATTCAAAGCTTGTATTGAACTGGTTTCTACATAATTATTCATATCAACCCCTTGGATTGAGGAGAAGCTTACAAAAAATGGAGCTTCAACCGGCAGTCACCTTACTATTTGTAGCTTGATTCTGTTCCCATAGCAGTTAGCTTTGAAGTTTTATCATCCTTGGTCCGACTCCTAAGCACTGCAAGGAAAATCTAGAAGGCCGATTTTGGACTTGTGATCCTTTTCTTGATGCAGTACCCCATAATCTAGAATATGATAGCCACCCTCTCAAGAAATGAGCTAACTTAAACTCAGGCACTGGAATTTCCTCTTCATCTATGCTATGGTTGTTGGAGTTGTAATCTTGGTTCTCATTCATGTCAGTGTGCTCCGCAGCAGTCTTCTGCTCTTTCTCTTCATGAGCAGCTACAGAAGGCGGCCTTATGACAAAAGTAATCAGTAATGAAGCAATGCATATTAAACTAGAAATTCAAGAAATATTGTTAGAAGTGTAATCAGGAAACATGACATACGTATCTGATAAATAATGTGCAGCTAACATTCAACATACAATGAGCTAAAGGTCTATGCAGACGTAATCTATATCATCCTACATCTAAACTGTTAAATTAAACGCATTTTTTCATGGATTTCAAGGAGCATATAAACAGTGTTGACAAAAAGCAATTAGCAGCACGGCACCAACTTCAAAGATAATGTTCAATCTTGATTTACATGGATTGCACATTGTGCAAAATTAGCTCCCTAATACTGTGTAACTGCAGAACCTGGGTAATCACATTTGCAAGTATACATCTGATACAAAAAAGCCAAGGACAATTTACAACTAAATAGGAAATTGATCAACTAGGGGAGAGGGGGAGAGCAAGTCATATTGTTTTATTGGTTTAATATGCAACTATATGACTAATCAGGTGTACAGTCAAGTAATTAGTTTGTTCATAGGCCATTACCTAGACACACCAGAAACCCATCGTAAAATCATGTCATATTTAACCTGACCATCAGCATGTCTAAGCAATAGCTCCAAAATAATTTCCATGTTCCTGCAGCATTAATGTATAACTATGACAAAGAATAACATTGTAGTTACTCACAGTTGTTTGTGAGTGGCATTTTGATTCTGAGATCTTCTTGAATATGAATAGTTGATGGACATATGCCTAACAAATTTTAGCTGCATCAGGCACATAATAACCAAAATTTCTTGTAAGCAGCTTTACATGAAAAAACCAAAAAATCAGAAATAATATCCAAAATAGAGAAACAAAAGCAATGCAACAATGCAAATGTAACTAACATTTTTAGGTAGTTAGATGTAGCAACACACATCTTAACACAGAAAATGGCTCAACTTTTTTCTTCTTCTATTTCCCCATTTTCTCCTCTGTTTGAATAGGTAAAATGGGGAAATAAAAACGATTTACTCCATGAAAGTACTAAAAAAAGGAGTTCCTAAATTACAAAGAATTCAACATCACCCCTTAATATTTTGTTCTACACTCACATGAGGACTGCATCAATTGATATCTTATACTTTAGTGCGAAACAAGAAGTGATGTAGATGAAGTTTAGGGCTCTAGAAGAAACTTGAACTGCAGGATTGGTTAGCAAATGCTGCGCATCTAGAAAACCAAAACCAAAAAAAAAAAGTGAAGTAATTCCCATCAAGCACTGAAAAGAATTCATTTAGATGGCATATCCAACATCGATGGCACTACGGACTGATATTCCTCTGCCTACACATAAATTTGTTGGCTAATCATAGAAGCCATTCGTGTTTCAAGGAAATGAGATGCAACATATATGCACTGAGGCTTTAGCCTTCATTAAGCTCATTTTTGCTGATTGACTAAATCCTGACCTCTCAATCAAATTTCAGAACCACAAATCCCATTAGAAAAAAAAAAAAATCAAATGACATCAATAACCAATTCATGCTCTTTTTTGACAATTTCAGCTGTGAATCCATGTCTAATTTCTACAAAATTGAACCTATCCTAGCTCAATGGCAATCTAATCGAATATACTCCAATCAAATACAGTCCAAAATAAATAAAAATAGAATTTTCTTATATACAAAACCTGATCACCATCCTTCATCCCAAAATTTCGAATGCAAGCCTTGTCATTAATCAGCTTCTGATTTTCATAGCTCAAGCAAAAATGACCCCATACGTGCGACCTGCAAGTTCATGCAAAATCGAACAGCTTCATCACTCAAAAAAATCCAAATAATCAATGAAAAAGAAAAGCTCCAATCAAAGAGCAAAAACTTCACTTTTTTTTTTTTACCATGAAATCTTGTCCTGACCTTCCTCAGGCATCGAGGTGAAGATTTCCTCTACTGCCCTTTTCAATTCCGCAACCGTACCATTTCTCCCAATATTAACATCTACCAAATCAAACAATTACAAGTTAATTATTCACCGAAACTGTCACATCTAACGAACAGTTCAATTAAACAGTACCGAAGGAAGAGCCATCGAGCTTGAGTACAGTAAGCTTGAGCAGTTGCTGTGGAAGTTTAAGATACGAGTATTTCCGTACGACGATTATTTTATTGCCATTAACGACGCCGTTTACTTCTCCTTCTTCTTCTTCTTCTGCGTCGTTGTCATTGTCGTTTAATGCTACAAGAGATGAGCAGCGTCTCGCTGTCAGAAGCTTCAAATTACAGCTGTTGTCAGTAGCGTCGTTTCTTCTCTGTTCTCTACCGAAAATGCTTCGCATGATCATGGACGGAGACTGGTTTTAAAAAAAAAATGTATTTTTGCGTAGGGTTTGCTTCTGATCAAAGAATGATCAGCCTCGAATCGATGGGAAGAGACGAGAGACTATTGGGTTGGTTTTTGGGAGGCGAAGTGACCGTTGCTCGTGGCATGGGATACTTTTCTACGGGAATTTGAGCGTGAACTCTCTTCTATTCGCTTTCTTATATCGACACGTGGACTAACTGGGGCCACTTCTACGTGCGTTTGCCGCTATTTTGGGTTGGATGTTGCTTCTTGTTATTTTTATTTTTTACTCTTTTTGTACAACGGTAAGTATATGCGATTTGAGAAATATGGGTTAAATTTGAAAAGCCAACGGGTGAATTCTGACGATGGGCGTGTCTCGATTTGGATCATTTAATTGGCCTTTTGTTTTTATTTGTTATTTTTGAAATTTTTCATAAATAACCAAAAAAAGAAAATGTTTTAAAAAATAGTGTTGATTTTTTTCTCTTACAAAAATATTATTTTTATAAGTTTTTTAAAAAATGACTTCGTCTTCTTCGTCTCATTTCTCTCCTATATATATATGTGTGCTTTTTTCTTTCTCAATCGTCGTGCGTTATTTTACAAGTTTCAATAATTTATTAATTTTCAACTTTTGATTAACTAATCAATCATTAATATTTAATAATTTAATATTTAACTGTGGTTGTACTTACTCTTATAACTTAGTTTTTATATATTTATATATAATGAAAATTATTTTATTTTTTCAAATTATTATTTTTTTGAATTTTTTTCTTCTTTTATTTGAATTGTTAGTGAATGAAATTTTGAAATCTTGAACTGATTGTAGTCTCAAACGTTGATATCTATCTCATTAACTAATTTTTCATACTTTAATTTTCACACCAAATCTAATTATATTGCTTCACTACCAAATTAAATGTTTCTTAAAAGTGAATTAAATTTGGTGAATTTTGTTTTTTGAATAATGTATTTTTACTATGCAATAAAATTTAAAAATATAAATATGAATCAATTCAAAATAATAGTAAAAAATTAAATTGATGTACAATTAATTTTTTTATGATAAATTTGTGTTATATTCAACTAAAATATGCAACTTATGTAAAATGTCAAAAAATGAAATCATTTTAAAATTGATTAATCTTAGAATCTATTTTAAAATAATCAAAACAACTAATTGTTCCAACCAAAACAACTGCCTAAACATCTAAAATGACTACTGCAAAATAATCTCATAAAATATAAAGCTGAAACAATAAAAAAACAAAAAATAATGGAAAAAAACCATTGAAATAATAAAAAAATATAATAAACAACGCTTTATATTTTATGTTTTATTAACCAAAAAAACTACCAAAACAACCAATTTTTTCAATCAAAACAACCACTACAAAACAATCTCGTAAAATATAAAATTGAAATAATAAAAAAAAAAACCGCCAAACAAAATAAAAACCATTCACCAAAACAACAAAAAAAACATTGAATTAACCCATTTTTTCAACCAAAACAACCAGAAAAATATAACAAATAACGCTTTAGATATTTTCAACCAAAACAATCAATTTTTTGAACTAAAATAATTATTAAAACAACCAAAATAACCTTATAAAACATAAAAATAAAGCTAAAAAAATAAAAAACAACCACCAAAATAATCCATTGCACAACATCCTCATAAAATAGAAAACTGAAGCAACCAAAACAAAATATATATATATATAATTTTTCACCATGACTTTTATGAAAGCAAAATGATATTAAAAATAAAATAATTATGGAATAATAATAATAATAATAATAATAATAATATAGTATATATAAAAGTATGAATAGAGAAAAAACATTATTAAATGAAAATGGAAATTTATTTTGTATATATTGACAAAAATAGTCTTAATTTGATTTTTAAAAAATTTTAAAATTGATGAAGATAATTTAGTTTGTATTTTAAAATTTAAAATTTTATATTTAAAAATTAGATAAATTAAATAAAAAATATTTTATAATATTATATTTATTATCAAATTTAAATAAATACATAAATTATTAAATTAGTATAAGATTCATATATTAATATGTTATGAAAAAAATTCTTAATTATAATGTTCTGCATTTTGGAAATGAATTACGAATAATAGTTATAATTAATATTCTTATTATTAGTTTAATTGATATAATTTTACAAGATCTCTAATACATATAAAATATTTATACCATATATAGAATTATAACTAGAGGGAAAATATTTTTGGAAATGTATTAATAAATGGTTATTATTTGGTTTTCAAAAGTTTTTAAAATTGATAAAAATAGTTTTAGTTTGTATTTTAAAACACAAATTTTTATATTTTAAGAATAGATAGATTTTTAAAAAATAGAATGATTGTATTTATTTATTATTAAATTTAAATAAATACATAAATTTTTAAATTAATATAAGATTCATATTTATTTTAATTATATTACAGATATGTAATATCCCGTATTTTTAAAAATATTTTTTTTACACTGTATCGGGATATGCAGTGTTAATGATTTCTGTATTTTATATGATATTTTTACGAGTTAATATGTATTTTAGACCTATTTTAATTACGGTGTATTATTTTCAATGTTTTACGTAAAATTTTCCCGGGACTTGCATTTTCGGGGAAATTTTCACGTAAACAATGTATTATTAATTATTTTAAATGTATTTACGGACTTGCATGAACTCATACATATTTCTAAATTATTAAATAAAGCCTGTGTGTGTATAATTATTTAATTAGGGTTTATTATTATTACCCTAATATTTTATTAAGTATTTATTTGTTTTATTGTTATTTAATTAATTTTATTTAGTATAAATTATTAAAATATTAATATTTTATGTGTGTGGTGTATATTTGATGTGTGTAATTTAATATTATTTTAATATATAGTATAAAGTATATATATATACATATATTTGTCAAAAATCAAAAAGTTTGGAAAATTACCATTTTGCCCCCGACTTCTTCTTCTTCCTCCCGATTCTCCCTTCTCCATTTCCGGTCGCTGCCATGCCGTTCCTTCATCGTGGGTGTGCCACCATCTTCCCCGACCAATTTCGCCGCCTGAGGAGGCCGTTTCCGACGTCGAGAGATCGATTTTGGCCGGAGAAGCCGAAAATCGATCCACCGTCGATCAACGCCGATTCCGACCACCGTTTTCGACACCGCCGGTCTCTTTCTTCTCCTTGAGCTCCGGTGAGTGTGATTCTAGCTTTGGTTTGAGCTAAAATGGTCTAGAATTGCTTAGGTTTCGATTTTGTCAATTTCGGCCTATTAGGGTTTTTGATTTTTTTGAGCTTCGAATTGATTGACTCGTGGAAACTTCCTTCACAAATGTTGTTCCTAGTAGCTTAATATACATGTATGAATTTTTGTAGAATTTTTTGAGATTTTTTTGGATTTTTGGGTATTTTTGAATATTTTAATATTATTTTCTAATTTTCGGAAATTAATTATTTAAATTATGAAATTGGAGTTTATGGTTAAATTAGGTGTTGAAATGAATTATAGGAATTTATTTGGAATTTTTATGAATTTCTAAGTATTTATTTTGAATTATTGAAGTTTATGGAATTTTGGAAAAATTAGGTTAAATGTGTTTTTATTTGAATTTAATTGGTTAATTGGGTTTAATTATTGATATTATTGATAAATATGTTGAGAAAATTAATTTTGGATAATTGTATAATTTTTGGTGAATTTTTGAAGTAATTTAAGTATATTTATATATATAGGGGTATTTTGGTAATTTTACCCTAAATTGTCTAAAAATGTAATTTAATTGGTTTTAATAATTATTTAAGGTATAAAAATTATTTCTACAAAATATTTAGTATTTTTAACTAATTAAAACTATTTTTCGTGAATTATTTTCAATTATATATATAATATACGGTTTTTCTAATAAAATGAGTTTTAATCGGTTTTTATAGTGTTTCAAGGTTAAATATGTAATTTCTACCTATGAAAATGTATTTCTGTGATTTAAGGATATTTTTGTTATATCTGGAATTATTCTGTGTTTGTGGACCCCGGTCGACAGATTGTAGTCTGGAGTCCGACCGATGGGTTGTGGTTGAGTGTTGAGCTTGTTTTTCGAAGTGTGTTTCTTTGCAGGGTCGGCTCTACTCTTTTGAGTAGAGAGATGTCCGTTTTACAGGGGAGGTTCTGTCGAATTTTCGGTAGAATTCTCGTAAAACGTGATATCCAGTCGAACCCTAATTCTGTTTCCGTATTTTAATACTCTAGATTGAATTCTAGGATTTTTGTTAGGTTTATTCTGATGTCGATTATTTATTTCTTGTTTAGTTGCGCCGAGACCGAGGGCTAGTGGACCAGGCCCGTCGGACCTGTCTCGTGGAGCGCATTAGGTGAGTTACTATATTATATATATATGCTTAGGATGCATGATTTAGCAATGCATGTTTTATGTTGATTAAATATGCATAAATAATTTGATTATTTCTTAAGTTTATATTAAGTATATTTTTGGTATATAATAAATTATATACATGTTTTATTAATAAAATATATTTAAAATGTTTTTAAATATATTTTTAGTTTAATTTATGATTTTGATTGGATTTATCTGATATATATATACTTGAAATATACCTGGTTTACTTTTGGTATATTTCCGGTATATATATGGTTTATATTGTTATTTCATTTATATTCATGCATCATTTATTTTTGTGAATGAATGTTTTATATTTAAGAATGAAGGATATCAATAGAACGTGCTACCTAGTGGGCAGCACTAGAACCGAGTACGTACCGGTACGCCTATAGCTTTAGGCTATATTACTAAATTATTTGTGGATATTGATTTGATTATGATTATCGATATGTGAGATGTGGTTTGGGGTGTGATTGCTGGAGCTCGGTTGACCAAGTGTCTCGAGGCCAATCACACTGGCAGTCAGACTGCTGGAGCTCGGTTGACTTAGTGTCTCGGGGCCAGTCTACTGTCCAAATGGATTAAGTGGATATATTTGGAATAAGTGAGCCTGTATGGCCAGAGTGTTGTTTAACACTACTTTCTGAGGTTGCGATATTCTAGGGTTCTATGTGATCCTTCATAAAAGTTGATTTTCAGATAAAATATATAAAAATGATTTTATTGCATCTGTGTGCAATTGCCTGTATATATACAATATTATATATATACTGTTGACTGTATGCATTATCACTTAGTGTGTATGTATATATATTATAGTAATTCACTCAGTGAGGTCTGACTCCCCTCCGTTAACTATTTTTCAGGAGAGTCAACTTCTTCAGACCTCAGTAGCAGGTCGATACGCCGGATTTCTTCCTCCCCGGCTTCTTTTTGTAAATTGTCTACTTGAGTCTTATTTATTTTATCTAGACACTGCAGTAGTTGTGAATTGAAGTATTGGATTTTATGTATTTTATTTTAAAGAGATGTATTATGTTGAAACTGGATTTGTATTAAAGATTATATATTTATGGGATGAGATTTTGATTAAATCCAGTGATGAAAATGATATTATGATATTATGATTTTTATTTTCCGCTGCATATCATATTGTTACTGTTATTATGGCATGTTTTATTTTATTTTTAGGCTTGCTACGGGTTCCGGATTCGAAAGAATTCCCGTTCCCTAGCGCCGGTCATGGCCCTTGTTTTGGGTCGTGACAAAGTTGGTATCAGAGCGGAGTTCTGTGTCAGGGCTTAGTTATGTGAGTTGTGGCCCTAGTTTTAAAGTTGTGTTTTTTCTTTTGAACTACTGCAGTGTATTAGGTTCGAGTATGTCTTGATAAGTATTCCTTGCTGTAGTTTTCAGCGTTATTCCTCCGTTGTCTATTTTGTCTGAATCTTTCCGTTTGTCTTTTCAGAATGAGGAGGCAAGCGCATGTCGCTCCACCGGTCGTTGAGGCTGAGGATGATGAGTCTTTTCAGGATGCGGTTTTACCTCCTGAGCCACCAGTTAGACGTAGAGGTCGTGGCAGAGGTAGACCTCGAGGAGCGGCAGGTTGCCGTAGGCAGAGAGAGTTACAGGACGAGGAGCCTGTTGAGCCTGAGTTTGATATTCCTGTTCCTCCAGTTGTTCAGCCTGCCTATCAGCAGGGTATGTCTAACCCTGAGGCAGCTTTGTTCTATGCCTGAGTTGGCAGGATTGCTTTTGATGGTACTTCTGATCCTTTAGACTTTCTGCATGCGATTGAGACTAGGACTCGGACTGCTCATACCGAGTACCAGAGGATCATGATTGTTGAGTTGTCTGTTGAGGGACCAGCTCTAGATTGGTTCATTCAGATGATCCAGCCTTACATGATGATGATGACCTGGGCTCAGTTTCGAGAGCGGTTCATTTGGAGATTCTGTCCAGAGCCTCTTCGTTTGAGTTATCGTCTTCGTCTGACCAGTATTTCTCGTGGAGATCGATCTGTAGAGGAGTATACCCGAGAGTTTCTTCGTCTGGGTAGATATGCTGAGGATCTGATGCGAGATCAGTATTTTGCTGTTACTACGTATGTTACTGGTTTGGGTTCAGCTTTTGCTGGTATGCCTACAGCAGGTCTTACTCTCGAGTCTGTGATCGAGCTAGCTAAGGAGATTGAGCTGAGGTTAGTTAGACAGGGACCGATGCCTGATTATTACCAGTTGGGAGTTCAGTCGAGTGGATCGCAGGCTACTCCATATTCGAGTTTTCATGTTGGATCGAGTAGTCAGCATCGAGGTTCGACTCAGCAGAGTCAGAGACAGCAGCAGCGAGTGCATCGGAGCAGTAGACATGGCCGTGGAGGTCAGCGTAGATCGTTCAGATTTGGGTCAGGTGCTTCGAGCAGTAGCAGTGGTCGTAGTTCTGGATCAGCTGCCAGCATTTGCTAGACTTGTGGTAGAGTCCATCAGGGACCGTGTTATCTGACACCACTGACATGTTTCAGATGCGGACAGACAGGACATTTTGCCAGATCGTGTCCTTATTCTGGGTATCAGCAGCAGCAGATTCCGCGATTCCCACAACAGTCGATTGCTAGTGCAGCACCCGTGCCATTTCAGTTACCACCAGCCCAGCATTAGAGTTCTACTCAGTTTGTTCCACAGCAGAGTCGTGGTAGAGGTACTAGAGGAGGTGCCAGAGGTATTGGCCAGGCTTCTACCAGTCAGCAGGGAGGTCGAGGTCAGGCCAGAGTCTTCCATCTGACTCAGCAGGATGCTCAGGCATCTAATGCAGTCGTGGCAGGTATTGTTTCTGTTTGTTACCTGGATGCATGGATTTTGTTTGATCCGGGTGCCACGCATTCGTTTGTTTCTCCTATTTTTGCTTCTAAATCTTGTTGGCAAGCTTCGAGGATGGCTTTTCCTTTGTCTGTTGTCACTCCTCTGAGCGATTCCTTGGACGTCGATATTGTTCTTTCTGGTTGTCCAGTTCTCGTGGGAGATAGAGAATTACCCGCTGATTTGATTTTGTTGGATGTGATGGAGTTTGATGTTATTTTGGGAATGGATTGGTTATCTCAGCACTTTGTCATGGTAGATTGCAGGAATAAGGAGGTGACTTTTAGAATTCCTGGTGAAGTAGAGTTTAAGTTTGTTGGTGATAGGAGTTCAGCACCTCAGAATCTTATTTCTGCTATTTCAGCTAGGAAGTTATTGAAGAAAGGTTGTCAGGGGTTTTTGGCATTGGTTAGGGATACGTCAGTGGAGAAGCTGTCACTCACAGATGTTCCTGTTGCTTGTGAGTTTCCTGATGTTTTTCCCGAGGAGTTGCCAGGTTTACCACCTCATAGAGAGATTGAGTTCTGTATAGATGTGGTACCAGGTACTACTCCTATATCTATGCCACCCTATCGTATGGCTCCTGCAGAGTTGAGAGAGTTAAAGGAGTAGTTGCAAGAGTTGTTGGATAAGGGTTTCATTAGACCTAGTGTTTCTCCTTGGGGTGCACCAGTCCTGTTTGTGAAGAAGAAGGATGGTACCCTGAGACTGTGCATTGACTAGAGAGCTGAATAAGGTGACAGTGAAGAATAAGTATCCTCTCCCGAGGATAGATGATTTGTTTGATCAGCTCCAGGGTGCACAATTCTTTTCTAAGGTTGACTTGAGGTCAGGTTATCATCAACTGCGGATTAGTGAAGCTGATATTCCTAAGACAGCTTTCCGCACTCGATATGGCCATTATGAGTTTCTGGTGATGTTTTTTGGTTTGACTAATGCACCAGCAGCTTTTATGGACCTGATGAACAGAGTATTCAGACCGTATGTGGATCAGTTTGTAGTAGTCTTCATTGATGATATACTGGTATATTCGAGGAGTATGGAAGAGCACGTATATCATTTGAGGATTGTACTACAGACACTGAGAGATCATCAGCTTTATGCTAAATTCTCGAAGTGTGATTTTTGGATGGAGAGTGTTTCTTTTCTTGGACACGTAGTGTCTAAAGAAGGTATTCAGGTTGATCCACAGAAGGCTGAGGCAGTATCTGAGTGGCCTAGACCTACTTCTGTTACGGAGATTCGGAGTTCTCTGGGTTTAGCCGGGTATTATAGGCGGTTTGTGTAGGATTTTTCCAGGATAGCAGCCCCTATGACTCGCTTGACTCAGAAGAATGTTAGATTCGAGTGGTCAGAAGCTTGTGAGAATAGTTTTCAGTTGTTGAAGGAGAAGTTGACCACAGCGCCAGTATTAGCTTTGCCTAATAGTGTGGATAAGTTCACAGTTTACTGTGATGCCTCTAGAATTGGTCTTGGTTGTGTGTTGATGCAGAATGGAAGGGTGATAGCCTATGCTTCGAGGCAGTTGAAGAAGCATGAGCAGAACTATCCTACACATGATCTTGAGATGGCTGCAGTGATCTTTGCTTTGAAGATTTGGAGACATTATTTGTACGGGGTGACTTGTGAGATATTTACTGATCACAAGAGCCTTAAGTACATTTTTCAGCAGAGAGATTTGAATCTGAGGCAGAGAAGATGGTTGGAACTGTTAAAGGATTATGATTGCGAGATTCTTTACCATCCGGGTAAAGCTAATGTTGTAGCAGATGCCTTGAGTAGGAAGTCTTCAAGTAGTCTTGCTCACATTGGTGTTGAGAGGAGACCATTGATCCAGGAGTTGCATTTGTTGGTGGATCAAGGTATGATGATGAAGATCAGTAGATCAGGTGGACTGTTAGCTCAGTTTAAAGTACGATCTGTACTGAGGGATAGGATTAAAGCAGCTCAGAGCCGAGATCCTATTCTGGAAGAGCTTGCAGAGAATGTCAGAGCAGGGAAGTTCACTGATTTCACACTCGATGATGATGGTGTGTTGTGGATCAGTGGTAGATTGTGTGTTCCAGATGTGGATGACTTGAGAGAGGAGATTTTAGAGGAAACACATTCTACAGCCTATAGCGTTCATCCGGGTGTTACTAAGATGTACCACAGTATCAGAGATCTATACTGGTGGGATGGATTGAAGAAGGATGTCGCTGATTATGTTGCTAAGTGCTTGACGTGTCAGCAAGTAAAAGCCGAACATCAGAAGCCTTCTGGGAAGCTTCAGCCTCTTCCTATTCCTGAGTGGAAGTGGGAAGGGATAGCTATGGATTTTATGGTCGGTTTACCTCGTTCGAAGGATGGATACGATTCCATCTGGGTGATTGTAGACAGGTTGACGAAGTCTGCACATTTCTTGCCTGTGAAAGCCACATATTCAGTTGCTAGATTGGCAAAGTTGTATGTGAAGCATATTGTATGCCTTCATGGAGTACCTGTGTCCATTGTGTCAGATAGAGGTTCGGTGTTTACTTCTCGTTTTTGGCAGAAGTTGCAGGAAGCGATGGGCACTAGGTTGGATTTCAGTACTGCTTTTCATCCTCAGACAGATGGTCAGTCTGAGAGGACGATCCAGACACTGGAAGATATGTTGAGGAAGTGTGTCTTGGATTTAAGAGGTAGCTGGGATGATCATTTGTCGCTTGTTGAGTTTGCATATAATAACAGCTACCATAGCAGTATTGGTATGGCACCGTATGAGGCATTATATGGAAGGAAGTGTAGATCCCCGTTGTGTTGGGATGAGATTGGTGAGAGAGCTTTGACTGGACCAGAGATGGTTCAGGATGCTGCAGAGAAAGTCACCGTGATCAAGCGCAGATTAGAGACTGCAGTTAGCAGACAGAAGAGTTATGCGGATCCTAGGCGCAGAGATGTGGAGTTTCAGGTTGGAGATTTTATTTTTCTGAAAGTATCTCCGATGAAGGGTGTGATGAGATTTGGCAGGAAGGGTAAGTTAGCACCGAGATACATTGGACCGTTTGAGATTCTGGAGAGAGTTGGCACTGTTGCATATCGGTTGGATTTGCCTCCGAGTATGTCACAGGTGCATCCAATATTTCATATCTCGATGTTGAGGAAGTATATCTCAGACCCTTCACACGTGTTGCAACCCGACAGTGTAGAAGTGAGCGAAGATTTGACGTTTGCGGAAGAACCTGTGGCGATCGTTGATTTTCAAGTTCGACAGTTGCGATCGAAGCAAATTCCGGTGGTTAAGGTTCTATGGTGTAGCGACAGAGTTGAAGAGCATACGTGGGAGACTGAAGCTGAGACGCGAGCTTCTTACCCGTATCTCTTTCCTTCTTGATCTTATCTTTTGGAATTCGAGGACGAATTCTTGTAAGGGGGGGGAGACTGTAATATCCCGTGTTTTTAAAAATATTTTTTTTACACTGTACCGGGATATGCAGTGTTAATGATTTCTGTATTTTATATGATATTTTTACGAGTTAATATGTATTTTAAACCTATTTTAATTACGGTGTATTATTTTCAGTGTTTTACGTAAAATTTTCCCGGGGACTTGCATTTTCGGGGAAATTTTCACGTAAACAATGTATTATTAATTATTTTAAATGTATTTACGGACTTGCATGAACTCATACATATTTTTAAATTATTAAATAAAGCCTGTGTGTGTATAATTATTTAATTAGGGTTTATTATTATTACCCTAATATTTTATTAAGTATTTATTTGTTTTATTGTTATTTAATTAATTTTATTTAGTATAAATTATTAAAATATTAATATTTTATGTGTGTGGTGTATATTTGATGTGTGTAATTTAATATTATTTTAATATATAGTATAAAGTATATATATATACATATATTTGTCAAAAATCAAAAAGTTTGGAAAATTACCATTTTGCCCCCGACTTCTTCTTCTTCCTCCCGATTCTCCCTTCTCCATTTCCGGTCGCTGCCGTGCCGTTCCTTCACCGTGGGTGTGCCACCGTCTTCCCCAACCAATTTCGCCGGCTGAGGAGGCCGTTTCCGGCGTCGGGAGATCGATTTTGGCCGGAGAAGCCGAAAATCGATCCACCGTCGATTTCGGCCACCGTTTTCGACACCGCTGGTCTCTTTCTTCTCCTTGAGCTCCGGTGAGTGTGATTCTAGCTTTGGTTTGAGCTAAAATGGTCTAGAATTGCTTAGGTTTCGATTTTGTCAATTTCGGTCTATTAGGGTTTTTGATTTTTTTTGAGCTTCGAATTGATTGATTCGTGGAAACTTCCTTCACAAATGTTGTTCCTAGTAGCTTAATATACATGTATGAATTTTTGTAGAATTTTTGGAGATTTTTTGGATTTTTGGGTATTTTTGAATATTTTAATATTATTTTCTAATTTTCGGAAATTAATTATTTAAATTATGAAATTGGAGTTTATGGTTAAATCAGGTGTTGAAATGAATTATAGGAATTTATTTGGAATTTTTATGAATTTCTAAGTATTTATTTTGAATTATTGAAGTTTATGGAATTTTGGAAAAATTAGGTTAAATGTGTTTTTATTTGAATTTAATTGGTTAATTGGGTTTAATTATTGATATTATTGATAAATATGTTGAGAAAATTAATTTTGGATAATTGTATAATTTTTGGTGAATTTTTGAAGTAATTTAAGTATATTTATATATGTAGGGGTATTTTGGTAATTTTACCCTAAATTGTCTAAAAATGTAATTTAATTGGTTTTAATAATTATTTAAGGTATAAAAATTATTTCTACAAAATATTTAGTATTTTTAACTAATTAAAACTATTTTTCGTGAGTTATTTTCAATTATATATATAATATACGGTTTTTCTAATAAAATGAGTTTTTAATCGGTTTTTATAGTGTTTCAAGGTTAAATATGTAATTTCTACCTATGAAAATGTATTTCTGTGATTTAAGGATATTTTTGTTATATCTGGAATTATTCTGTGTTTGTGGACCCCGGTCAACAGATTGTAGTCTGGAGTCCGACCGATGGGTTGTGGTTGAGTGTTGAGCTTGTTTTTCGAAGTGTGTTTCTTTGCAGGGTCGGCTCTACTCTTTTGAGTAGAGAGATGTCCGTTTTACAGGGGAGGTTCTGTCGAATTTTCGGTAGAATTCTCGTAAAACGTGATATCCAGTCGAACCCTAATTCTGTTTCCGTATTTTAATACTCTAGATTGAATTCTAGGATTTTTGTTAGGTTTATTCTGATGTCGATTATTTATTTCTTGTTTAGTTGCGCCGAGACCGAGGGCTAGTGGACCAGGCCCGTCGGACCTGTCTCGTGGAGCGCATTAGGTGAGTTACTATATTATATATATATGCTTAGGATGCATGATTTAGCAATGCATGTTTTATGTTGATTAAATATGCATAAATAATTTGATTATTTCTTAAGTTTATATTAAGTATATTTTTGGTATATAATAAATTATATACATGTTTTATTAATAAAATATATTTAAAATGTTTTTAAATATATTTTTAGTTTAATTTATGATTTTGATTGGATTTATCTGATATATATATACTTGAAATATACCTGGTTTACTTTTGGTATATTTCCGGTATATATATGGTTTATATTGTTATTTCATTTATATTCATGCATCATTTATTTTTGTGAATGAATGTTTTATATTTAAGAATGAAGGATATCAATAGAACGTGCTACCTAGTGGGCAGCACTAGAACCGAGTACGTACCGGTACGCCTATAGCTTTAGGCTATATTACTAAATTATTTGTGGATATTGATTTGATTATGATTATCGATATGTGAGATGTGGTTTGGGGTGTGATTTGTCACGACCCAAAACAGGGGCCATGACCGGCGCTAGGGAACGGGAATTCTTTCGAATCCGGAACCCGTAGCAAGCCTAAAAATAAAATAAAAATGCAATAATAACCATAAAAATATATAATATGCAGCGGAAAATAAAAATCATAAATATTACAATATCATCCATATCAACTGGATTTAATTCAAAACTCATCACATCGCATATATAATCTCATAAATGTATAATCTTTATACAAATCCAGTTTTACTATAATACATCTCTTTAAAACACATACTTTAATATACAACTACTGAAAATCACAACTACTGAAAATCACAACTACTGCAGTATCTAGATGAAATAAATAAGACTCAAGTATACAATTTACATAAAGAAGCCGGGGCGGAAGAAATCCGGCGTATCGACCTGCTACTGAGGTCTGAGGAAGTTGACTCTCCTGAAAAATAGTCAACGGAGGGGAGTCAGACCTCACTGAGTGAATTACTATAGTATATATACATACACTCTAAGTGATAATGCATACAGTCAACAGTATATATATAATATGTATATATACAGGCAAGTTCATACAGATGCAGAAAAATCATTTTATATATTTTGTCTAAAAATCAACTTTTATGAAGGATCACATAGAACCCTAGAATATCGCAACCTCAGAATAATAGTGTTAAACAACACTCTAGCCATACAGGCTCACTGATTCCAAATATATCCACTTAATCCATATGGACAGTAGACTGGCCCCGAGACACTAAGTCAACCGAGCTCCAGCAGTCTGACTGCCAGTGTGATTGGCCCCGAGACACTTGGTCAACCGAGCTCCAGCAATCACACCCAAACCACATCTCACATATATCAATAATCATAATCAAATCGATATCCACAAATAGTCAATAATAAAGCCTAAATACTATAGGCGTACCGGTACGTACTCGGTCCTAGTGCTGCCCACTAGGTAGCACGTTCTATTGATATCCTTCAGTAATAAATAATAAAACATTCATTCACAAATACATGATACATGAATTTAAATAAATCAACAATATAAACCATATATATACCGAAAATATACCAAACATAAACCAGGTATATTTTGAGTATATATACGTCAAATAAATTCAATCAAATCATGAATTAAACTAAAAATATATTTAAAAACATTTTAAATATATTTTATTAATAAAACATGTATATAATTTATTATATACCAAAAATATACCAAAAATATACTTGAATATAAATCATGTTATTTATGCATATTTAGTCAAAATAAAACATGCATTTTCTAAATCATGCATCCTAAGCATATATATATAATATAGTAACTCACCTAATGCGCTCCACGAGACAGGTCCGACGGGCCTGGTCCACTAACCCTCGGTCTCGGCGCAACTAAACAAGAAATAATTAATCGACATCAGAATAACCCTAACAGAAATCCTAGAATTAAATCTAGAGTATTCAACACAGAATCGGAAATTAGGGTTCGACTGGATATCACGTTTTACGAGAATTCTACCGGAAATCCGGCAGAACCTCCCCTGTAAAACGGACATCTCTCTACTCAAAAGAGTAGAGCCGACCCTGCAAAGAAAATACACTTCAAAAATAAATACCACAATCAATCACAACCCCTCGGTCGGACTCCAGACTACAATCTGTCGACCGGGGTCCACAAACACAGAATATATATTCAAATATACCAAAAATATCCTTAAATCATAAAAATACATTTCATACGTAGAAATTACATAATTAACCTTGAAACACTGTAAAAATCGATTAAAACTCATTTTATTAGAAAAACCGTATATTATATATATAATTGAAAATAATTCCCGGAAAATAGTTTTAATTAGTTAAAAATACCAAATATTTTGTAGAAATCATTTTTATACCTTAAATAAATATTAAAACCAATTAAATTACATTTTTAGACAATTTAGGGTAAAATTACCAAAATACCCCTATATATATATATATACCTAATTTACTTCAAAAATTCACCAAAAATCATACACTTATCCAAAATTAATTTTCTCAACATATTTATCAATAATATCAATAATTAAACTCAATTAACCAATTAAATTCAAATAAAAACACAATTAACTTAATTTTCCAAAATCACCTAAACTTCAATAATTAAAAATAAATACTTAGAAATTCATAAAAATTCCAAATAAATTTCTATAATTCATTTCAACACCTAATTCAACCATAAACTCCAATTTCATAATTTAAATAATTAATTTCCGAAAATTCGAAAATAATATTAAAATATTCAAAAATACCCAAAAATCCAAACAATCTCTAAAAATTCTGTAAAAATTCATACATGAAGATTAAGCTACCAAGAACAACATTTGTGAAGGAAGTTTCCATGAATCATCCAAATTGAAGCTCAAAAAAATCGAAAACCAAAAGTGGCCGAAATATTCAACTCAAAACCTAAGCAATTCTAGACCATTTTAGCTCAAACAAAAGCTAGAATAACACTCACCGGAGCTCAAGGAGAAGATAGAGACCGGCGGTGTCGAAAACGGTGGCCGGAGGAGGGAGAAACGACGGTGAGAAGAAATGGTGGTCCGGCGGCACCCACGGGAAGAAGAAGAAGAGGAAGAAGAAGAAGAAAAAGAAAAAGAAAGAAAAGGAAAGAGAAAGGAAAAGAAAAAGAAAGAAAAAGGAAAAGAAAAAGAAAAAAAAAAAAAGAAAAAAAAAATAATAAATTTTAATAATTTAATAATAAATAAAATAATCAAATAATAATAAATAAATAATAAAATATTAGGGTAATAATAAACCCTAATAAAATAAATATACACACACAAGCTTTATTTATTAATTTAAAAATATGTATGAGTTCATGCAAACCCGTAAATACATTTAACATAATTAATAATAAATTGTTTACGTGAAAATTTCCCCGAAAATGAAAGTCCCGGGAAAATTTTACGTAAAATACTGAAAATAATAGACAGTAATTAAAATAGGTTTAAAATACATATCAACTCATAAAAATATCGTATATACAGTCAAAATTATTGACACTGTATATCCCGGTACAATGTAAAAATATTTTAAAAAAAACACGGGATATTACATGATTGCTGGAGCTCGGTTGACCAAGTGTCTCGAGGCCAATCACACTGGCAGTCAGACTGCTGGAGCTCGGTTGAC
Source organism: Mallotus nudiflorus (assembly GCA_947683625.1). Taxonomy (NCBI): domain Eukaryota; kingdom Viridiplantae; phylum Streptophyta; class Magnoliopsida; order Malpighiales; family Euphorbiaceae; genus Mallotus; species Mallotus nudiflorus. The sequence continues at coordinate 7,348,066 of CANTUR010000014.1, forward strand.
TTAGTGTCTCGGGGCCAGTCTACTGTCCAAATGGATTAAGTGGATATATTTGGAATAAGTGAGCCTGTATGGCCAGAGTGTTGTTTAACACTACTTTTTGAGGTTGCGATATTCTAGGGTTCTATGTGATCCTTCATAAAAGTTGATTTTCAGATAAAATATATAAAAATGATTTTATTGCATCTGTGTGCAATTGCCTGTATATATACAATATTATATATATACTGTTGACTGTATGCATTATCACTTAGTGTGTATGTATATATATTATAGTAATTCACTCAGTGAGGTCTGACTCCCCTCCGTTGACTATTTTTCAGGAGAGTCAACTTCTTCAGACCTCAGTAGCAGGTCGATACGCCGGATTTCTTCCTCCCCGGCTTCTTTTTGTAAATTGTCTACTTGAGTCTTATTTATTTTATCTAGACACTGCAGTAGTTGTGAATTGAAGTATTGGATTTTATGTATTTTATTTTAAAGAGATGTATTATGTTGAAACTGGATTTGTATTAAAGATTATATATTTATGGGATGAGATTTTGATTAAATCCAGTGATGAAAATGATATTATGATATTATGATTTTTATTTTCCGCTGCATATCATATTGTTACTGTTATTATGACATGTTTTATTTTATTTTTAGGCTTGCTACGGGTTCCGGATTCGAAAGAATTCCCGTTCCCTAGCGCCGGTCATGGCCCCTGTTTTGGGTCGTGACAAGATAAAATAATATTACCTTTTCAGATACAATATTAATTTTTTATATTCTGTAATTACATTATATGTTTTTATTTTTAACACAATAATTATTAAATATGTAAACAATTTTAAACAATTATTTTTATATTAGTATTCATTTTTATAGTAACTCTTAAAATGCAATATACATTTTAAATGAATTATTATTAATAATATATATTATTTAGTAGTAACAATTTATTCTATTCATATTAGAATAATCTATACTTTCGTAATATAAAATTAAAACAAATTATACATTTAACAAATATTTTAACTACTTGCATTGTAAATGAGAAAAAGTAATAGCAGTAATGGTAGAAGTAATAATAACAACAATAATCAAAACAACAAAAAAACACTGTAAAAATGAAAAAAAAAAATGGAACCATATAAAAAAAAACTTGGTCAATGCACTGTGTTTCGTGTAATTAACCTTTTTTTTTTATGGTTATAAATATAAAAAAAAAAAAATCGTTCGACAAAAATATATAAAAAACTATAACATATGTTAAATTTTTATTTTCTTTACACATTTTGAGTTCTTTGAATGATAGGAGTTCATATATATTGCTATCAATTTTATGTTTCATTCACTTCGAAATTGTATGTTAAACATCACCAATTTTGATTTAGGTATATCATTTGTTTTTAAAATAGTTATAATTGATATTTAATAATTATATAATTAATTTGTGCTTAGTTTAATGAATTTTATAAGAAAACAAATATTTTTTGATGTTTATTTATTTATATAAGACTTTAACTTCAATTTTTTTTACTACTTATTTGGGCTTAAAATAAAATTTTAGCTAAGCCTGCCAATACTAGTCGAAAATCCAATTACATTCGTAGTTAATTAATTAATTACCGCATAAATGAAGTGGTGAGCTGTGAGATTTTGAACTTTATTGGGAGACGTATGTTAGGGGACTAAGGAGCAGTTAACAGGCTAAAAATAAAGAGAGCTCTTCCTGCTAATAAAAGGACACAGCCAATCGCATCGAGAAACAACTTCAAACATAAAATTACAACAAGAATCTTCAATATTTAAGTTTTTTTTTTTATTCCATTTCAATTTTATGCTTATGTTTCTATTTAATCAAACTTTGTTTATAAACCAATTCCCTTTTATTTAGATTCTTTAATATTCAATCGTATTTTAATATTTTAACAGACATTTTTATTATTTAACTTAACTATTTCATCATTTGCAACTAATTTATAAATCTTTTTAGGTTTAGATCCCTTAACATACCGAAAGTCTTCTAATGTTGGTGAATTTTAAATGATTTGACACGCTCAATAATTTACTATTTCAAGAACCGTAAACAAATATTATTTAAATTGAGAGATCATTTCTTTTTAAATATATACAATATTCAAAAAAAACTATAAATTTTAAAATATCTTATAAATTACAACATAAAAAATAATTTATCTTTAATTTCCTTTCTCTTTCAATTTTTTTTAATAATCAATAAAACAAAAATACTTTCTCATATTTTTTTTATCCTTTTAACTTCAGTACAAATTGTTTTTGTTTAGTTATTTTTCTTGGGTTCGTACAAATTATTAATATATTAGTAAGATAATACAAATGGTTAATGTGTTAATCATGTTAATATAAGAGAGAAAGAAAGTAGATGATCAAACCCGCATTATACAAATCTTCTATCAAAATGTAATGCTATTGTCTGGGTAGAACTACATGAAATGAAGACACGAAAAATGGAGACAAAAACATGATAAATTAGCTTATAATTAAAGTATTTATATCCTAAACTGAAATGTTTATGTTGCAAAAACTTGAGAAATTAGGAGCACAAATATAATAAACGCTTTCTAATTGAAGTGTTATTGCAATATAGACCACCACACCAATGTAATTATAAAATTTTTCAAAAATAACTAAAAAATGAAAAAATTTAAAAAATAATTTTGATTTTTTTCCAAAAAATACAATATTTGACAATAATTATTTAAAAAATACAATGGTTGTTTTCATGTATGGTAAAACAACAAAACAACCATGAAAGCAACTGTAATAATCAAATAAAATAATAACTAATGATTATCGAAAACAATAAAAAGAACCGAAACAACTAAAAATATAATTAAAAAAAATTTGCAACATGTACTTACAAAATCAACAATAACCCATGAACTGGCAAAAATGTATTGATACCCATAACAATAAAAGTATAAATTCAAGAACAAAATAAAAAGAATAGAATCCAATAATCATCTAACTGTCAATGACAAAAAAATGACACGCACTCATCAAATTTTAAAAATCCATGAATTGATAAAAGTTATCAACGTTCATAGCACAAAAATATAAATTTAAAAATGAAATTAGAAAAAGAAGAAGAAAAAGAAACATCAATTATAAATACGAAGATTTTGATGAATTTTGCTGAAAATACGAAGATTTTGGTTAATTTTACAAAATAATAATAAAAAAAAGAAATTGGCCTACAACATAAAATTAAAAAATGAAAAATATTTATGAAAATACATAGAGATAAAAATTGAGAAAAAGATACCTATAATTTTAAAAAAAATTTGGTAAAAGAACAGTACAGAGTGTAATTTTACCGTGAAATTATGATGAGGAAGAAGGTTGAAGGTTCTAGCCAGTGACTAATGGGTCGAATCAAGCTTTCTGGACACAGCCCATGTCATGAAATCCAAAAGCCCATGTAACCCTGGCTCACCTCCTTCAACCACTCACGTGCTACCGCCATGCTCATCCCTTATCTCCAATCAAAATATATAACACTCCGCACTCGGCTCCGATCTAATTTTACGCATTTCTGTCTCAGCCCGCTCGCTCTCTTGCGCAGGGCTTTAACGCTCCAAAACCCTAAAACTCCAACCAACAAAGAGAATCATCAAACCATACAAATTGTATGTGCCGATCTGTTGTAGTAAAGTTATCACTGTTTTTAGTTCGATTCTGAACTAAACCAAAACCATGTGGAACAACAACGGTGAACCGCACATAGTGCCACCGGGCACTGGTCCTTCTGTACCACCACCGCCTGTGCTCGCTCAGCCGTCTTACACTGTTATTGCTCCGCAATCGCAAACGCCAACGCCTCCGCCTCCGCCTCAGACTCCGGCTGAGGCGGAAGCGAAGCTGGAAGATAAGGCGCGTAAATGGCAGCAGCTTAATACGAAGAGGTACAGTGATAAGCGGAAGTTTGGATTCGTTGAGACGCAGAAAGAGGACATGCCGCCTGAACATGTTAGGAAAATTATCAGGTGAGAATTTTAGGGTTTTTTCTTCTTGTTTTCATAGGAATAGTGATTTTTTTTCCCTTTGGTGTTGTTTTGTATCTGACTTGTAGTTGTGTTTGTGGTATAGTAGCTCTGTGTGTTTTTGGAGGTGGTTTTTTATCTCATTTCTTGGTGAGTTTTTTTTCCTTTTTGGTGTGGTGAGTCTTTTTTTTTAATCCGAATTATTAATTTTACATTGCGTTTATCAATTGGTTAATTTTCTCCCTTCAAAAAATTGTTTTCTTTTGAATTTAGAGTAAACGTTTAATAGAATTGACTTTAGCTTACTTTTGAAAGAGTGTATCTATTTCTTCTTTAAGTAATGAAATTGTGTTTTATAATGCTTGCTGTATATATATATATATATATATATATATATAACGTGGTGGTTTTAACTCCATTTGTTTTAATGAAGTTTGTTTGTACATGAGCTTGTTAAAAGTGTGATATTGTTGACTATGTGATTTGTGAATGCACTATTCTTCTTCTTCTTTTTTTTTTCTTTGTAGTATGTTTTTTGAGATTAAAAGATTATGATTTTCATTAAATTAGTTGTGGTATGATGTTTTTGACAGAGACCATGGGGATATGTCCTCAAAGAAATATCGTCATGATAAACGTGTGTATCTTGGAGCACTTAAATTCATTCCTCATGCTGTTTACAAGCTTCTTGAAAATATGCCAATGCCATGGGAGCAGGTCCGTGACGTGAAGGTTTTATATCATATCACCGGAGCAATCACTTTTGTCAATGAAATTCCATGGGTGGTTGAGCCTATTTACTTAGCTCAGGTATGCTTTCTATCTCTCCCTCTGTCTGTCAAGATATAGACTAATCTATGATTAAATGGTTTTATAAATTGTTGCTGCTTTCTTTTATGGCTGATTATTATTTTAATCCATTGGTGCAGTGGGGAACAATGTGGATCATGATGAGAAGAGAGAAGAGGGATAGGCGGCATTTTAAAAGAATGAGATTTCCTCCATTTGATGATGAGGAGCCTCCATTAGATTATGCTGATAATTTATTAGATGTTGATCCTTTGGAGCCTATCCAGCTGGAATTGGATGAAGAAGAAGATTCTGCAGTGTATACATGGTTTTATGACCATAAGCCCCTTGTCAAAACGAAGCTTATAAATGGTCCAAGTTACAGGAAATGGCATCTCTCCCTTCCTATCATGGCAACTCTTCACCGGTTGGCGGGACAGCTCCTTTCTGATCTAATTGACCGCAATTATTTCTACTTGTTTGACATGGAGTCCTTCTTTACAGCTAAAGCATTGAACATGTGCATACCTGGTATGTATTACATGTTCCTTTGTGTTCTCAGTTTATGTGTAATTGGCTGCATCTTTGTATGCTTTGGAGTCAATACTTTTCAAAGGTTGAAAATCAGTGTGTATATTTTGACAATACATACCAAATTCTCTTTTATTTTAGAAAATTTTGAAGTGGTTGGTTTGCCCATAATTCCTTATTGCATCCGTGATTAATTGGGCAAAGAACTGTTTCTATCTTCGTGATAAACTTCAAAGATGGATATGTTGGATAACCTGTAGATAGTAGCGCCTGTGTTTTAGGTTAGCATTGCTCAACAAAGAAAGATTTTGGCTTTTTCCCCCCTTATAATTTCACTGTTAAATAATGGTGAAAAATTAACTTTGTGGACATGGTTCAGTTGTTGTAGACACAGCATGTTCGTGTGTGTATCATGTTGGTATTTAAATTTAGATTAATAAGCTGTCCTGAAATGTCTGATCATAGTTTTTGTGTGCTGATTTTTTTTTGTTACCTGACCAGTGTCATTTTTTTTTTTTATGTAGGTGGACCTAAGTTTGAACCTTTGTACCGTGATATGGAGAAGGGGGATGAGGATTGGAATGAGTTCAATGACATAAACAAACTCATTATTCGGTCACCTCTCAGGACAGAGTACAGAATTGCTTTTCCTCATCTTTACAACAATAGGCCGAGGAAAGTAAAACTTGGTGTATATCATACTCCCATGATCATGTTCATTAAAGCTGAGGATCCGGATTTACCTGCTTTCTATTATGATCCATTAATACATCCTATAACCTCCACTAACAAGGAACGGCGTGAAAAGAAGGTTCATGATGATGACGAGGATGAAGATTTTCTTTTGCCAGAAGGAGTGGAGCCTTTGCTGCAAGACACTCAGCTCTATACAGACACCACAGCTGCTGGCATTTCACTGTTGTTTGCTCCTCGGCCTTTTAACATGAGATCTGGTCGGATGCGACGAGCAGAAGATATACCTCTTGTATCTGAGTGGTATAAGGAGCACTGGTAAGGATCCATTTTTTTTCCTATTAGAATCTATAACCTGTGTGTATTACATTCTGAAATTTCATGTTGTTTTTTTTTTTTTATTTCTTTTTCAGTCCACCGTCATATCCAGTGAAAGTTAGAGTAAGCTATCAGAAATTGTTGAAATGTTTTGTCTTGAACGAGTTACATCATCGACCACCCAAAGCACAAAAGAAGAAGCACTTGTTTAAGTCTCTAGGTGCAACCAAGTTTTTCCAAACCACAGAACTTGATTGGGCTGAAGTGGGGCTACAAGTTTGTAAACAGGGTTACAACATGCTGAATCTGTTGATACACAGAAAAAATTTGAATTATCTCCATCTTGATTATAACTTTAACTTGAAGCCTGTGAAAACCCTTACCACAAAGGAACGAAAGAAGTCACGGTTTGGCAATGCTTTTCATCTATGCCGTGAGATCCTGCGTTTGACGAAGCTTGTGGTTGATGCAAATATCCAGTTCCGACTGGGTAATGTTGATGCATTCCAACTTGCAGATGGTCTGCAATACACCTTTTCTCATGTTGGCCAGTTGACTGGTATGTATCGTTACAAGTATAGGCTAATGCGACAAATTAGAATGTGCAAAGACTTGAAACATTTGATATACTACCGCTTCAACACCGGTCCGGTGGGGAAAGGTCCAGGCTGTGGATTCTGGGCACCAATGTGGAGGGTATGGTTGTTCTTCCTTCGTGGAATTGTGCCTCTTCTAGAACGGTGGCTGGGGAATCTTCTTGCACGTCAATTTGAAGGGCGTCATTCTAAAGGAACAGCTAAGACTGTTACAAAGCAGCGTGTTGAGAGCCACTTCGACCTGGAGCTTCGGGCTGCTGTCATGCATGATGTTCTTGATGCCATGCCAGGTAATATCTTCTCATATTGATTACAACTTTCATTTTTTATTTTGTTTTTAACTCGTCTTCTTTTTGATGTGTCATCTCTATGTGCCTAATGTGATAATATAACTGCAGAGGGAATTAAGCAAAATAAAGCTAGAACCATATTGCAGCACCTCAGCGAGGCTTGGCGTTGTTGGAAAGCTAACATACCCTGGAAGGTTCCTGGGTTGCCAGTTCCTATTGAAAATATGATTCTCCGTTATGTCAAATCAAAAGCAGATTGGTGGACAAATGTTGCTCACTATAATCGTGAGCGTATCAGAAGAGGGGCAACTGTTGACAAGACAGTTTGTAGAAAGAATCTTGGAAGGTTGACTCGCCTTTGGCTGAAAGCGGAACAGGTATGACTTGTACTTTTTTTTTTTTAAAAAAAAAAAAAATCCGTTCTGTTGTGTCTATAATTTTCCATTACTTGTCATGTTCCCTATACTCACCATGCCATTTCAATTAATCTTTCAATTTTTATCCTCTTGAAGGAACGTCAACATAATTACTTGAAAGATGGACCATATGTAACTCCGGAGGAAGCTGTTGCCATTTACACAACAACGGTGCATTGGCTGGAGTCCAGAAAGTTTTCACCCATTCCATTCCCTCCATTATCATACAAGCATGACACCAAGTTACTTATACTTGCTTTGGAAAGGTTAAAGGAATCGTATAGTGTAGCTGTGAGATTAAATCAACTACAGAGAGAAGAGCTAGGTCTTATTGAACAGGCTTATGATAATCCACATGAGGCTTTGTCAAGGATTAAGCGTCACCTGCTTACTCAGCGTGCATTTAAAGAAGTAAGCTGTTAAATTGAGAAAAGTTGGATTTCACTTTTTTTTCCCTCTACCTTGCACAAATATTATTTTTAACTTTGTATCACTATGTATTTTTATGCAGGTTGGTATTGAGTTCATGGATTTGTATAGTGCTTTGATTCCAGTATATGAAATTGAGCCTCTTGAAAAGATAACAGATGCATATCTTGACCAGTATCTGTGGTATGAAGGTGATAAGCGTCATCTGTTTCCAAACTGGATTAAGCCTGCAGATTCTGAGCCACCACCACTGCTTGTATATAAGTGGTGTCAAGGTATAAACAATTTGCAGGGTATTTGGGATACAAGCGATGGGCAGTGTGTGGTGATGCTTCAAACGAAGTTTGAGAAGTTCTTCGAAAAGATTGATTTGACAATGCTAAATAGGTCAGCAACCTTCAGATCTTATGTTACTCACATTAGACTATTGTTTCAAAGTTCTACAATTTTTTATTTGAGGAAGATGTATTTTTGTAATTTTATATCTTATAAAAATGTGTTTCTACAGGCTGCTTCGACTGGTTCTTGACCATAACATTGCTGATTATGTCACTGCAAAGAATAATGTTGTGTTGTCCTACAAAGATATGAGTCACACGAATTCATATGGTTTGATACGCGGTCTGCAGTTTGCTTCTTTTGTTGTACAGTACTATGGACTTGTGCTTGATCTATTGCTTCTTGGATTGACCCGGGCCAGTGAGATTGCTGGTCCACCAAATACACCAAATGAATTCATCACTTATTGGGACACGAAAGTTGAAACAAGGCACCCTATTCGGTTATATTCTAGGTATATAGACAAGGTGCATATACTGTTCCGTTTCACTCATGAAGAGGCTCGAGATCTTATCCAGCGGTATCTTACTGAGCATCCTGATCCCAATAATGAAAACATGGTTGGATACCAAAACAAGAAATGCTGGCCTAGAGATGCAAGAATGAGGCTCATGAAACATGATGGTGTGTTTCTATTATTCCCTCCATTACCATCATCTGTTTTTCTACTTTTATGAAGTTGCTTTCTTTTAACTGAAGTACTGTTCTTTTTTTGTGTCTTTCAGTAAATCTTGGGAGAAGTGTATTCTGGGATATGAAGAACCGTCTTCCTCGAAGTATCACAACATTGGAGTGGGAGAACAGCTTTGTTTCTGTTTACAGCAAGGACAATCCAAACTTGCTTTTCAGCATGTAAGTTTTTGGTGCTTTTATTTGCATTGTTCTTTTTTAAGTTTGCTATCAGGATAATGTATCCAACATGCAAGATTTAGCTGAACACTGATTTCACTACTTGATGGGTTCTTATTGTTACTGTTCTAGTGAAATGCTGTTTGCTTCTAATTGATGGTATCATATCTGCATATGAGTTTTGTTCAAAGGAATTAGAAATAATTTTCTTCACTGACTTCCTTCCTTAGATGCTCATTTGGTTTCTGTTCAGATTCTTCTGCATTTACAAACGTTTCTGGTTATGATGATTGATTTTGGCTTTAATACCTTTTGTTGGCCATATAGAAACAGTTGCTATATCTTCTTCTTGTGTAGGTGTGGGTTTGAGGTTCGAATACTTCCTAAAATAAGGATGACCCAGGAAGCATTCAGTAATACCAAGGATGGAGTTTGGAACTTGCAGAATGAGCAGACTAAGGAACGGACTGCAGTTGCCTTTCTTCGGGTTGATGATGAACACATGAAGGTGTTTGAGAATCGTGTGAGGCAGATTCTCATGTCTTCAGGGTCAACTACTTTCACAAAAATCGTCAACAAATGGAATACAGCCCTGATAGGTAATGTACTATCATTTTATAATCAGGTTGCCCATTTTGCAAAATTCTACATACTGAAACTTGTTTTTGTTTCATTCTGTTCTACTTGTAGGTTTGATGACTTATTTCCGTGAAGCCACTGTGCATACTCAAGAGCTTTTAGATTTGCTTGTTAAATGTGAAAATAAAATCCAAACTCGCATTAAGATTGGTTTGAACTCAAAGATGCCAAGCCGGTAAGTCTTTTATTCACATGGTTACTTTTTGTACTTGAGGATTTACTTGCAATGTTGATCCTGATTTATTTGTCCCAGATTTCCTCCTGTTATTTTCTATACTCCAAAAGAAATTGGAGGGCTCGGCATGCTGTCAATGGGTCACATATTGATTCCGCAAAGTGACCTTCGGTACAGCCAGCAGACAGATGTTGGTGTAACCCACTTTAGGAGTGGAATGAGTCATGAAGAGGATCAACTGATTCCAAATCTTTACCGTTACATTCAGGTGAAGCTGATTGTTACAGACTTATTATGTACTTTGCACATTCTTAATCTATATTAACATTTTATTTGTTTTCTGTGATTTTATTATACACACATAAAGACACACAGATGTACATATTCTTATCCTTTCTTATCCTTTTTTTGGTTTCTGAACAGCCCTGGGAGAGCGAATTCATAGATTCACAGCGTGTCTGGGCGGAGTATGCTCTTAAGAGACAAGAAGCACAGGCACAAAACAGACGTTTAACGCTTGAAGATTTGGAAGTAAGTTTCATGGCATTTACAGTTTAATCTGTAAACATTTTCCCTTTTTTCTCCCTCTAGAGTTCATGCACTAAGGCTATTTGGTATTTGGTTGTCATGAGATGCTTATAAGTCAAATTTTCTTTTTTGTACTTTGAAGTTTGTGGTTTTATTACTTATCCAATTGCTTTGACAGGATTCTTGGGACAGGGGAATTCCACGTATTAACACTTTATTTCAGAAAGATCGTCACACACTGGCATACGACAAAGGATGGAGAGTACGAACAGATTTCAAGCAGTACCAAGTCCTAAAACAGAATCCTTTCTGGTGGACACACCAGAGACATGATGGGAAACTATGGAACTTGAACAATTACAGAACCGATGTTATCCAAGCTCTTGGTGGTGTTGAGGGAATTCTCGAGCATACCTTGTTTAAAGGAACATAGTAAGTATTTTTTGCTTAGATATTATTATTCTTCATATTAAGAGTTTTATTCAGAAAGTTTACCTTTTTTACACTTAAGATCTGTTGCATATGTTGAGTTCCTAAAAATATTTCGGGCACAATGATGATTTTTATTAAATGAGCTGATGACTTTGGCTTATGATCCATTGAACTATACTATCATGTGGAATCTGTAAAATGTACTCATTCACTTCAATTTCTTTGGACTTGTGGGAGTGCAATAGACAATATAAAAGGAACTTTATGATTGGTCAAATCTCACTTCTTAGATATTCCTTTTTCTTGAAATTTCAGTTTCCCAACTTGGGAAGGTCTCTTCTGGGAGAAGGCATCTGGATTTGAAGAGTCGATGAAGTACAAGAAACTCACAAATGCACAGAGATCTGGTTTGAACCAGATTCCTAATCGACGGTTTACTCTTTGGTGGTCACCTACAATAAATCGGGCAAATGTTTATGTGGGTTTCCAGGTGCAGTTGGACCTAACTGGCATCTTCATGCATGGGAAAATCCCAACCTTGAAGATCTCATTGATTCAGATATTCCGAGCACACTTGTGGCAGAAGATTCATGAGAGTGTTGTTATGGATTTGTGTCAAGTCTTAGATCAGGAACTAGATGCTCTGGAAATTGAAACTGTGCAGAAGGAGACAATCCATCCTAGGAAGAGTTACAAGATGAATAGCTCCTGTGCAGACATTCTTCTGTTTGCTGCTCACAGGTGGCCTATGTCAAAGCCTAGTCTTGTAGCTGAGTCAAAAGATGTGTTTGATCAGAAAGCCAGCAATAAGTACTGGATAGATGTACAACTTAGGTGGGGTGACTATGACTCTCATGATATTGAGCGTTATACCCGGGCAAAATTTATGGATTACACAACAGATAACATGTCTATATATCCATCTCCAACAGGTATCCTTATCATGAGTTTTGTGAAGCTCTACATGCATGCTTCCACTACTGTTTTAAATGAATTTCTTTTTGTTTCTCTGCAGGTGTGATGATTGGACTTGATCTAGCATACAATCTGCACTCTGCATTTGGTAACTGGTTTCCTGGATCAAAACCACTGTTGGCTCAGGCAATGAACAAGATAATGAAGGTATGGTTTTCATGAAATGATATAGGGCACACTTTGACATTCCAATTTTGTATGTTGAGGTAAATTTCAAATGCATCTGTTGATGGACTTCTATTGATGTTCTGTTTTAATGCAGTCCAACCCTGCTTTATATGTCTTGAGGGAGCGGATAAGGAAAGGTTTGCAGCTATATTCTTCAGAGCCTACTGAACCATATTTGTCATCGCAGAATTATGGGGAGATCTTCAGCAATCAGATCATTTGGTTTGTTGATGACACTAATGTGTATCGTGTGACAATTCACAAGACATTTGAGGGAAACCTTACAACAAAACCTATTAATGGTGCAATCTTTATATTCAATCCAAGAACTGGCCAGCTATTTCTAAAGGTACATTTTTTTTTTTTGGGTGTAAATGTTATCTTTTAGATTTGTCTACGAAATGGTTGATATGCTAATTGTTGTTGCCTTATAATCTTGCAGGTCATCCACACTAGTGTATGGGCAGGACAGAAGCGTCTTGGTCAACTTGCTAAGTGGAAAACTGCTGAAGAAGTAGCTGCTCTTGTGCGTTCTTTGCCTGTTGAAGAACAGCCAAAACAAATCATTGTGACTCGCAAAGGCATGCTTGATCCATTGGAGGTTCACTTGCTTGATTTCCCGAATATAGTTATTAAAGGAAGTGAGTTGCAACTGCCATTCCAGGCATGCTTGAAGATTGAGAAATTTGGTGATTTGATTTTGAAAGCAACTGAACCTCAAATGGTTTTGTTCAACATTTATGATGATTGGCTTAAGAGTATCTCATCATACACTGCATTTTCTAGACTCATTCTGATCCTTCGTGCACTTCATGTGAATAATGAGAAGGCAAAGATGCTTCTCAATCCGGACAAAACCATTGTTACAGAGCCACATCACATCTGGCCTTCTCTCAGTGATGATCAATGGATGAAGGTTGAGGTTGCTTTGAGAGACCTCATACTTTCTGATTATGCTAAGAAGAACAATGTGAACACATCAGCCCTGACACAATCTGAAATCCGTGATATTATTCTTGGAGCTGAAATCACTCCTCCTTCTCAACAAAGGCAACAGATAGCAGAGATTGAGAAGCAGGTATAATGTCTATGGACTTCATTTATGCTGTGTAGCTGAGTCCATCCTTAATGTGTTGTTAACCAGTCTTAACATTCTGTTAACTTTTCAGGCCAAAGAAGCAAATCAATTGACAGCTGTCACAACAAGGACGACAAATGTGCATGGTGATGAACTCATTGTCACCACCACAAGTCCCTATGAGCAGGCTGCATTTGGTTCCAAAACAGATTGGCGTGTCAGAGCAATATCAGCTACAAATCTATACCTTCGAGTGAATCACATATATGTTAATTCAGAGGATATTAAAGTATGTGCTTCTGCCTTCTTGGTTTAGCTTTATTCATTTCGTTTCTTTCATATTTATTCATGTTGGTTGCACATGATTTACAGGAAACTGGATATACCTATATCATGCCCAAGAACATTTTGAAGAAGTTTATCTGCATAGCAGATTTGCGAACTCAAATATCTGGGTACTTGTACGGTATAAGTCCTCCTGATAACCCTCAGGTCAAGGAGATTCGCTGTATTGCTATGCCACCACAGTGGGGAACTCACCAACAGGTTCATCTCCCGTCAGCTCTACCGGAGCATGATTTCCTCAATGATCTGGAGCCTCTGGGATGGATGCATACCCAACCAAATGAGCTTCCTCAGTTGTCACCACAGGTTTGCCCATGTCATTGATTCCTGAAAATTACGACCATTTCCCTCCCTTTTATGTATTATTCCCATGATCTGTTGCTTGACTCTTGAGAATTTTTTTTTTTGCAGGATCTAACTGCTCATGCCCGGATTTTGGAGAACAACAAGCAATGGGATGGTGAGAAGTGCATCATCTTGACCTGCAGTTTTACTCCAGGATCGTGCTCATTAACTGCATATAAGCTTACTCCAAGTGGTTATGAATGGGGACGTGTCAACAAGGACACGGGGAGCAATCCTCATGGTTACTTGCCAACACATTATGAGAAGGTTCAGATGCTATTAAGTGACCGCTTCCTTGGCTTTTACATGGTGAGTACAATTTCAGTCATCTTACTGTTACCTTATTAGAAATTTTGGTCTATAATAGTTTTTAACTTCATGAAAATATTAAGATGTGGTGTTCACTGGTTTAGAAATTGGATAATTTGTTGATTTATTTCTTCTTTTGTAATTTAGGTTCCTGATAATGGTCCATGGAACTACAACTTCATGGGAGTGAAGCATACAGTTAGTATGAAGTATGGAATCAAGCTGGGCATGCCCCGTGAGTACTATCATGAGGACCATAGACCAACCCATTACTTAGAGTTCAGCAACTTGGAGGAGGGCGAGACTGCCGAGGGTGACCGTGAGGATACATACACTTGAAAAAGATGAAAGTGAATTTAATTTCTTTCTGTATTTGAATCTAAGCTTTAGCACTTTATCTTGAGTTTAACTAATCTCAACTTTTAATCCAAGTAGTTTTGAACACTCGAAGCTTGGAGAAAGTTAGTGTTGTATTAGCATTTAAACACTAGGTATCCAGATCACTTTTGTAAATCAGCTGAATTATATGCTTGATGAGCTGTAAATATATGTTTCCTAGAAATGGAAGTTATACTCTTCAGTTGGATTCTGTGCGGTTTGATTCGGTGCTTCTGACGGTGGTCTGAGTTTGATTGGCTTTATAATTTTGTTAGGTTGATGACGAGAACTATATGCTTTCAACTCTACGTAACATTGCTTGTTCTTTGTGTATGAATTAAGAAAAAAATAATTTAGAAGGCAAAGAATGGACCTTAAAATATCATCCGCACTATAGCATCATCATCAACAGTTGATCTACTCTTACTCAGAGAAAAAAAAAAAAAGAAAAATCAACAGCTGAACTTCTCACGCCAAAATGATTTTTCACATATGCACAAGGATCAAATATAATACACAATCCGTGAAAACTGAGATACATGGGACAAGTAAAACCGTCGGAAACAAAAACTACAGAAATAACAATAAAAGGATTAATGTGCATGATTCTTGCATCACAAACAGGACATGCTTTTACAACAGTTAGCAGCCATCACTCCTGACAATTCTACTAAATGGATTGCCGGCGCCACCCTGTATTCCAAGTAAAAGACCAGTACTTCAAAACCAAGTTTCAGATCTGCTAAACACAACACAAATAGTTTTTTATCTGTTATGCCGGTTTTATTGTCCAATTTCCTTCAGCTCTTGTCCCAGATCCTTCTCCTCTGAGATCAGGTCTGAACTGTCTTCAGCGACAGATGCTCCATCATTATAATCGGATGGCTGGGGGTTCTTAAACAATTCATTATTTTCTAGTTCAGCAAACTTATCATTTGATTCTCCTCTCAAAAGTTCTACTACGTCGAGCATTGTGGGTCTCTTCTCAGGCCGACTGTGGGCACACATGAGAGCTACAAGAATAACTCTTTTCAACTCTTGCTCCTCAAACTTCCCATTTAGCTTTGGATCAGCCAACTCGCTGAACCTACCCTCGCATGCCAATGGTAGAGCCCAATCAGTAATTGTGCGTTTCACCATTGTATTCAATTTCTCAATGGGTTTTTTCCCACTGGCTAGCTCTAGCAAGAGAATGCCAAAGCTATATACATCACAGCTCTCTGATGCTTTCCCCAACATCGCATATTCAGGGGCAAGGTAGCCAAGGGTACCCTTGACTCTTGTGGTTACATGTGTTGCACCATCAGGTATTAGCTTTGCAAATCCAAAGTCAGCAACCTGAGCCTGGAAATCTGAATCTAGCAGAACATTGCTAGCTTTTATGTCCCGGTGGATGATATGTGGTGTAGCATGGTGGTGAAGGTAGCTGGATTGGTCAAATTATGATGTTAGCATAATGAGGTTTAAGGACAAAGTAGAAAAGAATGGGGCTTTCGATACTTACAGAATTCCCTCTGCAGAACCAACTGCAATATTCATCCGTCTTTTCCAGTCGAGCAGACATTCTGCTGAGTGCTGACCGTGAAGATGAGACAGCAGGCTCAAATTTGGCATGTAGTCATACACAATGAGTCGCTCTTGTCCTTCGGCACAATATCCACGTAGGCTCAGCAGATTCTTGTGTCGAACACGTGCTAGAATCTCAACCTCAACAGCAAATTCCATGTCTGCTTTATTGCTCCAGACCTTCAACCTTTTAACTGCAATCTGCATTGAGGTCTCATTCAGATTTAGGATATAGTTAATGGGAAAGGCTATAAAACAGTGGATAAAAAGTGAGGAGATTGTTGTCAAAGTATTCTAACAATGCACGTATTTGAGTAAAGTGAAAGAGCAAAGTAAGGAAAACAGGAGATTTCTCATAGCCAATTGGAATACAGAATGTGGCCTTCAGAGGGAGAATCTGATAGGCACCTACTATAATGCACGGACATTTCAATTAGTAGGTGTCTCTCCTTGTGTCCGTGTTACCTACACACTTCAGTTTAGAAGGTAGACACTTCAATTAGAAGTTGTTTCCCTGTGTCCCCGTATCAGTGTCCATGCTACCCAGGGCACCTATAAGTCAGCATTTTGGCAGAAAATGGCAGCTCTCAGGATTTGAACCTACACCCTTGTGTTTGAAAACTCAATACCTTTTCCATTGTGCCATGCATGGCACCTGGGCATTAAACACTACCAGAAAACTATAAGTAGGTCAACATTCCATGTCCTTTGCCAACAATAAAACTAAATAATGAAACTAAATAAAGTGCTTAAATATGATTTTCTATATGTTCACAATAACAGTCGCAAAAGATTTCACTACGAATTCAAGCAGGACTCTGGTAGTAATTTCAATCTCCACGGATTGGCATAGATTATCAAACATGTTTAAGCAAATGATTGGAAGGAGAACAAGGGTTTATGAATTAAAATTTGGAAATTACCTAATCCACATTTTTACTGAGCCTACCCCGAAACAGCAGAAGTAGGCTCCTGATGGATACAAATATCTTTTCCTCCTAATAAGTATAATAATAGTACTATGTAAAAAAAATTTAAAAATCCTTACAAGCCAGGGTAAATACTCGGCATACAACCACATTTAGGACAAATAAGGTACCTTAGACTTATCACTTAGCTTATGTACATCAGACTTGTCACTTTGTCAATGCAAAAGTTCAAACAATTGTTAGCATTCACTGCATTCTTGGTGATTTAGCTTGCACAAATTCGTCCTATATAAGCATAAAAAAACTGAAAAAAACACCAATTGAAATAAACCATTCAGGTTCCAAACTTTTGTCTGAATCTAAGGACCTAGAGCAAAAGCATTGAGGCTAATGAATGAAACATTCTAAAAGAATACAATGACAACATCATTCTTTCATTTGTCTCTCCCCTAAATGAACATTTAAGATAATGCAACAACAAAACCTGCTCAATGAACCTGCAGATACAACTTAATTTGCATGATCAATTAACTATAAAAGGTTAATAATCAACAAAATTTTTTATTTAAGAAGGCATGAAAGCTGAAACATTAAACATTACTTGTGATCCATCCCAAAGCTGACCCCAGTAAACACTGCCAAATCCTCCTTCTCCCAGTTTGTTATCGTAATTAAAGTTGTTTGTAGCTGCATGCAGTTCCTTCAAGGAAAAGATCCTCCATGTTGGCTGTTTCTTTCCACGATTTTTCCTGTACATTCATTTTCCACACACATCAACCAATAATAAGTTTGATACACTATACACTTAGAAATGTGAATTCACTTTACTGGCTTTATTAGTAATTTATCATTGAAAATACCCTATTTTTACTCTACCTCAGAAATCCCATTTCTGCACTCAAATGTAACAGGATCCTACCAAACCTGAGCCACACATCAATGAAGCACTACAATGTCTCCAAACAAGCACCAACAGTATTGCTAACAAAAATCTAAACCAAACCCAAAATCAAAACCTTTTTGAATTCTCGTTGTGGCAACAGATTACCCTGAGGTTTATTATGCTAAATAAAACAAAAGATCAGTTCTTGATTTCCCCCACCATTTAAAATCATCATACAAAGTATTCTCAGCATCAAATTATACCAAAATACATACCGACAAACATTTCCAATATCAAACATCAAACCAAATCCAAATTCAATCCCAAAAAAAATTCACAATTATTAACAGAACAAGCAAAGCTACATCCATAAATTCAAAACCCATATCATCAATGAAAAGAAAACAAAACCCATAGATTAGCTTAATGGAAAACAAACTTACCGATCCAAGCCCTTCCCACAACAAAACATAGAAGCAAAAGCCATATGAAGTTAACCTTTTTTAAAAAAAAAAAATTTAAAATTTTAAAAGATCCAAAAACCCGCTTCTCCTTTTTCTCTATTTCTCTATCAAACAGTCTATTTTTTTTTTCTTGGGTAGTTGGGAACCTTCTCAATCTTGCTGTTTTTTTTTTTTAAAGCTTATGGCAACAGTTAGCTCTGTAAACGGTTACTGAGAGTGAAAAAGAACGGTTTGAGTGACAAAGCTGACATTTTTAGTGCTTGCTTGTGTTATGGCCTATGTTTCGTTTTTTGGGTAGATTCTTAAATTGAGTTTCTTGATGAGAGAAACATTGAAAGTAGAAAAGATAAAAAGAAGGATTTGAGTGTGAGCTAAGACTTGTTCTGGTTCTTCAAAGAGACGATTTTTTTTTTATTTCTTCCTTTATTTGTATTGAGTTGCATCATGTATAGCTGTTTTCAATTTTCAAATTCATACCTTTTATGGGTCCCACTTTATGACAAAACACAAACATCTCACATTTTTTTTCTAAACCACTGCTCTATCTAAATTTAATTAATTCATTTCGGTTTAAATATAATTATAAAAATGAAAATTTAAGTGATTTGTATAAATTACAATTTAAACTTAAATAATGATTATTAGTTTATAATTTGAGTAAATTATAATTTTTTTATTTTAATATATTATACTAATTCATTTTTTATACTTAACAAAATATTTATTCATTTTTAAATTTTAACATTTATTACTCATTCTATCAAGATGAAATAATATGAAAATTTAAAAATTTAAAAATAAATAAATATTTTTTTAAATATCAAAAAAGAAATAATATAATACGTTAAAATAAAAGAAAAATAATAATTTACCCTTATTATTTTTTAAAAAAAATAACATGGTTTGGTCTAATTTTTGTTTTGTGCTATGTTATGGGCTGCTGGTAGTACTATTTATATATATTTATTTATTCTCAATTCAACATATTCAATTGCCCTCCATCACTTGATTTGGTGATAATAGGGTGAATTCATGAGTTCGAATTGTAAGGGAGATGTTTTTAAGAAAAAAAAAGTTTTAAAAAAAAACATCTATATAAGATTGATTCGATTCAATTAAGAGGTTGGTTCTCTTTAGAGGTAAAAGATTCATATCTCCTTTTCCCTCCACTTTCTCAAAAAAAAAAAAAATTCAATTATGGAGAGGAGGGTTGAGAAGATACTAAAAATTGATAATTTTATTTGGATTTCATTTGTAATTTTTTTAAATGAAAATTTTCTGATTAAAAGTTGATACATTTAGCGCGTTTGAAAAAATTGAACTAATTGAATACTCGATCGTATCCTCTAGCAGGAAAATAATATAGCAACTACTATTTTTTTTTAAAAATATAAAACATAAAAAAAACTTTAAAATTCTTTTACATCAAAATGAAACTATATATATATTAAGATGAAAAGAAGTGTTCAACATTTTAACTTCAGTACAGTAATAAATGAGCAAAAGAACTCTAACTTATGGTGTGATAACTTATTTTTGGAATTTTTGAGTTGGATTCTACAAGTGATCAACAAAGAGCATAGTAAGAGGTGAGGAAGATTCTTACAAATCTTCCGATACCTAAGTCAGAAGATATAGAGAAAGAGTTTAAAGAGAGAAAGAGAGCAATGAATATGAGGGAATAAAATGAATGAGAATGAGTGACATGAGGTCCTATTTATAGGGATGTCGATGCTTAAATCTGAGAGAAATAGAATTCCTTTTTGATGAAAGTCCTATGCATACTAGGAGAGTGTTTCTTCTTGTCCGAGAGTCTCTTGATTAAGAATCTTTTCCTATTTATCTTAGATGTCCTTCTGCAAGCAACTCTATATAGGAAAATAAAGACTTTAATTAAATAGGAATATGCATGTGGGGTATCAAGAGTCCCCCCTCGAAGTATTTTTAGATATTTTATGTTCGATGGGTCCAAGTTCATAAGGTAAGAATGATAGTTTGTTACAACTATCATGGAAGGGTGAGCTTAGGTGGCTAGCCTTAATCATAAGAAAAGAGGAAGCTCGGTATCGAGTCTTAAAATCATTGAGTAAGAACATTGTTGAGGTGCCATCTAGACTCGAGTGCATAAAACCTGCAATAAAAATGCTCTTGGGTAAGAGATTAACCTGCCAGTATGGAGAGGACTTGGCGAACTAGTCATCATTGGATTTTCGATTCTCGGTGTGTTAAAAGTGTGGCCTGAGTGCTAGATAATCTCAATGCATTAAAAGTGCGGCCCGAGTGCCGAACCTCAGTACTATCGAAGCGATATGAGGGAGCTAGCTTCAGTTACTAGACTTAGATGTTCGAGGCTTAGATGCTCAGTGCTATGACTCGAGGCTTATATGCTTAGAACCTCAGTATTGTAGAAGCGACTTGAGGGTGCTAGCTTCAGTCATTAGACTTAGATTCTTGGTGCATTAGAAGCGTGACCTGAGTGCCAAACCTTAGTACTATCAAAGCAACCTGAGGGTGCCAGCTTCAGTTATTGGACTTAAATGCTTGGTGCATTAAAAGCATGGCCCAAGTGCCGTATATTCTCAATGCATTAGAAGTGCAACTCGAGTGCCGAATATTCTTAGTGCATTAGAAGCACGACCTGACTGTCGAACCTCAGTACTATTAAAGTGACCTAAGGGTGCCAACTTCAGTCATTGGACTTAGATGCTTAGTGCATTAAAAGTATGGCCCAAGTGCCGGTGAACAGGACATCTGGTAGTAATAGGAGCAGGGTTAGTAACCACCCTGTCTTTTTATTGTCCTTTGAATTTTGAATTGTGTAATTGTCATGCCCATTCATGTGTCAGAAGATGAGATGTTTTTGCTGTCACAATAATGACTGCTTGACTAGTGGGTCTTTTTTGCTTCCTAGATTACCCTTAATGGTGTGAGAGAGATGAAAAATATTTATAAGGGCAAAATGGTTATTCTTGATCTATAAGTGGACTGGACCTTTCAATTTGTTGCATTTTTTGCTTTTTGCTATCTTCTTTTTTTTCTTAATCTGTTTCATATGCGTTCTGTCATCAAGGCTTTTCTGTAGCAAACTTGCATTCTACATTCAGGTGAAGCTATTTTCCTTTTTTTTACCTTTCCTTTTATTCGCAATATATGATCTATGGCTTTGAGAGAGTAAGTTAGCTCCGACCTATTTGTATCTAAAATAGATAAGGATATGCTAAAATGGTACCAGAGACATTTTAGCATTCATGCCAATTTTTCTTTGCATACTGTAAATAAGAATTTTAAGGCCCATACCCCTATGTTAGATTTTGGTAAATTAATGGTATATTTTGACCAGTTAGAGGGGGGTTTGAAGTTTCTATTGGACCCCTTCATTAAAGATTTCTTGAATAGGTATAATATAGCTTATGGGCAACTCTATCCCAACAGCTACCGGATTCTAACTAGCTTTATACAGTTGATGTATAAGGAAGGTAGGGAACCAAACTTAGATGTCCTGCGATACCTCTATAGTCTGAACAAGAAAAAAGGAGAGCTGATGTTCTCTCTATCTGCCATCCCAAACCACAACCTTTTTGTGAAGGTTTCAGATCTTCATAAGAAGTGAAGACACCACTTTTTTTTATTGTTGAACATAATTTAGACTTTGTAGATATCCGATAGATGTGGTCTGATAATTATTATAGAGTGAAGCATCCTGCAAGATTGTCTGACTAGGATACAGAGATGGTCATGAAACTTTACCTTCATGGCATAGCTGATGCCTAATTCATGGAAAATCTACCCAGAAGATATCTTTGGAGAGTCTGCCCTGATCGTATACTACCTATTGGTATGTTTTAACCTTCAGAAGGTATCATTTCGACTTATGTATTTTCATTTCTATTTATAGATGGCTGATTTTTTTTGCCTTTGTGGACAGGATTCGACTTGTAGATGAAAAACTAGAGGCATAAGAAGATGTGTAGATCTCCTCTCCCTCACTTAAACCTTTAACTTTGGAGGTTTCAACTTAGGCTGTAACTAGTTTGAAAAGAAAGTTTGTGGTTGGGCCTTCCTAAGTTGATAAGGCAAAAGGGCGAAAGAAACAGGCCCTGAATAGAGATTCAGATACTAAAGAGTTGTACAAGGAGGTTTTTGTTAAGCGCCTGAAACTATCTGAATGTCTGGATATGAATTCCTGGATCTTTAAGAAGATAAAGCCTCTGAGTGTCTCTAATACTCAGGTGAGGGACTAATACACTGAGTCTCTATGACTTCTAGCTAATATGCAACGCTGGATGGATAAAGATAATGAGGAGTTATATAAATCTATGATTAGGCACTCATTTGAGGTACTTGACTTATCTTGTCTATCTTGTGTCCATGTGTTCTAAGTCAATAATGTTTGTTCTTCCTTTTAGATGACTCAGGCCTTGATGCTGGCTAAGGATAATTACTATTATCTTAAAAGTCAGTATAACTTGAAAGAGACAGAGGTTGGCACTATAGCCATCGACTTTGAGAAAAAATTGGATAAAGCAAAGGCAATGTAGCTCTACCAAACTAAACATGCTGCAGTAAGGTTTAAAACTGAGGTGAGCCAAAAGGAAGTGGTAGAGTTAGAGCACAATCAAGCTTAGTTGATGACCAAGATCAAAGAACAAGATTCTCGGATTGTGACCATGGAAAAAAAGCTTGGTGAGGCTGAGAAGTCCTGTGAGGATAAAAAAGAAGCTATCAGAACATGGTTATGGGGTTTCTCAAGACGTACAAATTCGAATGTCGACGGGTCTTATTCATATAAAATCCAAATCTTGACTTCATGAATTTAGACAAAATAACGTATACTTATCTGGCTAGGATTGCCTTTGATGAAGATGCTCAGAGCAAGGCCTTTTCCCAGTGGTCGAAAAATCCCAAGAAATCCACTAAGTCTTTGGCCAGGGTTGTGATCTACCAGGGAGATATCTATCGGTGCTACCATTGCTATCCCAGTTCCTACTTTTGTCTTTAAGTCTCCTTATCTGAGTGTTCCTTCCTCTGCGCTTTTTGATGCTCAGTTGTAGATAAATAATTTTTTTGAACATTTTATAATATAACATTTTCCATTAATGAATGGAGTGTGTTTATTTTATAAATTCTGAGTACATCTACTGATAATATTTTCGGAGACAGTTCAAGTTCCAATATCATTGTAATTCCTTTTCCTGCTTGTCTTTGATTTTGTATGCCCCTTTAAATGTCTTTTTTATAATTTGATAGGGACCTTCCTAATTAGATCTGAGCTTGCCCATGCCAGAGCTGCCTTTGCCGATGTCTACCCTACTGAGTACCCAGTCTCCAGTTTTAAAATGTCTTGGCCGAATGTGCCGATGATGATATTTGACGACCTTCTGTCTTTGTGCCTCCACGATAATAGATGCCCTTTCTCTCCTTTCTTTCAGTAAATCCAGACAAATCTGGGTTTTAATATTGTTGGCTTCCTGATCTAACTCTTTGTTGACTGGGTAGCTTGGTGATCCAATTTCTACTACTATTACTGCGTCCATCCTATAGGTTAGCCTGAAGGGTGTCTCTCCTATGGAGGTTCTAGGCGTATTTCTGTAGGCCCAAATGACGTTGTTGAGCTCATCGACCCAATTTTCATTCTTTTCATTGAGCCTCTTCTTTAGCCCTTGCATGATGATTTTGTTAGTGACCTTTATCTATTTATTTATTTACGAGTGAGTTACTGAGGTAAATAAGAGCTTTATTATGAGATCAGAATAAAACTTTCCAAATTTCTCATTATCGATTTTGCTTCCCATTATCTGTAATTAGGGTATGTGGTATTCTGAACCTACAAATAATTTCCTTCCAAAAGAAGTGCTGAATTCGGGCTTTTGTGATGGTCGGTACAGCTTCCACTTCTATCCATTTAGCAAAATGGTCTATAGCCACAATTAGAAATTTCTTCTAGGAGGTTGAGGTAGGGAAGGGACCCAAGATGTCCATTCCCTATATAGTGAAAAGCCAAAGGCTTCTAATTGGATGTTGAGGATTAGAGGGCTTATGATTGAGGCGGTAGAACTGCTGACATTTGTGGCATTCTTGAGTTAGTTTTTGAGCATCTTGGGACATGATGGGCCAGTAGTATCCTTGCAATAATACTTTTCTAGTTAATTGTAATATCCCGTATTTTTTTTAAAATATTTTTACACTGTACCGGGATATGCAGTGTTAATAATTTCTATATATTATATGATATTTTTACGAGTTAATATGTATTTAAAACCTATTTTAATTACTGTATATTATTTCCAGTGTTTTACGTAAAATTTTTCCGGGACTTGCATTTTCGGGGAAATTTTCACGTAAACAATGTAATATTAATTGTTTTAAATATATTTATGGACTTGCATGAACTCATGCGTATTTTTAAATTATTAAATAAAGCCTGTGTGTGTATATTTATTTAATTAGGGTTTATTATTTCCCTAATATTTTATTAATTACTTATTTGTTTTATTGTTATTTAATTATTTTTATTTAGTATAAATTATTAAAATATTAGATTTTTATGTGTGTGGTGTATATTTGATGTGTGTAATTTAATATTATTTTAATATATAGTATAAAGTATATATATATACATATATACATCAAAAATCAAAAAGTTTGGAAAATTACAAAACTGCCCCGACTTCTTCTTCTTCCTCCCGATTCTTCCCTTCTCCGTTTCCGGTCGCTGCCGTGCCGTTTCTTCACCGTGGGTGTGCCGTCAGGTATGCCACCGCCTTCCCCAACCATTTCCGTCACCTGAGGTAGCCGTTTCCGGCGCCTGAAAGTCGATTTTGGCCGGAGAAGCCGAAAATCGATCCACCGTCGATCACGTCGATTCCGGCCACCATTTTTGACACCGCCAGTCTCTTTCTTCTCCTTGAGCTCCGATGAGTGTGATTCTAGCTTTGGTTTGAGCTAAAATGGTCTAGAATTGCTTAGGTTTCGATTTTTCAATTTCGGCCTATTAGGGTTTTTGATTTTTTTGAGCTTCGAATTGATTGATTCATGAAAACTTCCTTCAAAAATGTTGTTCCTAGTAGCTTAATCTACATGTATGATTTTTTGTAGAATTTTTGGATTTTTGGGTATTTTTGAATATTTTAATATTATTTTCTAATTTTCGGAAATTAATTATTTAAATTATGAAATTGGAGTTTATGGTTAAATTAGGTGTTTAAATGAATTATAGGAATTTATTTGGAATTTTTATGAATTTCTAAGTATTTATTTTGAATTATTGAAGTTTATGTGATTTTGAGAAATTAGGGTTAATTATGTTTTTAATTGAATTTAATTGGTTAATTGAGTTTAATTATTGATATTATTGATAAATATGTTGAGAAAATTAATTTTGGATAATTGTATAATTTTTGGTGAATTTTTGAAGTAATTTAAGTATATTTATATATATAGGGGTATTTTGGTAATTTTACCCTAAATTGTCTAAAAATGTAATTTAATTGGTTTTAATAATTATTTAAGGTATAAAAATGATTTCTACAAAATATTTGGTATTTTTAACTAATTAAAACTATTTTTCGTGAATTATTTTCAATTATATATATAATATACGGTTGTTCTAATAAAATGAGTTTTAATCGGTTTTTATAGTGTTTCAAGGTTAATTATGTAATTTCTACGTATAAAATGTAGTTCTGTGATTTAAGGATATTTTTGGTATATCTGGAATATGTTCTGTGTTTGTGGACCCCGGTCGGTGGACTGTAGTCTGGAGTCCGATCGAGGGGTTATAGATTTGTGTTGAGCTTGTATTTCGAAGTGTATTTCTTTGCAGGGTCGGCTCTACTCTTTTGAGTAGAGAGATGTCCATTTTACAAGGGAGGTTCTGTCGGATTTTCGATAGAATTCTCGTAAAACGTGATATCCAGTCGAACCCTAATTCTGTTTCCGTACTTAAATACTCTAGATTGAATTCTAGGATTTCTACTAGGGTTATTCTGATATCGGTTATTTATTGCTTGTTTAGTTGCGCTGAGACCGAGGGCTAGTGGACCAGGCCTGTCGGACCCGTCTCGTGGAGCGCATTAGGTGAGTTACTATACTATATATATATGCTTAGGATGTATAATTTAGAAATGCATGTTTTATGTTGATTAAATATGCATAAATAATTTGAGTATTTCTTAAGTTTATATTAAGTATATTTTTGGTTTATTTTTGGTATATAATAAATTATATACATGTTTTGTTAATAAAATATATTTAAAATGTTTTTAAATATATTTTTTAGTTTAATTTATGATTTGACTGGATTTATTTGACATATATATACTCAAAATATACCTGGTTTACGTTTGGTATATTTCCGGTATATATATGGTTTATATTGTTATTTTATTTAAATTCATGCATCATTTATTGTGAATGAATGATTTATATTATTAATGATGAAGGATATCAATAGAACGTGCTACCTAGTGGGCAGCACTAGGACCGAGTACGTACCGGTACGCCTATAGTATTTAGGCTATAATACTAACTTATTTGTGGATATTGATTGGTTATGATTATTGATGTGTGAGATATGGATTGGAGGTGTGATTGCTGGAGCTCGGTTGTCCAAGTGTCTCGGGGCCAATCACACTGGCAGTCAGACTGCTGGAGCTCGGTTGACTTAGTGTCTCGGGGCCAGTCTACTGTCTAAATGGATTAAGTGGATATATTGGAATAAGTGAGCCTGTATGGCTTGAGTGTTGTTTAACACTATTTTCTGAGGTTACGATATTCTAGGGTTCTATGTGATCCTTCATAAACTGGGATTTTTCAATAAAATATATAAAAATGATTTTTCTGCATCTGTATGAATTGCCTGTATATATACATATTAGACATGTATTATTGACTGTATGCATTGTCATTTAGAGTGTATGTATATATATTATAGTAATTCACTCAGTGAGGTCTGACTCCCCTCCGTTGACTATTTTTCAGGAGAGTCAACTTCCTCAGACCTCAATAGCAGGTCGATACGCCGGATTTCTTCCGCCCCGACTTCTTTATGTAAATTGTCTACTTGAGTCTTATTTATTTTATCTAGACACTGCAGTAGTTGTGAATTAAAGTATTGGATTTCATGTACTTTATTTTAAAGAGATGTATTATGTTGAAACTGGATTTGTATTAAAGATTATATATATCTATGTGATGAGATTTTGATTTAAATCCAGTTGATGTGGATGATATTATGATTTTTATTTCCGCTGCATATTATATTGTTATTGATATTATGGCATGATTTATTTTATTTTTAGGCTTGCTACGGGTTCCGGATTCGAAAGAATTCCCGTTCCCTAGCGCCGGTCATGGCCCCTGTTTTGGGTCGTGACATTAATGAATGATGCGATTCATGTGCTCCATAAATTCCTTCGTGGATTTCCCTAAGTATGTAATTCCCTTCTTCTGGAGATATGCACTTAGACCATGGGTATGAGAGTGACCTTCTGTATAGTTCTCCATGGCGGATGGAGTAGTGTGCAGCCTTTATCTTTTACTTTCAAGCTTTTAATTTATCTTTTGGAAGTACCTCATTCTCAAGATACTGAATGATCAGTTTCATCCATTATGGAACTTCCCGCATGTCCATGATCTCTAAATCCTCGATACTTGGTTTTTTTAGTGCTTCAATGAGCTCAAGTCCTTTAAATGTCTAATTTTCCTCAGCTTCCAAATTGGCAAGTAGGTTAGCTTCTGAATTTTTGCTTCTAGGGATTTGGATGATCACTCATTGTCCCCCCTCTTACTCGAGTTTCTTTAGGAGCTGCCTTACTTTTTCAATATATTTGGCGATACTCGAATCTTTGATTTAGAATGTCCCTTGGACTTAGTTCACCACAAGCTGGGAGTCTAAGTGTATATTGAGATGCTCAGCTTTGACCTCCGTAACTAACTTTAGCCCTGTGACGAGTGCTTTATACTTTGTTGTGTTATTAGTAGCATTATACTCTATCCGGATGACATATTTAATAGAGACTTTGTATGGCCCTTTAAGAATGATCCTGGTGTTGAAACCTTAGGTGGAGATGCCTTATCCACATAGAGCCTCCATTCTAGATTTTTAGAAGGAATAAGATCTTATGTTGTCATTCCTTAAACAAAGTCTACTAAGGCTTGAGCTTTTATCTATTATCAAGGTTCATAAATGATGTCAAATTCTCTGAGTAATATTGACTATTGAACTAACCTGCCATATATTTTAGGTCTTTGTAGGATTCTCCTCACGGGAAAGTTGGATCTTAAAATGATGTAATGAGCTTGGAAATAGTGTCGGAGCTTCCAAGATATGTGGACGACAACCATGGCTAGCTTGTTTAACTTAGGATACCGAATCTCTGAGCCTTGGAGTACCTTACTGATGTAATTTATTGGACTCTATTGGCCTCCCTCCTCTCTCACTAGTACTGAGGCTATTGACTCTTGCCCAATAGAGAGGTATAAGTACAGTGTTTCTCCAAGCATGGGCCTACTGATTAAAGGTGGCAAGGATAGGAATTTTTTAATATCTTCAAAAGATGTTTGGCAATCTGTAATCCATATAAATTTCTTGGAATTCTTCAAGGCTTGGAATTGTGGCAAACATTGTTTGGCCGAATAAGAGATAAAATGCTCTAAAATTGTTATCCTGCCATTTAGCTTTTGCAGCTCGTTAATCGTTGTTAGAGCTTTTATATTAAGAATGGCCTCCATCTTCTTTGAGTTAGCTTTAATTCCTCTATGTGATATCATAAATTCTAGGAACTTTCCTGCCTTTAACCCAAAGATGCACTTCTCTGGGTTTAGCTTGATCCGGTATTGGCTCAATAATTAGAGGATTTAGTCAAGGTCAACGGGATGCTGCTCTGCATGCTGGCTTTTGATGATGATATCATCCATGTATACTTTCATGTTCTTCCTAATATGATATTTAAACATGTGGTTCATCAGCCTTTAATATACTGCCTTAGTGTTCTTTAGCCCAAAGGGCATAACTTTGTAATAGTAAAGACCTTCATGGGTGATGAAGGATGTTTTTTCTTGATCTTCTTTTTTCATTGCTATCTATTGATATTCCTATGCAGTATCTATTAAGCTATACAAACTGTGACCAGATGTAGATTCTACAAGTTGGTTTATTATTGGGAGTGGATAGCTATCTTTGGGGCAAGCCCTGTTGAGGTTAGTGTAATCTATACTCATTCTATATTTGTCGTTGGGCTTCCTTACGAGCATCACATTGGCTACCCATTCTAGGTGAGTGACTTCTTCGATGAATCCGACCTTTAACAGCTTTCTTATTTCCTCGGTAATTATTTTCTGTCTTTATGAACAAAGGTCCTCTTCTTCTAAACAAATAGCTTTATTCCAGGTCTGATGTTCAAACTATGTGAGGCAATCTGAGTCTACTTTGGTAATTTTAGATGCTCGAGAGGCAAAGTTGCTTGAGTGTTTAATGAGGACCTTATTTATTCCCTGCTTAGTTTTACTATAAAGCTCCTTGCAGATCCTTACTATTTTCCCATCAACAATTTGGAGTGTTTGAACCTCATCAACTGGCTTGGGGTTAGCTCCCTGTTTTTTTGCTTCCTAGGATTCCAAAGGGAATGCCTCCATCTGAGGTTTGATTGCCATATGGTAGCATTGTTTGGCCATGTATTGATCCTCATGAATTGTTAGAATTCTGCCCTCGATGGGAATTTTCATGGTCAAATGCCAAATGCTTATGATTGCACCAATTTCATAAAGCACTGGTCGTCCTATGATGCCATTATACGCTAGCGGGAGATCTACTTTGAACTGGGTCTTAATGACTTTCACTTCTCTGGTATCTCAGTCTTTAAATTCCATACTCAACTCTATTAATCCCGTAAAAGGTTATGATGCGATTCTAGATAGCTTTTAGGTTAGTGATGGAGCCTCCCATTGCTCTGTAGGCATTCTAAGATAGCGCATTAACAGGGCTTCCGCCATCGATCAGTAATCTCTTCACTAGATAATTTTTATTTAAGTATTTAGTGCTAGTGCATCTTTGTAGGGGTGCCGAATATGATTTCCATCTTTTGGACTAAACACGATAGTCTGCCTTTTCTCAGGGGCAAGCCCTCTTCTCAGCGAGTTCTCTTGGGTCTCTTTTATGTGACTTCCCCTCTTATAATCATGTTGATAATGTCAGCTAGCTCATTTTGTGCTTTCTTTGGTTCTGGCCTATCTCAGTCTTGTCTGTCCTGATTCCTAGTCCCTTTAGATGTATCAATGAAGTTACCGAGTTTGTTATTTTGCACCAATCTTTCTATGGAATTTTTTAATTCATGGTAGGTCTCTGTTTTGTGCTCGTAATCCTAGTGATATTGATAATAGTATCTTTTATCCTGCACAGCTCTCCTATTCAGGCTTAATCTTCTCACTGGAGTGATATTCGCACCATTTTGCCTGACCCTCATGAGAATTTTGGATTTGGAGGTATTCAATGATGTATATCTCTCAGCTTCCTTCTTAAACCCCTATACCAGGTTTCTGAAGTTTGACTGTAGGAATCCTGACTTTCTGGGTCTTGATCTTTCCTCTATCTTAGCAGGTGCTTTCTCATCATCCCTTTGCATCCTTTTGTCTTCATCCATTTTAATCATTTTGACCACCATTGCCATTACCTTGGCAAAGGTGCTAGGTTCTTTTGTCATTATCTTATCTTTGAGCTTCCTGATCTGAGTCTCATTCTTAAAAGCTTCTATGGCCACTTTATTGACAAGATTTTCAATCTGCATAACTACCTTATTAAATCAATCTAGATAGCTTTGTAGTGATTCAGTGACCTCATGTTGGCACATTCGGAGATCATTGATATTTTTGGCTGGAGGGATGTTGGTGATGAACTGAGTTCGGAATTTCTAAACTAAATCTTTGAAAGAGGTGATAAAATTCTTAGAGAGCCGGTGAAACCATTTTTAAGCATTCTTAGTGAGTGTACTTGGGAAGACTTTGTACATAATTTTGTCATTCACGTTCTGGAATAACATTCTTGTTTTGAACAAGGATATGTGGTTGATTGGATCTCTGGTTCCATCATATTGATCTAACTGTGGTATTTTGAATTTTATCTGGATTTCTATTCGGATTATCCTACTTACAAAGGGCATCCTCCTTTTCATGATTCATTTATCCTCTTCCCTTGGCCTTGTACGAGCTTTATGCATGACCTTTTTAACCTTTTGGGTTAAGTTTGAATCATTAAGAACTGAGATAGTTGAGCTGGATTCTCCTTTTGGGGCTTTGCACTTTTCTTTGTCTCCTCCTGGTACCTCCAGAGATGTGGTATTTTTTCTATATAAGTTGACTTGGGATTGCCACTTTGAATTAGGGCGTTCAACTGTTGTTGCATCAAGGCCATTTGAGTTTGAATATTTTGTATCATTGCTTCTTTGCTCATCGGGGAGAGGTTGAGTGTTTGGGTTACTGTGTTTAGGTTAGGTGTGGTTATGATAAGTGTTTCTTGTAGACTAGGAAAATGTATAGAAGGTATAGGTCTGTGGTGGTGTTGAGGAGGAGCATAGTAAGGGAGATCGGTGTTAAAGGCTGGCCATCATTGAGTGTTTCCCAGTGAAACGTGTGTACCACCAGTTGGAATTTAAAATGAGGGTCCAACATGTAAGAAGAGGGTTAGTGGTATTCTAATCGGGGTAGGTGATGATAAACTGATTAAGGGAATGGGGGCGGATGTATTGATGTGTGTGTCAGGAGTCAAAATCAGTGGTGGACTAAAAGTCATGATGGTAAGGTCTTGATTGGGAGATGCACAAATGGCTTTTTATTCAAGAGTTCCCACAGATGGTGTCACTTGATAACTTGTTTCTGGAACTCTTGAGCTGGGATCCTGTAAGTGATTAACAAAGGCCACAATGAGAGGTGAGGAGGATCCCCACAAATTCTCTGATGCCTAAATCAGAAGATATAGAAAGAGTTTAAAGAGAGAAAGAGAGCAATGAGAATATGAAGGAATAAAATTAATGAGAATGAGAGAAATGAGGTCCTATTTATAGGGATGTTGATGTTTAAACCTGAGAGAAATAAGATTTCTTTTTTATGAAAGTTCTATCCATATTAGGAGAGTGTTTCTTCCTATCTGGTAGTCTCCTGATTGAGAATCTTTTTTTATTTGTCTTGGATGTCTTTTTTTTGCAAGCAATTCTGTATAGGAAAATAAAGATATTAATTAAATAGGAATATGCATGCGGGGTATTATGGTGGGTGTTTTTAAGAAATAAAAAAAATTAAAAATTTTATTTTGGGTATTGTGTCATAGGTGATTACTGAACTTAGCTTTTTAACTTTGATTTAAAGTATAAATTCATTTAGATTATTAGTGTTTTAGGTATTTATTGCATATGCAATTAAGATATATGACAAAATTGTTTAAGTTTATTGTTACCTAACCTATTCACAAAATAAATCTTTAGCAAAACATGGCAATATGATGCTATTGAACATCAATTCATATAACAATTTTGAAATTGAATGGCTGTGCATAGAATTTATTGATAAGTTTAGTAAGCAAAAATGAAATTAAATTATCATTTACAATATAAGTACTATGTTTAATTTATAATTTCTTTATGTAATACTAAATTTAATTTAACTGAATTTTAATTTTAAATTAGTGGAAGTCAATGGTATGAATTTTTATTTTTCATATCTCACAATTATAGACTATATATTTAAAAAGTATAAGTGATAGTCAACAATAAATATTTTGAAAAAAAATAATTAATATTTGAAGTATATTAGAAAGAAATAGGTAGTCAATAATACAATTACTAATTTTCAATACATGATGTTTCATTTATCTATGATCTATCAATGACTAAATTTACCAATGGGTTTACAAGAATCATAATTCTTTTTTGAACATTATGCAAGGGAACTGGAATTTGATTCTAATCATTTATAATGTTTATACTAAATTTGACCATTAGATTAAAATGCAGTGATGAATCATAATTGATTTTTTTTTTATATATTCTTTTACTTTATATTTATGATTTACGCACATCATTTTGGACAAATATGATGGAACACTTCACATGCTTCTTTTCATATTTGATGCAGTTCATTATTTGTCACTCCTGCAACTACCATTAACTACTGCTTCCTAATGATCAAGGAGTAGAGAATACAAAGAAAAAAAAAAAAAAACAATGGGACTATAAAGGTGAGTGGAAGGTCATCCTCTTTATTAATTAGAGATTGATGAAGCCAAACTATATTGATATTGATTTATGCTAAATTATTGTCTCCAAATGAGAAAATAGGGCATCCCACTGTTGTTAGGATAATATAATAAGTATAATAAATATATAATAAATATTAGTAATAGCTAATATAATAAACATATATAAGATAGTTAGGATAGATAGATAGATATATATAGTCTCAGAGTATGTATCCTATTGTTGTAATTTCCAATTGTTCAAATAGAAAATTATGCACGTTAGTTAGAAAATTAATTATTAAAATTTTTTTACTCTTTTAATCGAATCAGATTAGTTAGAATTTAATAAATTATGTATATCAATGAGTTAAATAAAAAATAAAAAAAATACTATTAAATGAATATTTAACGAGAATATTTTTTCAATTCATAAGTAGATTAAATGTAAAAATTGTATATATATTTTATATTCGACAAATTAACTAAAAAATTTAATTAAAAATATCGAATTTAAGATGATATATTAATGATCGAACTATCATGACTTACATATATGCATTAAACATGCATAATGCTGAGTGCCGACTACTCCCGTTGCTCTCTTGCAATTGAAATGGAAGCTTAATTGATGCCAAGCTAAAGACATCACCATCTATCATTTTTTTTTTTCTGCATATTGAAAAAAAAAATTATTAAAATTTAACGGTTCATACGCCCTTTAAAATAATTTCATTTTAACACTAAATTAAAAGTATCAATTCATCATTGCCATGTTGCCAGCTATAACTCAACATCGTTAAATTTTATGCTGAAGATATCATAGCATATATTTTTTTCTTATATATCTCATGTATTAGAGATTTTTTTCAACAATGTCATTGTTAATTGTTAATATTAGTGAAGAAGAAAATTTCAATAAAATTGGAATGATACTCATTAATGATTGGCTAGCCAAAAAAAAAAAATAGTCCATACCTAACGGGTATTTTGTTGGAGAATATATATATTCCACATTCAAAAAATACAAATGAATGAAGTGACTAATAAATGATGTACATTAGATCTTAACATATGCTAATTGGTTTTATATTAGATGAGCTCAATCTCATTTATAATCCATATATGTACGTAGGTCAACACATTTTTAAGGTTTGTTAACGTGTTAACACATTGAAGAGCTAAAAATGCTAAAAAATATCATAAATAATGATAATATTCTAAATTTGTGAGCGAAAATAGATTATTTAAGAATTTAACACATTTCATTTTTCCATTATATGTAAAAAAATTGCAAATCTATATTTTATAATCATAGAGAAAAATTGTGTTCCAAGCACTATCAATAATTGTATTAGCTACCAGATAATAAAAATAATTGAAAATAACCTCGTTAGTTATATATTTTATTTGATTAGGCAAACTATCTTTATTATAACTAATAATCTCACCACCAACGTAATTATTCTTTCAGATGAATAATGAATCTGGATTCCCTTATTATAAGCTAATGGACAAATTAAATAGAATCTGCATCCACTTCAAACCTAAATTAAATATCACATCATATGCAATTAAAGATTATATTTAGCTCTTAACAGCGAAATTTATACTTGATTATCATAATTGTTCTACGTTTTTTGGTGCCTGTTTTATTGAATTTGAAAAGAAAATGTAGTCTATAATTTACAGCAAAAAATATTTTTAAATTAATTTATGCATTAATAGTGATATATTTCTCTCCCATGTCATGTCTACCCTTTCGATTTTGGATAAGATTTGAAAAATAAGTTGGAATTGATTAAAATTGAAATATTATTGAAAAATGTAGTGATGGGGTTTTAAAATAATTGCAAAAAGGTGGCTGTAAAACATTTAGCTGCCTAGTTGATTGACAGTTTGATGGACTGAAACGAGGTGACTATAGTCATCATTTTCTTTGTTAATTAAGTTAATTAATTATGATTATCAGTCAAAATAAAGTTCTTTTAGGATATTTAACAAGTCTATTTAAATGTAAATTGAAAAGTTTAATATGAATTGGATCAAGTTTAATTGGAAAAAATTGAAAATTGAATAATTCTTCTATGATATTAAAAAATTACAAATTTATCAATAATTACTGTAATAAGCTGATAGATAATTGTTTTTATTTCTATGCAATGATTGAGGAGAATATAAGGGAAATAAAAGAGAATAGAAGGAGAATTAAATTTTGATTTGACTATTAAAAGTTAATAGGAAGAGAAAGAAATTGAAGATAAATTATTCACTCTTATTCTCTTTGTATAAAGTAAAATTAATTACATTCCATTGATTTCAACTTAAAATATATTATAATTTAAAGTCTTATTTCATTTGTAAACATTTTTTATTTTTTTTCACTTTATTAATTAATTTTAAGTTATCAAATATAAAAAAGTTTATAATTTTTATTCAATTTCCTTCTTATTTCTCTTTAAATATCTTTTTTTCCGTTATCTTTATAGTTGTCATACATAGTATTAATATTTCAAATTTAAATTATAATATATATAATTATTTTAAATTAGTAGTTAGAAAGTCTTTTATAGATGTATCTAAATCAAATTAAATTATTTAAAGTTTAATAAATTTTGTATGCTGATGATTCAGAAAAAAAAATTGTAAATTTAATTATTGAATATATCAAGAAGAAGAAGAAGGAGATGTAACGGGGGCTTTCTATTTTTTTTTTTTTTTGCATTAATTCTTTTATTGAAACGCGCAAGAAAATTTTTTTTGAGATGGACAATAGTGTCAATTCCAGACTGCCACGCTAGCAATATTACACTAAATTATTATATGTGTTTCTAATAGTAAAGTTCTGCAAATTAATGTTTTATTTTGTTAAATTAAAATATTGCAATAAAATTATAAAAAGTACTAAATGTCATGATTTTATTTACAAATAAACCATTAATAAAATATATAAAAAATTATTTCATTGTGATTAATGGTGAGATAATCTTTAATTCACCCCTCAAATTTGGTGTTAATAAAAGACTAAAAATAATAGAACCAACAGACAAACGTAAGCAAATCACTAAGGACAAAAAGAAAGATGCCTCCATGGTGGGAATGTTTTGGTATTCTCTAAAAACAGAGCACAAGAAGATAATTGCTTATAGCTGCCTACTACCAGCTCTTCAACAAGTCTTGCCCTTTTGAGGCAATGCCTCTTCGTATGCACGTGATTGCTACTCTCGAATGGGATCATGAAAATTTCAACAAACCTTAAAAAAAATACCACAAAAGCTAAGAACCCTCCACTCTAAACATTGAAAATTAAGGTTTTCATGTATATAGAATTTATTACAATTTTAAGGACAGGTGTTGGCGTTATACACAAAGAGTGTGCTTAATCTATGTCCCCCAACTTGTTTAAATACGCTATTAGGTCTCAGTTTATGTTATAAAAAAAAATTGGTCCCATTTCTTTAGTTATTAGGTCTACCAAAAATGATTGATCTGTCAGTGAAAGGATTTTGCCACTAGTAGAAAAAAAAAATTAAAAAAACTGCAATATGTTTATGATTTCTTTGTGCTGAAGACATGGCAGACATTTAGACCATTTGGTTTAATAGGTTTGTATATTCACACGCTTTGATCTAATAGTTTACACCACTATTATTTTAGTGTTATAAATTTTTAAATAAATTGAAATATCATATAATCTTAATATTTATAATAAAGAATAATTATCTCTTTTTAAATTTTGTATCTCAAAATATTTTAAAAAAGAGTTATTATTTAATTACTTATTTATAGATAAAAATATTAATTTTAATAACAGTAAACATTTATAATATTTATGGCTCATTTATTATGAAAATACAAAATACTTATGGTATATGCAACTCATCTAATGATTCAGTGCAAATTGGGCAATACGAGAAAGTCATCAAATTAGTTTACAGAACAAATATATACATTACAGCTTCTAATTTATACCTTCAACTTACAACAAAAGCAAAAACCAAAACAAGTACAGTTATGCTTCTTTGAAGCAACCTGACAAGACTTGAACATTCAAGAGCTACACCAGAAGATTTATTATTGTAAACTGTAACTGGCATGTCTCTGTCAATGGTGGATAGATGCTGCACCACTGTTTCTGATGAATCATGTGCAGGCATAGCATTGCACAAACCAACACCAGAATCAAAGGATGAGTCCAGGCCATCTTCAAAACCACTATTAGCATCGTAACATAGTCCTGCATTGTTCTGTAATCCAAGCTTCCTTCTCATCTTCCATACCATTTCTCTTCCAAATGGAACTGGGCCTGATAATTTGTTACCATTTAGTTTCAATTCACTCAGGTTTCTTAAGTTCCTGAAATTGTCAGGAATTGAACCATTTAAACTGTTACCATCTAGATGAATGACCCTTAAATTTATCAACCGGCCTAAAGAATCAGGGATTGGACCATGCAGATTCATGTTGGAGAGAACCAAGATCATTAAGCTTTTCATGCCATCAAATTCATCACCAGCAAGTGCAACAGACATTGGATTTCCTTCAAGAATCAATGCTTGGAGAGAGTTTAAGCTTCTGATTGCTAAAGGTAGTGGCTTTGACAAGCGATTGTGGCTTAAGTCCATCAGGATAAGCTCTTTCAGCCCACTAAACGACTCAGGAATTGAACCGGTTAGACGATTATGGCTGAAATCCATTTTCATCAAAGAATGGCATGAACCAAGGCTGGATGGGATTGAACCCATAAAAAAATTTCTGCTCAAGTCCATAACATTTAAAACAGGAAAACTTAAACCAGGAATTGGACCGCTCAATTTGTTCCCACTTAAATCTAACGACCTTAGACCGGATAACCCACCTAAGGAAACCGGAACTGAACCGTTGAGACTGTTCTTGTGAAGATCAAGAACCTTCAGACGAGTAAGATTGCCCAATTCACTAGGGATAGTGCCCACATGCCCATTTTCCCTAAGCACTAAAGTTTGTAAAGTTTGGCCCAACTGCCCTAAAAATGAAGGGATGGGCTGTGGGTTATAGCTAAGACAACGGTATAAAAATAAGGTCCGAATATGAGGAAGCTTAGTAATAGAATATGAAATGTAGGACTTGGTTGGGTCACAAGTAGGAAAGGCAGTATCATCAGACAATGCACCAAAAGATAATGAAACAACATGGTAAACGTTGTCTTTGTCTAGCATACACTCTATACCATGCCACCGGCCACGGCAAACGTCCGGAATGTCGGTGGCCCAATCGTTGCCGGTAGCCTTCATTATGTCGTAGACGGCTTCCTGCTCGTGGGCATCGGTCCGAGCCCCGCTCATGTTCATTGAAAACCCATTACGTAGCCCATCAACTAAGGCAGATTGGTTGCTTGAATCGGAAACAATGACAGTGAAGGGCTTAGTGAGTGGCAGAAGAGAAGAAATGAGAAATATAAGAAGCAGAAGAAGTGTTTGCGGAGTGTAAAATGTTGGCATTGTGAAAGAGTTGTGGCATTAAGGGTGGGAGAATTGTGGGCTTGACTCGAGGGATTAAATAGGGGAGAGGAGTTAATGAGATGGGTCAGGAAAGAAGTCAGTTGGTGCATGGAATAATGGGAAGCTAATTATGGGTTCACGAGAATAGGGAGGAAGAGCAATAAATCGACTTGGGAATTTTCTTTTTCTTTTTTTTTTTTTTTCTTTTGAGCATTAATGTCTTTCACGAGAGTTTTCATCACTCATTTTTGTCCAATTCTTCATTATTTATAGTTCCCAATTGCAGGCAACGTCTAGTTATTTAATCATAAGAACGCTTCACAAATTTATATATATATATATATACACACACACACACATTGCCAATTGTTGAATAAGTTCCATCGATCCGTGGATGCGTTTGACCATTTTTTCTAATAGGGAGGCTAATAGCTTAAATGTTAATGAAGTATGCAATAACAGATAATTTTTTTTTTCTTTTTAAATCATGCACTATTAATAGTAATTGGATATTTATTTTATAATAACTTTAAAAAAAAAGTTACTATTAGACATCTCATTTACTGACAACTTTACATGTTAGTTGATTATAATTCTTTATATTTTGTGAAAAAAATATATTGCATGTAATGATATTAACTAATGATATTTAAATATGTTAATGTAAATTGTACGCGACCATTAATTTATATTAAATAAATGTCACTCATCTAATCATTTGCAGTAACATTCTGAATGTATATAAAAATATATTTTTAATTTTTTTAGAAGCCATTGCTTTCCTAAAAAAATAATTTACATCAAACTATTATTAGAAAAAAAAAATTAAAAGAATAGTTGTACTAGTTTATGAATTTTTTGGTTTTTATTTTATTATTATTATTTATTTTACCCTGCTTCCTAAAAAGAAAGGCAAACTAGTTTATTTTTTTACGGTTTTGTAGTTTTATTAAGAACAAACTAAAGCAGTAGAATTTAATGAATTTTTGCTACTTGTAGTTAAAAAAGAAAAAAGAGAGAGATCTTTGGAGTGGCATCTTCTAATGAAGTGAATTGACATTACATGGATGAGAATCTCTGAAAGACAGAGCCTATATTTATCTGTTGTCTAGAGATAAAAATCTAATGTCTATTTTTACAGTTTGGTGTGCAAAATTAAGGATAGTTGTTGCTTGTTGGGTGTTAATTTATTGGCTTTAAACGTTCAAATTGCAGTTGCTGCCTCAATGGGTCCCTGAAGCACTATAACTATGCACAATTTAAGAGAGTGTGGAACAGTAGCAGCAGCTGCTGCTTACTTGCATGTTCAAGGGATTATGATGATACACTGCTTGATCCAATTCTGAACGCAACAATTCTGAGTCCATAGGCCTATTCAAGGATTCACAGGAAACCCATCAGCAGCATAGCTTCTTAAGATATATTAGACAAATTCATTGGCTTTTGCTCTTTTTTTTTCTTTTTTTTTTTTTTTTAACAAGAAAACAGGAATATATGAAAAATCCAATGCAAACCATGAGGTACAAGAATGAGAGCACCTAAACAACTTGTGCACTCTATCCTCATCTTCCTTAATAACTCCAAACTTAACTCAGCTATACAATATGTATACGTGAAAAGACCAAAGTAAATGGGTGAATTTCCCTCATAAATATTTTGATGTTTAAGTTAATATTTATATGAAAAAATAAGTAATATGTAGAAAATGATGTAAAATATGAACAAATATGAGTGATATAAAAGAATATATATAGAAATATAAAAATCAATTTGTATTATTAATAATTCTTGTCATTATTGGATTAGTATTATAATATCTGGTATTGAATGAGGACACCTGTCTTCATATAGGATTTGATATTGATATTGAGATATCATTCATGGTTACAAACAGAACATATAGCAGAATTAACAATCTTTCTTTTGACAAATTGAGTTTTTGTTGGAATAGGCTCTCTCAAAATTCTGAATGCCAAAAAGGTTTCCTAACATTAATATCAACATGAGATCCTGTTTACAATCATCCTTCCATTTGCAAATAAATTTATCAGCATCATTGGTAGTCACATTACCATCCTTTCCAAAATGCCAAATCAGAGAATCTGAAACAGATACATCACAAACAGGAATTTTCAATATATTCAAAACATCTTCCCTTACAAACAAAGAACTTAAAAGATCCTCCTCCCGGCACATAGCTAGATGATTAATAAGATGGCCAAGCAGAAAACAAGGAGGATTGTCAGGTTTTGGTGTTTTAGCTCTAAACTGATAATTTTCTGGAATCCAGGGATCATCTCAGATTCTGATGTCCCTGCCATTTCCTACATTATACCTTATCCTTTCTTTTAAAATATCTCTAACTTAGTTCAATTATTTAATTAGCTTAGTTCAATTATTTAAACAAGGTTCAAATCGTTGAGGATGTTACCAAGTACAAATTAGTTTGGGAAACTAAGATCAATTAATTCTGGGAAAACTTGCTTCCTCAAAATACATGTCACGCAACCTATGCTCGTTGAAGTAAGTTACGGTACTTGCAGTTAATTAATTGTTAAAATTTTTTTATTATCTTCTTAAATTCAACTAAATTAATTAGAATTTAATAAATTTTGGATGCGGTTAAAATAATTATATATATATATATGAAAAATAAA
This sequence comes from Mallotus nudiflorus, assembly GCA_947683625.1. Lineage (NCBI taxonomy): Eukaryota > Viridiplantae > Streptophyta > Magnoliopsida > Malpighiales > Euphorbiaceae > Mallotus > Mallotus nudiflorus. The sequence goes on from CANTUR010000014.1 coordinate 7,389,894, forward strand.
TTTTGTCAATGCTTATTTTTTAAAACTATTTATAGTTTATCAGGACTCTCATTAAAATTATGATAATTAATTGCTAGTAAACCAATATTTTTAATAGGAAAGTCTATTATTATAATTTTTTATTTTGGGTAAAACCGTCAACATGTTAAGAAAGATTTGGAAATCGAAAACTTTCAATAAGGGAGATAAATAGGTAAATTTTATAGATTGACTTAATTATAATTTGATTACAAAATTTTAATTTATTTTTATATTATTAAAGTTCTATTTATAATACATTTGTATTCTATATAAATTTTTTTGACCCATAAATAATCCATTATTATCATTTCAATACAAAATTTAAAAACAATATACAAATAAGTTCATATATCATCCTTAAATTATAGTAATAAATTATTTAAAAATATTAACATTATTGTAGACAGCAGGATCTAGTGTGTGTCCAAGTATTTGACGACCATGACATTGTGTGGGCTCAAAGCCCCATAGGAAATATAAAATAAATTTTAAAGCCTAATCGGAGATGGAGTCACCACCCGGATAAAACCCAACACACACATATATGACAACTGAATTCCACGGAAGTTCCCAAAAGCCGTAATTAGAGAACGAGTTCGAAAACTGAGTATAGGCTTTTGAATGCCCTCACAACCTTGCGATTGACCTCCGTTTTTGTTTTGTAATTTATTACATTTAATTATCCAATTATTTCCTTATTAACATACAAATTACAAATGTCTTCAAACAACTTGTCAAATTTTATATTAAAGTCTAAATTTGCACATTGATTCCACTTTATACATTTGGTTCCGGCATTCATTACGAATAATAAATAGCAAAAAGTACATTCAAATCGAGTGGGGGAAAGAATTAAGGATTACAACACTTTGTGCAAATAAATGTAAGATAAACAAAAAATAAACCAAAAGTAAACAAGTATTATATTACGTGTAAATGTGAATAAAAGACTAAGAGGGCCATGAGCTAAATTTGAATGATCAAAATCACTCCAATTGCTTATGGCAAACAAAATATTAGTTCTTGAAACATGTAAAATCCTACAAAAGAAACCATCAAGTCAATTTATGAATCAAGTCGATACAAATAGAGATTGCAAACACTTGAATATCAATCCCAATAAAATCGTAAAAAAGATCATGTAAGGAAAACTAAGAGTACAAAAGTATAGGAATTCATGGGATTTCAAATCATGAAAAATTTATAAGAAATATTGAGACAAGGTCGTATGAGACCTTGTCAGAGTGGGGATTGCTTCATCCTTAAGGCAATCGCCTTATGGCAATGAGGCAATGCCTGATTAACAGGCACATGTGACTATCAAAAGTAGCAAACTTTTATTTCAAACAAGGATCACCTAATGTAAATGAACCAGATTCACAACTATACTTAAAACCTCAATGGATCATGTTAAAGATAGGGCATAACATAGGCAATTAACATAAGAAAATGAATAAACAAGCCAATAAGTAAGAAGTTATGCAAATCTATAACTTTATATTAAAGAGAAACAAAAATCATTACTAAAATATAATCTTTTTCAATAAGTTGACCCTCAAAGTTGGATGTGGGTGTTAAACTTTACTTGAATGCAAAATTTTTTTTTTCACCTTTTTCCTTTAAGAAAATGATCTTTGAACTTGATTCCTCTTCTTTCCTTACTCAAGAATGTTTTTCCCTTTCCCTTCTAGAGCTCCCTTTTTTTATCTTTTTTTGAAACTTTTTTCTTTTAGCTGATAATTATTGCTAATTCCTTTCTCTCTCTTCTTCCCCCTTTTTAATCCCATGTCTAGCCTATCCCCGTACTTCCTACCCTTATCATTATATTTTTTATCTCTCCCCTTCTCCCAAAAAACCCTCTCCTCACGCAAAGAACTGAGTTTTAGTCAAAGGTAGGCCCACTACGTTAGCCACTATTACTGCTTCTGCATTTAATGCAAAGGCAAGTGGCTGTCGCTTTTATGATAAGGTAATCACCTTATGGCTTACTATCATAGAGGCGATCATCTCTTCAAATAGGTGTTGCCTCTCTAACCCCGCCCTGCATTAGGTCTAATGGGTTGGGGCATATTGGGTTCATCTTATAGGTCTAGGCCTTGTTTTCATGGGTTTAGGCTTAGATTCTAGGGTTTTAAGCTCTTAGGTTCATTTTCAAGAAGGTTTTAAACTTCTTTCTTGCATTAAAATTAGCATTTTCTTATCATTCGACTCTATTACGAGTCGATCAAATTGAGTATCCGTAATTCATCCCCTATCACAGGCCGATCTAATTGGGTGTCTACAGTTTACCTCTTGATTTTTTAAAAAACCAAATGCATGCAATGACAATTTTTAAAAAATCACATGCACAACAAAAATAAAGGATGTACCTGATTTCTAAAGTCCACTTGAGAGGTGAATTCTTCAACTTGAAACGTGACCGTGTTCCTTGGGTTTTTCTAGCCCGATTAACAACTCATTAATATTTGATAAATCATTTAAAAATATGACTATGATCCTCAAATTTTTCTGGCTCGATTAGCCACTCATCTGAAATATAACTCATGCATTTTCCTAGCCTAATCAGTCGCTTCTTAAAATGTGAACTTCAGGGATACAACCCAACCAGTCACTATTTTGAATGAGAACTTTAAGGATTCAAACCCGACCAGTCACTTTTGAAATGTGAACTTCGGGGATTCAAACCCAACTAGACATTTTTAAAATATGAACTTCGAGGATTCAATCCAAACTAGTCACTCCTTGAAATGCAAACTTCAGGGATTCAAACTCGACCAATCACTTCTTGAATGTACTTTTCAAGAATTCTATCAAGCCAGATTATTCGCTTCTTCAAAATATGATTTTTGAATTTTCCTGGACCAACATATTGCTTAATTTGAAATGTCAATTAGAAAGCTTTCATTTTACGATATCAATTCTCGAGACACACCTGAGAAAATCTTCCTTTTTGTTTATCATTATCTTTATTTTAGTCATTTACAATACCTTTCTCTTTCTTACTTTTCAAATTCCCCTTTTCTAAAATTTTAATTAATTAATTTTTTTCTTCACTATAAAAACACTTTTTTCCCTTTTTTCTTTCTCTGTCTTTTTTTTTCTTCTTCTCTTTTCTCTTCTTTTTCTTTCCTCTTCTTTCCTGTGCTTACATTCTTTCAAAAATGGACGATGAGAGGACGTCGCCTATACTCAAGTGGGATCATGTTTTGCCTTCCATAAATGCCCCATGTAGTCTCAAATTATATAAGGGAGATGTGATTCCTCTTTTGGCAGATTTGAGGAGCCATATTTGCTTGTCGATATCTGGAGAGGTTGGTACTCAAATCCTTCTTATTTTTCTTGTAAATTACATCAAGTTAGGATGTATTTATATCTATTTACCATCTAGGATTAGAAATAAGACTGATTAAATGTGAATTTTATGAATTCGGGTGATAAAATTAAAAATTGCCCGTTGTTCTTCGATGTAGAGAGGCAATTATCTTTGTGTTGAGGTAATCACCCTTTATCTAGAGTTGATAATCTTTGTGTCAAAATGAAAATGGCATCGCTTCTTTCTCAGAGGCAATCACCATTGCGATAGGGCTGTTTTGTCCATTTTTTTTCTTCTTCATTTTTTTAAAAGTAATAAAATTCCACTATATTAATTCAACTTCCTTGATTCTTTTTATAGCATGATGCAAAAATATTCAAGGACACTAAAAACTTCCATGGGGCCCAAGTCTTCTACAATGACTTAATAAAGGATCAAAAGGATTAGATTCAAGACATGAAGACTTTGTACTTTTACTTCCTAATGAGTAGGGATGGACAGATTATCAGCCACTCTATACACTGATGGAGAGATAGTTCAATACAACTTATACCTTCCACCTCTCCTTTGGGGAACTCACTTTTGATCTTATTTCATTCACCACCATTACCAGGATTGCATGTGCCAGAGACCCTATTCCCCTCGATGTGAGCTTGCATTAGTTAACTCTAGATAAGACTGTCTACCTTAAACATCTCCTTAGTATAAACCTGGATATGAAGGGGATGTATACCATCAAACTTTATTCAATCTAGAGCTTCTACACCCGAGATAGAGTCGCAGCGGTGGTTACCCCTCGTGAGATCAACCAAGTGGTGTAAGTGTTCCTAGTTTACCTTCTCAATACCACCTTCTTTGTTGATACTACTAGCTCAGTGGATTGATTTTCTTATTGACCCTACGGGACTTAGATCAAGTATCTACGTATGATTAGGGTAGTTATGCTTTAGCTTAACTATACATAAGTATGGGATAAGGTGGTACATGGAGCTAAGAGGTTATATGTTTTTGGCATGCTGTCCTAGTAAGCTATATTCTTCCTTTTCCTCTTGACTCATTTCGATAATCATTTACCAAAATCTATTAATGATGTTTCTTTAGTAGGTTTGGGTATTGAAAGTGGAGTTGCTTGTTGGAGTAATATGTGTAGGAGATGATTTTCAGGTTATATATGGTGAGGTGTCAGTTGTGTCTTAAAGAGACATCTAGCTTGAGTGCATGTCCATCGACACCATCTGAACTCTCTGACATAAGATGTGGTACTTACAATATTTGTAATCATATTAGCAATTTTATGAATTGATACCTGTTAATGCTCTTTTTTGAGATTCAGAATGACTTGTGGGGGCTTGAGAATGGATGGAATGCTGAGATGACCCATTCTAGACCACTAGCTCAGAGGAGAGTCCTTCTTCATAGGATAGGCTATTGAGTCTGGTATCTTGGTGAGTGGGTCCATAACTAGAATCGAGGAGCTAGGGCAAGGCATGTGCCTAAGTCCTCTCTAAGGAGCATGTTTTGGACATATGAATTGGAGGATATTAAGCTTGATCAGGCTGTTACTGAGAGCCGGCTGTGGACCATACTGTAAGGATCAAGAGTCAACGCTTAGAATTTATCTAAACTCACCTTCTATTGAAAATTCCTCTATCTGCTACTTCTACCTCTCAAGTAAGCATTTGATGCTCGACTTGCATTTAAAATTATCATATTCTGACATGATTTCTCATTTTTAGGCTGCAACTACTTGACCTGTACCCTAGGCTAGGCCTCATGCATGAGAGAGAGATCCTAAAAAACCCCACATTAATCTGAATAGAGAGGGTACTTCGACTATGGATGAGCAGATGAGGCCCCCTGCTACCTTTAGCTTATAGTTGGTTACCGGCAGTTTCACTTATACTCTTGACCCTCTGGTTTATTGTTGGGTTCCTCTAAGAGAGCTATCTCATTAGTTCTTAACCCTGGATAGGGATCTTACACCCACATGTACCCCTGGGGGTACTACTCATATGAGTTTGTCTTTGACTTATTTCTTGAATTATTACTCACGTGAGTTTATCTTTCACCTATTTCCTGAATCATTCTTGACATGCTTGTTTGTTCTAACATTCTATCAATAATACAGATTCCCTTAGAGCAAGGTTTATACATGTATACAATAATTGAGGCTCAAAGGGATTATATGTTGGATATCACCCAACAATGGAGGGTAATTATCCTTCCGATCTATATATATGTGTGCTTGTATGATTTACTAACCTTTAGTTTACTCAAATAGGATTATGATGAGGCTAGCCAGACAAGGATTGCCACCCTCGAGCATTAGATCGACGTGCTTCAGATTGATGAGGATGAGGATGATGACGACCAGGATGGGGGTGATGATGGTATACGAGGAGGGGATGATCTAGAGGGCACTGAGTCAAATACCTAATATATTAGGGTCCATTGGTTGTTTCTTTAATATTGCTATTTTTACTTATTTAATTTAGATACTGCAACATTTTCATATCTTGTTTTGATTGGATATTTGTAAAATTTAACTTTCATTTCAATCAACCTTAATTTTTATTATAATTTAGCATCTATGACTATATAAATCCCTTTTAAGTTGTTAAATTCTAATTTTAAGGCTGAAACTATATAATTCCATTGAGAACTCTTTTTTTTTTTACTGTTAGAGAGGTGATTGCCTCATCTCTAAGGCATTGGCTCTTTAATTTTTGTTAAAAAGGTGATCACCTCTTTTTGTTAAGGCATTTCCATTTTAATAAGGCGATCATCTTAGTGTCAAGTTAGTTCCTTCTCTTTAAATCCCTAACTCTTCACTTTTAGCTTCATCTTCAAACATCTTCTCCTTAAACCTCTATTTTCTTCCCCTAAACGCCACCAAAAACTTGAATAATGATTGAAAGAAGCCTTAAACTACTATAACCAACCTTAAAAAGCTTAAGCAATAGATTATGGGCTAAATTGAAGCTGTTTCACTTATTAGTTCTCAGATTATTACATGCTAGAAGAATCAACTCCATTTCCTCCATAAGGTAGCTTCGTTCTCAGATCCTCAAAAACATGTCTTCTGGTTCAACATAGCAAAACTATGCCCTTTGCCAAAAGAATTTGAAGCCATTCTAGATTGTTAACTGGATTCCGCTTGACAACTTGTAACCTTTAACCTTGGAATTCTAGACTCATACTCTATCTAATATCAGATGGCCCGGATGTTCAACCTTTCACTTGAGTCTTTATCTTGCTATTTTTTTAGCTCAGAGCTCACATCAGAACCCTTTCTTTAAGCTATTACAGGTATAGACATGAGAGAAGCCCTTTGCTTATATACTCAATTCCTGATTATTTCCCATTTTGAAAATTATGACTTAAAAATCCTTCACATCTTAGATCAAGTGGAAGTAGGACTTAACCCTTTCCCCCTCATCTTAGTAGAGACCATCATTAGACTAGATAACTTTGCAAAAACTAGACAATTCTCTAGAAGCCCACTTCTGTTGGAGGTAAGTTCTTTTCCTCTCTTTTTTGTTTTCTGATTTCATAACATTTTTACTTAACCATTACTCTCATAGATGTGGTTCCATAAGAAACTGAGATTACTTAAACCTCCCCGATATGTTGCATACTATAGAGCTAAATATTGTCAAACCAGAAAGCTATATCCCATACTAGAAGAAATCTAAGGCTGATTGTCAACATTTCTTGATACTCTAATTTAATGGATGTGTCTATAGTGGATATTGTAGCACGTGACTATCCAGTCTTACACTTATTATGTTTCAGTTGTTGGCCTCTATTCTCATCTCTGCCATAAATATGGATAAAAGCAATTGATTGTAGGGTTAGTGCATAAGTTTAAACTAGGACCCCTCTTCTAAAACTTCCTGGATAATTTAGTGGTTACTTGGTCTCATAGAATCGTTAAGAGGAACATAGACTACAATAGAGATTTGACTATTGATGATCAATATAAAGCGTGGATTCAATTATAATAAACAAAAAAAGATGAGTTATTAGAAATAAAAGGATAAGAGAGTGTCAAGCATCGAGTGCTCGGGGTGATCAATAAAAGAAGAGAAAAAAAAACTAGTTTAGGAATTTAATCATCATTTCCCTTTTGTCAGATAGAGTTTCTTTTATAGTTAGACAGTTTCTAATAGATACTTAATGCAATGTTTAACATTAATCAATGCAATTTATTTCATTTAATTTAAGCACAATCTGCATATACATTTTGTTTCTGATATATCTCATGTTGTTAGTTGACTTGACCTTGTAAGTTTTTCAACTAACCATTTTTATCTCTCTATCTCCTTTTACATGTCTTTAACTTTTGCCTGAACCACCCTTCCAAGGTTTTCAATCCAATAGGAATTTAAATTTTTCATTATTTTTATCTTTAATTTTTGCCTAGACAGCTTTTTTTTGAGGTTTTCCCTTCAGTAAGACTTTCATATAAAGTACTTCTTGAGCTTGCCCAAGTTAATAGGCTCTCTGAATTCATTCCCTTCCATGTTAGATATGGTGGTAGTACCCTTGGAAAATAACTTTTTTACCACATAAGGACATTCCCAATTTGGCTTGAATTTTCCTCATGGGTTAGTCATGATCGACTTCATAAGTTTTAACACTAAATCAACCTTTTTTATCTTCCTTAGCTTTATTTTCTTATTGTAAGCTTGGGCTATCCTCTTTTGATATAGTTGAGAGTAATACATAGCCTTCATTCTCTTCTCATCTAGCAATATCAACTGTGCTAATTAACTCTCCACCCATTGGTATTTAGGAATTTTAGATTTTAAAAGAACCCTTAGTGATCAAATATCAACCTCTACTAGTAACACAGCTTCACACCAGTGTACCAAGGAATATAAAGTGACCCTTATCAATGTTCTAACAATAGTTCTATATCCCTATAATGTAAATAGTAGATAATTTGCCCAATCCTGGTAGTTCTCCATCATCTTAGTCAAGATCTTCTTTACATTCTTATTTGCAGCTTCTACTGCCTCATTCATTTGTGGCTTATATAAAGATGACCTGTGATGCTTAATCTTATATTATTTTAGCAGTATGATGGTCTTTGCTTGAAATTAAACACCATTATTAATAATAATATAATGTGACAACCCATATCTGTAAATTATATTTTCTTAATGAATTTTGCCATATGCTTGGAGTCGATAGTGGTATAAGATTTGGCTTTAACCCACTTAAAGAAATAATCAATTGCCACTATGATGTATCAATGACTATTTGACACTCAAACTTATCTCTCCTATAATATCAATCCCCTAAACAACAAAGGGTCAAGGGGAATTCATTCTTTGAAGCTCCATTAAATGTAGGTGACTCACATCCTCATAAGCCTAATAATTATGGCATTGCTTTACAAACTTAACGTAATCTATTTCCATGGTAAGCTAGAAGTAGCCCCGACAAGCTATCTTCTTTACCAATATTATCCCATTCATGTGTGGCCTGTATACCCGTCATAAATTTCTTCCATAAGTTTTTGGTCTTCATCTTTATCAACACATCTCAAATGGACCCCAATCAGCATTCTCTTATATAGCATCCCATTATAGTTGATGAACTGTCATGATAATATTCTTAAGAAAATTCTTTCTTTCTTGTTAGCATCCTCAGGGAATCATCCTGTTTCCAAATACCACTGCAAATTATAAAACCAAAGCCTCTCAGTAGCATCAATCGATATTACCCTTATTTCTTTATAGTAAAGGTTTCAAGACTTCACTAAAATTAAATGATTAACTTTTATTTATTTCACACTTTCCCACATAAAAGCCAAAGTAGCTAAGGCATCAACTATTTAGTTCTCTTCTTTTGGTAGATGAATAAATTTGCATTGAGTAAAGGATGACGAAATAGTAGCCAAATAATCCCAAAACAAACACAGCCTATCTTCTTTTACCTCCTACTCTTTAGAAGCTTATTTTATAACCAATATAGAATCCCCATACATAGTAACACCCTCTGCCCCCATACTACACAATGCTTCCAAACTAAAGATGCAAGCCTTATATTTAGCTTGATTATTTATTACCTTAAATTCAAGTCTTTTTTCCATTAGGATCATTTCTCCTTTTGGCATGATTAGGATTATATTAATACTAGCTCTTTTGTTATTAATAGCTCCATTAAAGTACATTGTTCATCTTTGGACCTTATTGCCCCTAGATGCTCATCAGTAAACTTTAGTTCCCATTCTTGTCCATCAGCTATAAGATTTTGAGCTAAAAAATTTGCTACCGCCCTCCCATTTACTACCTTATTTATTACATAGTTTATGTTAAATTTGATAAGTAAGACCAACTATCTAGATAACTTTCCTATAAGTGACGGAGTTTGTTGAAGGTACATGAGGTTATCATATTTATAAACCATTTGTACTCTATAAGACTAAAAGTCATGTATGATCTTCTTTTTCACCCAAATCATAACTAAACATGTCTTCTCTATAAGACTGTAATGGGTTTCATACTGTAGGAGATTTTACTCAAGTAATACACTACATGCTTAACCTTCCTCTCACTTTCTTGAGTTAACACTGCCCCTATTGTATCCTTTTCAATTTCCAAATAAAGAATTAAAGGTTTTTCTGGCTTTAGTGGCTATAAGACTGGATGATTCATTAAATAATTATTAATAGCATTAAAAGCCGGTTGACACTAATCATCCTAGATTACTGGCTAGTTCTTCTAAAATTAGCTTACAAGTTGTAGTCAACCTGGCTATAAACCTGCTAATATACTACAATTACCCAATGAAACCCTGACTTCTTTTTCATTTTTCATCATGGGAATTTCTCTAATTTCCTTGACCTTGTTTGGGTCCACTTCTATTCCTTTCTAACTGATAATGTGTCCCAACAGTTTCCTAGATGTTACCTAAAAAATACACTTCTTTGGATTTAGTATGAGATTTTACCTTTTTGCCTTTATTAGGAACTTTTCTAGAGCTTTAAAATGTCCTTATCTAGTTGCGAACTTCACTATCATATCATCTACGTACACTTCTATCTCTTTATGGATCATATCATATAACACAACAATCATCATCCTCTGGTAAGTGGCCCTTGTATTCTTTAATCCAAATGACATTACCAGATAATAATAGATGCCCCACTTAGTGGTGAAAGACGTCTTTAACTTATCTATCTCTACCATTATGATATAGTTATATCTTAAAAATCCATCAAGGAAAGAGTACATTACACTGGAAGTCGCATTGTCAACAAGTGTGTTAATGTGCGGGAGTGGAAAATCATCCTTAAGGTAAGCCTTATTCAAGTCTTTGTAATCCATGCACATTCTAACCCTACCATCTTTATTGGGGATTGGTACTATATTTGCTAACCATTAGGCGTTATCCACTACTTTTAAAAATTTCACCTTCAACTACTTTTTTACTTCTTTTTTGATCAAGAGAGCCCATTCCAACCTTAATCTCCTTTGTTCTGCTTTATTGGTGATATATGATGATAAACATGGATCCTGTGCTCTATGATTTCCCTATTAATACCTATCATGTCCTTGTAAACCTAAGTAAATACTTTTTGTCTTCTTTTTAATGTTTTTTTTCATTTTTTTCTCTCTTATCATGAGTTAAATCAGAAGTAAGCAAAATATTTTTAAGGTTATCATTCATGCCTAAATTAAATGATTTAATTTTCGTGGAATTAATGTTAAACATATGCATGAAATGATCATTATAAACATAATAACTATTAGGAAACACATCACATAAATAAGCAAAGTCAGACTTCATTGCATATACTTTTAAAAAGAACAAGTCATTAGTTTCAAATAAATTTGTAAGGGAAATATCAAAGTCATCATAAAAAACATCTATGATGGAATTGAAGACATAGGTTTGAGATCCAGCTCCTTATTCTAAACATCGACATCTTTCAGCTCTGGAGCAGCAATGTTCTCCTTAGACTCTTCCTCAGTCGGTACCAGCTCTTTCATAGGAACTTCTTTAATAGTAGCTTTCTTTACCCTGTTCCTAAACTCATAAAGATTTCAAATCCTAGAATTACCTCCCTAGCTATTAGTAGAGGTTTAGGAGTTCATGTGTATGGATAATCAAATCCTAGAATTACATCCCATAGTCCTTATTTCTCAATATCAGTAGCAACCTCTTCCTCATCTTCGAAATCCTCAAGCCTAGAATACCCAATCGCATGCTTCAAAATAGGAACTTTTGACTCCACAAACTTAAGAGGTCCTTGCTGGTTCTTCCTTAGTCTATACTAGGAAGAAAGGTCATAGGAATATTAATTACATGCAAATTAACCCAAGTCTTAATAGGTCTCGTCATGACCAAAGCCCTTAACATCCCTTCAACGGGCCTCTTCGTGTCATCATAAGTCTTAATAATCACTTCAAAAGGTTTCAAGTCTGCCATAATCAACCCCAAATTTGGTAGGATATTTAATGGACACACATTAATGGCAAAACCATTATCCACCATCACACAATAAGTCATTTTTTCTTTTACTTTAGCCTTAATGAATAAAGCTTTGTGGTGATCCCTTCCCTCGAAAGGTAGATCGTCATCAGAAAACACGATGGCTCCTTGAGGGGTTTCCATTAGTGAACTAACCATTTATTCAGGAGTACAACCCACAAAGATCTTTTTCTAATCTATAGCCAAAACTAGTGCTTCTTAATGGTCTCTAATTAGCACGCACCTAAGTGTTTGGCAACTATGGCAATGTGTGGGCTCGAAGCTCACTAGGAAATATAAAATAAGTCTTAAAGTCTAATCAAAGAAGGAGTCTCCACTTGGATAAAATCTGGGACACAATTATACAATAACTAGATTCCACAGAGGTTCCCATAAGCCATCATCAAAGAATGGGTTCAAAAACTAAATATGGGCTTTTGAATAGTCACCCAACCTTGCAATTGGCCTCTGTTTATGTTATGTAATTTATTACCTTTAATTATCTAATTATTTTTTTTATATACATGTAAATTACAATTGTCTTTAAACAACTTGTCAAATTTTATATTAAAGTCTAAATTTGCACATTAATTCCACTTTATACATTTAGTCTAGGCATTCATCATGAATAATAAACAGTAAAAAGTACATTCAAATTGAGTGGGGGAAGGGATTAAGGATTACAACACTTTGTGCAAATAAATGTAAGATAAATGGAAAATAAATTAAAAATAAACCAAAAGTAAATAAGCATTAGACCACGTGTAAATATGAATAAAAGACCAAGAGAGCTATGAGCTAAATTTGAATGATCAAGATCATTCTAATTGCCTGTGACAAACATTAGCTCCCAAAACATGTAAAATTCTATAAAAGGAAGCATTAAGTCAATTTATAAATTAAGTCAATACAAATAGAGATTGCAAACACTTTAATATTATCCTCAACAAAATTGTAAAAATGATAATGTAAGGAAAACTAAGAGAACAGAAGTATGGAATTTCAAATCATGCATAATTTACAAGAAATATCGAGACAAGTTCATGTGAGACTTTGTCAGAGTAATGAGGCGATCGACTCATGGAAATGAGGTGATGCCTGATTAACAGGCACAAGTGACTCTCAAAAGTAGCAAACTTCTATTTTAAGTAAGGATCAACTAATGTAAATGAACTAGACTTATAATTACACTTAAAACCTTCATGGATCAAGTTAAGGACATGACATAATATAGGCAATGAATATAAGAAAATGTGTAAACAAGCTGATAAGTAAGAAGTTATGCAAATGTATAACTTTAACATTGAAGAGAAACAAAGATCATTACTAAAATATAAGCTTTTCTAATAAGTTGACCTTTAGAGTTAGATGTGGGTGTTAAACTTTACTTAATACAAGATTTTTTTCACCTTTTTCCTTTAAGAAAATGATCTTTGAACTTGATTCCCTTTCTTTCCTTACTCAAGAACGTTTTTTTCCTTTCCCTTCTAGAGCTCCCCCTTTTCTCTCTTTTTTCTGAAACTTTTTTCTTTTTAGCTGATAATGGTTATTGATACTCCATATACATATTTTTATTTAATTAAGGTCTTTATTTTTCTATACAGGGGTTGCTTGCAGAAGGAGGACACCTAAAATAATTAGAAAAGGATTCCTAAACAAAGAGACTCCTATATAGGAAGAAATACTCTCCTAATAGGCACAAGACTTTCATCAAAGAGGAATCTTATTCCTCTCAAGTTTGAGCACCACTATCCTTATAAATAGGACCCCATATTCTCATTCTCATTCATTTTATTCTTCTCATACTAATTGCTCTCTTTATCTCTCTAAAACTCTCTTTATATTGTTTGACTTAGGCATCAGAGGGTTTGTGGGGATCCTCCCCATCTCTTATATTGCCCTTATTTGATCCCTTACAGGGTTTTAGCTTAAGAGTTTCATAAACAAGTTATCAAGTGGCACCGTTTGTGGGGATCCCTTGAGCTAAAAGCCATTAAGCATCTACCAACTGAAATATTAGCATAATAACTTCTAGTCCACCACTGATTTCAACTCCAAACACACACATCAATCCATCTATCCCCATTCCTCCAATCAATCCATCTGCTCCCCTTCCTCTAATTAACCTGTTAATGCCTTTTCAAATAATAATTCCGTTCACTCCTTTTCAACATATTGGATCGCCATCTTAAACCTTGACTGGCATATACACTCCACTTAGTAATACTCAGGGATGGCCAGGTCTTGGCATCGACTTTCCTTATTATGCTCCTTTTCAGCATAATAACAGACCCATACCTTCTGTACCCCGATGATTCAAAATATTCAAACCTAGATAACTATGATGCAATTACAACTGAATGCTTTAATTCAGAAAGGCAATCCCAAAGTAACTCACCTAGGGAATAATACATCACCACTAGCACTAGCTCTGAATGTATATAGTGGAAACAGAGAAAAGCATAAAGCTCAGATCGAACCAAGGAAAGAAGATGAATACATTATGGAAGGAAAAACACCTTTTGTAAGTAGAATAATCTAGATGGAGATTCCAACAAAATTTAGAATGCCTCAATTAAATCAGTTTGATGCGACTGAAGATCTAATTAACCATATATCCTCATTCAAGACTAGGATGTTACTTCAGAATATGAATGATGGAATCATGTGCACATTCTTTTTTAGTACATTAAGAATGCTTAGAAGTGATTCCACTAGCTTTTTAAGAATTCTATCTCCTCCTTTAAAAAGTTAGCAGAGAAATTTTAGACTTGGTTCATCACTAATGTCCCTTTAGCTAAAAACATCAATGATCTCTAAATGTGTAGATAGAAGGTCACTGAATTACTGAGAAGTTATTTAGATTAATTCAATAAAGTAACCATGTAGATTGAAAATTTGGTCAACAAAGTTGCCATAAAGGCCTTGAAGAAGGAGACCTAAATAGGGAAGCTTAAAGATAAAATAATGATAAAAGAACCTAGCACTTTTGATAAGGTAATGGCTATGGCAATAAAGATGATAAAGATGGATAAAGGTAGAAGGATGCACCAGGACGATGAGAAAGCACCTGTCAGGAAAGATAAAAGGTCAGGACCCAGAAGGTTGAGCTTCTAACAATCAAACTTTAAAAACCTGATAGAAAGATTTGAAAAGGAGGCCAAGAAGTATACGCTACTAAACACCTCCAAATCTAAAATCTTTATATGGGTCAAAGAAAATGGATTGGGTATAACCCCAACTAAAAGACAGAGTCCAACCAAGAGAGCCATGCAAGATAGGAGGCACTACTGCCAATACCACTAGAATTATAGGTATAAAACCAAGGCATGTCAAGAATAAAAAAAATGCCATATAAAGATTAATATAAAATGGAAAAATCAGCAACTTCATTGACACAGTTAGAAGGAATGAAGATCTGAATGGTCAAGATAGGGATAAGTCAAAACCAAAGAAAGCATAAAATGAACTAGCCAGAGTTATTAACATGATTATCAAAAGAGAGGTAATCGAGAAGAGGCCTAAGAGAACCCACAGAGAAGAAGGGTCAATCTATAAAAAGAAGCAAACCATCATGTTCGGTCCAGAATACAGGAAACATGTTTAGTGCCCTTACAATGACGCACTTGTGGTAAGTGATTTCATTAATAATTACCTAGTAAAAAGATTATTAATCAATAATTGAAGCATTGTCAACGTACTCTTTTAGAATGCCTACAAAGTAATGGGAGGTTCTGTCACTGACTTGAAAGCTATTCATAATTCAATTACCAGCTTTTATGGGGGAACTACCCAACCAATGAGATAAATAAAGTTGTGTCTAAAATTTGGTGACTGAGATACTAGAGAAGTGAAAGGTGTTAAAACTCAGTTCAATATGGTAGATCTTTCTCTCGTGTATAATGGCATCATAGGTAAACCAATACTCTACAAGATCGAAGCAGTCATGAATATTTGATGTCTGACCATGAAAATTCCTATTAAAGGCCAGGTCCTAATAATTCACAAATATCAACATATGGTCAAGCAATGCGACCATATGATAGTTAAACCTTAAATGGAGGCATTCCCTTTAGAATCTTAGGAAATGGAGAAATAAGAGCCAACTCCAACCCAATTGACTAGGTTCAGGCCTTACAGATCGTCGAAGGAAAGAAAGTAAGGATTAACAATGAACTTGATAGCAAAGTTAAGCATAGAATAAGCAAGGTCCTTATTAAACACTCAGGCAACTTTACTTCTCAAGCATTTGAGATTACTAAAGTAGACCCTTAGATTGCCTCACACAGTTTGAACATCAAGCCATAAGTAAAACTAATTATTCAGAAAAAGAGGACCTTCACGTATGAAAGACAGAAGGTAATCATTGAAGAAATAAAAAAAGCTATTAAAAGTTAGATTCATTAAAAAAGTAACACATCCATAATGGGTAGTCAATGTGGTGCTGGTAAAAATGTCTAATGGCACGTACAGGATGTGTGTGGACTATATTGACCTTAATAAAGCATGCCCCAAAGACATCGCTATCTGTTGCCAATGATAGATCAACTAGTAGACTCTATTGTCGATCACTATTTATATAGCTTTGTGGATGCTACATAAGGGTACCATCATATACCAATGAAGAAAGAAGATTAGGAAAAGACATCATTTATCACCCACGATGGTCTTTGTTACTATAAAGTTATGCCCTTTGGGTTAAAGAATGCCGGTGCAACATATCAAAGGCTAATGAATAATGTGTTCTAAGATTAAATTAGAAAGAGCATCAAGGTGTATGTGGATAACATCATCGTTAAGAGTGAGCATGCAAAGCAGCATTTTAATAACCTCGATAAAATCCCTCGAATATTGAACCAATACCAAATCACACTGAATCTAGAGAAGTGTGTTTTCAAAGTAAAAGTGGGTAAATTCATAGGATTCATGGTATCCCATAGAGGAATTGAAGCTAATTCGGAGAATATGGAGGCCATTCTTAATATGAAAGCTCCTACATTAATCAATGAGCTGCAGAAGCTAAATAGCAGAATAACATCCTTAGGGTGTTTCATCTCCTATTCAGTGAAATGGTGTCTACCACTATTTCAAGCATTAAAAGTTTTTAAGAAGTTTATATGGAATGAAGAACGCTAGAAAAATTTTGAAGACATTAAAAATTTTTTGTCCTTACCATTTTTACTCAGCAGACTGATCCCTGGAGAAACACTATACTTATATCTCTCTATTAGTCAGGAGTCAATTGCATCGGTACTGGTAAAGGAAGAAGGAAGCCAATAAAATCCAGTATACTACAACAATAAGATACTCAAAGGTTTAGAAATTTGGTATCCTAAACTAGATAAGTTAGCTATGGCCATTGTAGACACGTCTTGAAAACTCCAGCACTATTTTTAGGCCCGTTCAATTATTATAAGATCCAACTTCCATCTAAGAAAAATTTTACAAAGACCTAAAATATTCATCCGACTACTTCAATGGTCAATATTACTGGGCAAATTGGACATTAGCTATGAACCTTTATAGTAGATAAAAGCTCAGAACTTGGTAGATTTTGTACAAGAGACGACAGTGGAAGAATTTGCTCCCTGGTAGATGGAGTAGTAGGTATATCTAGAATGGAAGTTGTACGTTGATGAAGCCTTATCCATCTAAGGAGCTAGAGCTGGAGCCAGAATCATTCTTAGAGGGCCATACAAAGTCACTATTAGATATGCCATTCAGATAGAGTATAATGCCATTAATAATACAACCCAGTATGAAGCACTCATCACAAGTTGAAGTTAGCCAATGAAGTCAAAGCTAAGCATCTTAAGATGTACTCTGACTCACAACTGGTAGTAAACTAAGTCAAAGGAATATACCAGATTAAAGTCTCAAGCATCACCAAGTATATTGAAAAATTCAGGCAGCTCCTAAAGAAGCTTGAGCAGGATAGAGGGCAATAGGAAATCATCAAAATCCCTAGAAGTGAAAACTTTGAGGTAGATTTACTAGCTAAATTGGCAGTAGAAGATAGTCAGACATTTAAAGAACTTGAGCTTACTAAGGCATTGATAAAACAAAGCATTGAGGAGGTAGAGATTTTAGATATATAGGAAGTAGTAGAATGGATGAAGTTGATCATTCAGTATCTTGAACATGATATACTTTCACAACATAAGTTAAAAGTTTAAAAGTTAAAGATAAAAGCTACCCACTACTCCATTCACTATGGAAAACTCTACAAAAGGTCTCTCTCTCACTCATGGTCTAAGTGTGTATCACCAAAAGAAGGAAATTATGTACTTAGGGAAATTCATGAAGAAATTTTTAAAGCGTATGAATCTCATCATTCATTAATCAGAAAGGCATTACTCCAGGGATACTATTAGCCTACCAAGTCCTGAGATGCTCAAAAATTAGCTTAAGAATGCCACAAATGTCAATAGTTTGCTCGCCTTAGCCATAAGCCTTATAATCCTCAGCATCTAATTGGGAGTCTTTAGCCTTTTACAGCAGAAAGGATGGACATCCTAGGCCCATTTCCTACCTCAACCTCCTAGAAGAAGTTCTTGATTATGGCTATAGATCACTTCACTAAGTGAATAGAAGTTGAAGTTGTACCAACCATTACTGAGGCTCGGATTTAGTACTTTTTTTGAAAAGAAATCATCTGTAAATTCAAAATATCACACACCCTAATAACAAATAATGGGAAATAGTTTGACAATAAGAAATTCAAAAGTTCTGCTTGGATCTTAGAATAAAGCTCTAGTTTACTTCAGTGACCCATCCATAAACAAATGAGATGAAATTCACTAACAGGATCATCATAAAAGGGCTAAAGAAAAGAATAGATGAAAAAAGGGAAAATGAGTTAATGAACTCAACAAAATCATCTGGACCTATAAAAATACACCTAGAACTTTTATAGTAGAAGCACCTTTTATACTAACTTATAGGATGAATGCAGTAATCCCCGTGGAGATTGGATTAACAAGTTACTAAGTCACCAAGAATCTAGATTAAGAAGTTAATAACATCAATACTCGGATATGTCTAGGCTTGCTTGAAGAGAGGAGAAAGCGAACATCCATTGTAGCGGAAGCCTAGAAGCAGAAGGTTATGGAATATCATAATCGATACATCTGGCCATGATAGTTTAAAGTCAGAGACTGAGTAATTAAAAAGGCTGACATTGATAGAGGTAACTCTAACATAGACAAACCCATACCTAATTAGGAAGGTCTTTATCAAGTCCTCGAGAAAATAACCAAGGGGGCATACAAGATAAATGATAAACAAGGAAAAAAATTACCCAAATATTGGAACTTAGACAATCTTTAAAAATATTATCAATAAATTTACTCAGAGTTTTGAGAATAAATACTTCATTTATTATTAAAAATGTTTTATTACAGAGTATTCCAAAAATAAAGAAAAAATTATCGACTAAGTAGTTTACAATTGAGCATTGGGAAGCTTAATATCATGAGACTTAAATGTAGAGGCTGGATTAGATTCAGCAAACACAATACCAGTAAAAATCTCCCTAATAGTTCTTGAATCCTTTAATAGCTCAGAAGATGATTTATTAGCAGTAGACTCTGTGGGTTTCTTAGGATTCTTTGACTGCTTAGAAGATGCCTTGCTCTGAGCATCTTCTTCAGCAGCAATCCTAGCTAGATCAATAGGCATTATCTTATCCAAGTTTGAAAAGTCCAAGTTTAGGTGTTGGGCAAGTGAGACTCTCCAAGATTCAGACTTATAAGCTTTGAGAAACCTTTCGACCATATTCTAGTAATTTCTCTTATTATCCTTATAGGATCTCTTCGCTTCACTAAGTTTTTTCTCTAAAGTTGCAATTTAAGAGTCCTACCCCTCAATTCTTATTGCAAGTTAAGCTTGATTATGCTCCAAATCTTCCACCCTCCTCTGGCTCGCCTCAGCCTTGGACCTCACCTTAACATGCTTGGTTTGGTAAAGTTCTAGTGCCGCCTTCACCTTTTTTAGTTAAAATCAACGGCTATAGTGCTAATCTCTGTCTTCTTCAAACTGTACTAATTCTTGAGATAATAATAGTTATCCTTTGCCAGTAATAAAGTCTGAGTCATCTAAAAGAAAAGATGATCATGATCAACTTAGGTACTCATAAATATAAATTAAATAAAGTGGAAGATGATTACCTTCAACGAGTGCTCGATCATGGAATTATATAGCTTCTCCTTATCTATATCTATCCAGGGTTGGATGACTTTAGGAAGCCATAAAGACTTCACATATTGATCCCTCACTTGAGCATTCAGGATACTTAGAGGCTTCAACTTTTTTAGGATCCAAGACCTCATGTCCGGACACCTAAATAACTTTGGATGCTTGACGAAGACTTCCTCATATAGCTTCTCAATATCTAAATCCTTATTTAGGGACTATTTCCTTTAACCCTTAGACTTCTCTATTTGAGAAGATTCAGTTATAGCTTTTCCTTTTTGGCTAGGCACAGCTTTGGCCGAGACTTCCAGGGCAAATGGCTCAAAAGTAGGAGAAGATATCTACATGTCCTTATGAGTCTCTAAATCATCATCTACAAGTTGAATCCTGTTCGCAAATGTAAAAAAGTCAATCATTTATAAATAAATAAGAAAAGGATAGAAGTCAGAGTAATACTTTCTAAATCTTAAAACTTACCACTGAGATGTATGTGATCAGGGTAGACTCTCTGGAGATATCTTTAAGATGAATTTTTAGCAGATCTCA
Source organism: Mallotus nudiflorus (assembly GCA_947683625.1). NCBI lineage: Eukaryota > Viridiplantae > Streptophyta > Magnoliopsida > Malpighiales > Euphorbiaceae > Mallotus > Mallotus nudiflorus. The sequence continues at coordinate 7,410,454 of CANTUR010000014.1, forward strand.
CGTCATATATGCCATGAAGATGAAGTCTTATGACCATCTCTGTATCCCTATTGGATAGTTTTGAAGGACGCTTCACCTTGTGATAGTCATCAAACCATATCTGTCAGATATGGACGAAGTTTGAAGGGTGTTCAATACTAAAAAACCTATGCCTCCACTTCTTATGAAGGTCCAAAAGCTTTAAAAAGATGCTATAGTTTAGAAAAGTCGATAAGGAGAACATCAGCTCTTCCTTTTTCTTATTCAAGCTATACAAATATCGAAGGACATCTAGGTCTAGATCTCTACCTTTTTCATGCATCAACTCTATAAAAATGGTCAGAATCTGATAGCTATTAGGGTGGAGTTATCCAGATGCTATATTGTATCTATTTAAAAAGCTCATAACAAAGTTGTTTAAGGGGAATTTCAATCTCCCCTCTAATTGTTCAAAGTATAGCACTAATCTATCAAAATCCAGTATACGAATATGGGCTTTAAAGGTTTTATCTACAATTTACAGAGCGAAGTTTGTCAAAGTGCTAAAATGTCTTATATACCATTTTAGCATTTTCTCATTTATCCTAGAGATAAATAAATCAGAACTAAGACAAATAAATCAGAATTAACTTACTCTTGAGGAGCCATGGACCATATTAAATAAATATAAAGAAGAAGTATGGAGAAGAAAAAAAGTTTCATTTGGAAAGAAGAATGCAAGCTTACTGAAAAAGGCTCGAAAGATATAGGGAATATGTAAGAGAGAATTTAGTAAGGAAGCAAGACAAAAAGAAAAGTGAAAGTGCAATAAATAAATGGGTTTGATCTATTTAAAGTATAGTAGAAGGTTCTAAAATGACCATTACTGCCCTCATAAACAGTTTTATCTCGCTCATAGTATCAAGAATAATTTCGGGTAAGAGAAAAGCCCACTAATTGAGCAATTATTATTATGGAAACTAAAACATCTAATCTTCTAACACACAAATAGACATGACGGTTACACAATTCAAATTTCAAAGGAAAGCCAAAAGACATGGTAGTTGATAATCCCGCTTCTCTCGCTGCCAACTATCTCCTTCATCGGTACTCAAGATGCGCTTCTAATGCATTGAGCATCTAAGTCTAGTGATTGAAGTTGGTAACCTCATATCTCTTTGATAGTATTAAGGTTCCTAGCATGTAAGTGTCAGGTCATAGCACCAAGCATCTAAGCCTCAAGTATAGTGACTGAAGCTAGCACCCTTTGGTCGCTTTGATAGTACTGAGGTTCCGAGCATGTAAGCCTCGGGTCATAGCACCGAGCATCTAAGTCTAATGACTGAAGCTGGCACCCTCAAGTTGCTTTGATAGTATTGAGGTTCAACACTTGGGCTATGCTTTTAATGCATTGAGATTATCTGGCACTAGAGCAATGCTTTTAACACACCGAGTATCACTCAGCGATGGCTGGTTCTGCCATATTATCTTTATACTAGCAGGTTAATCCCTCAGGTCATTTTTATAACACTAAGCCTTTTTTAAAAGTTCTGCACACTCAAGTCTAGCTGGCATTATAATGATATTTTGATATGTTGATTCCAAGAATTGGTACAGAGCATCGTCTTTTCTTTTATAACTGCAACTGGCCACCTCAACTCACCCTTCCATATCAGATGCAATTACTCAAACAGTCTCTCTCTCCAGGTAGAAAAATGACATTTCTATTATCTTACAGACCCGGATACATCGGACGTGAATATCCGAATATATTTTCAAGGGGGGACTCTTAATACCTAATATACATATTCCTATTTAACTAATGTCTTTATTTTTCTATATAGGGGTTGCTTACAGAAGGAGGACACCTAAAACAATTAGGAAAGGATTCCCAAACAAATAGACTCCTAGAGAGAAAGAAATATGCTCCTAATAGGCACAGGACTTTCATGCAAGAGGAATCTTATTCCTCTCAAGTTTGAGCATCACTATCTCTACAAATAGGACCTTATATCATCATTCTCATTCATTTTATTATTCTTATACTCATTGCTCTCTTTATCTCTTTAAAACTCTCTCTCTACATTCTTTAACTTAAACATTCGAGGGTTTGTGGGAATCTTCCTTACCTCTCATTTTGCCCTTCTTTGGTCCCTTATAGGGTTCTAGCTCAAAGTTTTAAAAATAAGTTATCAATTGTTAATTCCTTTCTCTCTTCTTCCTCCTTTTTAATCCCCTGCCTAGCCCATACCCCTACTTCTTACCCTCATCATTGCACTTTTTAGCTCTCCCCGTCTCCCAAAAAACTCTCTCCTCATGCAAAGGACTGAGTTTCAGTCGAAGGTAGGACTACCAAGTTGGTCACCATTACTACTTTTACATTTAATGTAGAGGCAAGTAGTTACCATAGAGGCGTCACCTCATGGCCTGCTGCCATAGCGGCTATCGCCTCTTTGGCTTGGCCCTATATTGGGTTAAATGGACCTGGGTGGATTATGCTTGTCTTATGGGTCTAGGCCTCATTTTCATGGGTTTGAGCTTGGATTCTAAGGTTTTAAGCTCGCAGGTTCATTTTCAAGAAGGTTTCGAGCTTCTTTCTTGCATTAAAGTTCATAGCTTCTCATTGTTGGGCTCTATTATAGATCGATCAAATCGAGCATTCACAGTTCGTCCCCTGTCATGGGGCAGTCGAACCGAGTGTCTACAATTATACAAAAATTTTATTATTAATATATAATTGTCATGACCTAAACTGGGAGTCATGACTGACGCTAGGGAATGAGAATTCTTTCAAGTTCAGAACCTGTAGCAAGCCTTAAAAATAAAAACACATGCAATAAATAAATAAAATATGACAATTAAAAATTTATTCAATATAAAAATAAATACTTAAATGTCATATCATAATAAAAATATTGATATAATATTCTAAATACAAATCTCAAAGCCAACCAAAACAACACACTACTAATACAATAACACTACTACTGTAGTTTTTAAAGTACAAGAAGAGTCAACTATAAAATATACATAGTCTAACCGGGGCTAAAGAAGACCGACATAAAGTACTATTACAGATGTCTAAAGAAGAAGAATCTCCTATAAAAAAATATTAAGGAGGATCAGACCTCACTGAGTGAATTATTATAATATATATACATGCAACGTAAAGTCATATGCAATCAAACATCAGTATATATATAAAAATATATACAGACATTTCACACAAATGCTAAAATCGCTTTTATATATAATAAATACAGAAAACATTTATTTAAGTGAAGGATCAAATAAAACCCTAAAATATTCTCAACCTCAATCATAAAATCAATAGCCAACTGGCTTATCCAATACTCCAAGTATTCATTTATCCAACTCAGGGTAGTAAACTGGCCCCAAGTACACTAGGTTAACCGAGGATCCGCAATCTCACTACCGACATGATTGGCCCAGAGTATACTAGGTCAACCGAGGATCTGCAGCCATCCTTTCCAATAACCAACATCTCGATAAATAAATATCAGAATTTCAACCTAATTATACTGTACTGTTGTGCAACAGTCCTAGCGTAGTCCACTAGGTAGCATGTTCTATTGATATCCTTCAATAAATCGTATATTTAATGGAAAATAATAAAATGCACAATTAAAATATAACAGCATCTATTATAGAAGAATATACCATTTATATACCGAACATATACTAAAAATATTTCAAATATATATGCCACATATAAACCAAAATAAACCATAAATATACCAACAGTATACCAAATGCATATTAAGAATATATCAAATATATACTTCGCTTATATATTGAAATATACCAAAATATACTAAAAGTATACCAAACATACACTAAGTCATTTAATAAAACTATTCATGTTTAAATACATATTAAAAACACGAATGCTCACAATCATGTATTTACATGCAATGTATATATAAAATAATAACTCACAGGTTTGTGCTCCATGAGACAGACTCAACAGGCCTGGTCCGATAGATTTCGGTCTCGGCGTAATTATAGAAAATAAATAATAATAATATTAGAATAATTTCTAATTTATACTTCTAAAAATTTTAAAGGAAGACTCGATCTAGACACAACTCGACCACAGAAGACCAACAACTCAGGATCAACCCGATTGTCACGTTTTAGGAGAATTCTACCCAAAAATCAGTAGAGTTTTCTCTATAAAACGGACATCTCTCTACTGAAAGTAGAGCCGATTCTGCAAGCAAACACATTTCTATAACACAAATGCTCACCACCTTGGGTTGGGACCCCGAACTACAAAATTCCCAACCAAAGTTCACAGTTAGCAATAAAATCAATATTAAATAATAAAATAATAAAAATCAATAAATTTCATAAATATCAATAAAATACCAAAATACAATTTATTTAAATAACAAAAACATTAAATATAATTATTTTCACAAATAGAATGTATAAATTATATAAATTAATAAAAATCCAAATTTTCAATTACTCAAAATATAATAGTAAAATTCACAATTAATTACTTAAATAGTCCAAATATATATTAAAAGTAGTTAAAAATTCATTTAATCACAAAAATAGTATATAAAATTATTATTTGAATATATTCCTAAAATTATTAATAGTTAGTTAAAAATAGTAAATAATTTGTAAAAATTATTTTAATACCATTTATTATTCTAAAATTATTTAAAACATATAATTTAACTATAATTTCAATAAAAATACATAATTTACCCATAAATCCACAAATCACACAATACTAAATATTTTTCAAAATTAATCAAAATTACTAAAAATTATTTTCTCACTTCTAAAATTAATAATTTAAATTAACTATACTAATTAACCTAATTTTCCATAATAAACATATAAAACACTTAATTAATAAAAATTCATTTTAATTATCAAAAATACAATAATTACACATAATTCAAATAAATTTAGAAATATAAACTAAAAATATATTTAGGAAGCTAAAGATGTATACTACAACATTTCCAAAAGAAATAATCAAGAACAATCAAACTCAAGCTTAAAAAAAATAAAAACCCTAAATGGCATAAACTAAAACTTAGAAATATCTAACTAACCAGACATTGTAGAGTTGAAATGACTTGAGAATCGAAAATTACGTGTCAAGAGGAGTCGAATGACCCCAAAAACTCGAGCTGAAACGATCAATTTCTCACTGGCGTTACTATAGAAACTCTCGGCTACACTCATTTTCTAGCGATTAGAGGCTTCTAGGCTGTGGCGGGAAGGGGAAGGGAGGAAGAGAGGACGATGACGAGCTTTGTGGTGGTCTGATGGTGGCTCATATGTGGTTGATGGAGCTTCAAGTGTCCTGTTGGTGCATCAATGGCAGACAGAGAAGGAAGAAGAAGAAAAAAAAAAAAGAAATAGGCGGGGAAAAGTGAGTTTGACCCGAAAAAGAATTCTTTGATGAATATATAAATTATCACACACATATATATACATATATATACACAATACATGCATAATAATAACAACAACAATAACCTTAATAATAATAATAACAATTAATAATAATAATGCTAATAACAATAGTAATGATGATGATGATAATAATAATAATAATAATAATAATAATAATAATAATAATAATAATATTTTTAAATAATAAAATTTCTAAATATTCTTTTTTACGCATAATAAAATATTTAGCGTAAAATAAATAACTACTATTTACAAATAATGATAATATATAAAAAATTTAAAATATTATTAACACTGTATATCTTAAAATAATTTTTTATAATTTAAAATATAAGATCATTATAATAATTTATTATATGTATTAACTAAAATATTATAAGTAAAAAATTGAAAATTATATTTAAGAATTTTTTAATAACCAATAAATATATATCTTATTGATAAACACATATCTAGTCAACAAAGCCAACATTAAGACAAGAAACTTCCCGTATATGCACAGCATTGCAAATCCAAATCCAAATCCAAATCCAAATCCAAAATGCCACTGTCAATACGACACTTGAAAGCTCTAATCCACAACAGTTTTCCTTCGCATGCAATTACACCACTCGTCAAGACAACCTTAAGCCATGCAATGATGCACTCCTTAACTCATCGACACGTACCATCTTCATCTAACCAACCACATGTACACATAAAAATTCAATCTTTAACACAACAAGATCATCATACTTTTGAAATCAACAAAATCCAATCTTTTATCAGAGCAGAAATCCCCAAGAAACATGCAAGAGCAGAAATTAGATCTCGACACATCCACCAAAAGCTTCACTACCGAAAAGGAGAAGCTGATAGACAAGAAAGTGAAACACTTAATGGTTGATAAAAGACGGCTGGTGGAGGTACCCTACACAGCCTCCTTAGCCCACACAATGAACACGTTGGTTGCCAACCAAGTTGTGGCGGTGCCGGTGGCTGCACCGCCTGGTCATTGGATTGGGGCTGGTGGGTCAATGATCGTGGAGTCTGATAAGCAGACTGGGGCTGTACGGAAACATTATATTGGAATGGTTACAATGCTCGATATATTGGCTCATATTGCTGGTGATGATCAGATGAACGGTGGTGGTGATACTGTTTCTGATCTTGATAAGAAGATGTCTGTGCCAGTTTCTTCTATCATAGGACATTGCCTTGAGGGGCTCAGCTTGTGGACTCTGAATCCAAACACAAGGTCAGTTGCGGCATTAAGTATTGTCTTTATACACAAAAATTTGAAGAAATGCTTTAAGATTTTTGGGTTTATTTCAATATTTTTCTTTATATATTTTAGTTGATAAAGAAACATTCGTAATTGGCATTATAAGATAGGATCAATAGAGTTTTATGCTCATATTGAAAAACTGTTATTTCCCGAATTTTGATAAAATTTTGTCCATGTCTGGTAAAAAAAAAAGTGTTATGGTAGGGAGAATTTTAGTTAATTTGCTGATAGAAATTGAAGTAATTGTTGAAATTGGACCCAGTAATTGGAGGATAAAGATTATTATGACAAGATAATGAACCTCTTTGAGTGTCTTCATTACATGGGCTATCATGTATTTTGTACTTGCAGCATCCTAGATTGTATGGAAGTATTCAGCAAAGGGATCCACCGCACATTAGTGCCACTTGACGGTCAAATGGAGAACATCTCAGGAGCAGAGCTTGTCGAATCCGCCACACGCTATTGTATGCTTACTCAAATGGACTTGCTAAAGTTTTTGAAGGAGCATTTGTCCGATATGCAAGGCATCCTACTACGTCCTGTGAATGAAACGGGAGCAGTAAACGAGACTGTGTTTGCGATAACTGGTCAAACTAGAGTCAGTGATGCCATAAAATGCATGAGGGCTGCTATGCTGAATGCTGTTCCTATAGTTCTAGCCTCCAATTCTCTTGAAGATGATGCCAACCAGCTTATCAATGTAACCCTGGCCCTTACTTCTATTTGATAATAATCTTGATTAGTGTAGTTAATATTTAATCGATGCACAAATATGATATTTATAATGTTGATCGCATTGCCTCGTCTAATTGATATTAAAATCTTATTGTTAATTTCATTAGATATCCTGCAACCAGATTCCTCCCTCGGAGCAATAACTTTTGATGGTTATACTATATGCAGGGCAAAGGCAGGAAGCTTATTGGAACATTCTCCGCAACGGATCTGAGGGGTTGCCATTTGACTGCATTGCAGACTTGGTTGCCTCTAACTGCACTAGAATTCACAGAGTCAGTTGCAGCGGCCCCAATATATGCATCTCCAACTGCATCAGTGAAAAGGGAACTAGTGACTTGCTATCTTTGGTCTCCTCTTGCAGAAGTGATCGACAAGGCTGTTACGAAACATGTGCACCGAGTTTGGGTGGTAGATCAACAGGGTTTTCTTGTTGGACTTGTTTCTCTTAGTGATATAATCAGGGCGGTAAGGGCATTGCTAATGTCTGATTCCTATGTGGGATGAATGATCTTAGGTGAGGTGTGTTTTTTATGTCTTGCTTAACAGTTGAAACTTGTCTCTTTAATTTCTAGCACTTGCTATTATACTGTTACCCTCGGTTTGTGTATGTATAATTGCTCATCTCTCAAGAAAATGCATCCATATAAAGGTGAGGCATTGGAAAACTTATGCAGAGTATTACATGCAATGGTTGGATATGTCATATATATTGTTCTAACATTTCTTCAAGAAAATGTGGTAGATCCAATCATTGAGTGAAATTTAGTCATGGGAGTTAAGAAAATCTGACATCGAAAATCATAAATAAGTGAATTTGCTACTAGGTTTTTTTGTCATTGGATTATGCCGTGCTGACAATGCCTATTCTCAAAAATGATGAAAATTGTTTACATTGGTTGAATTATATATATATATATATATATATATATATATATATATATATATTGTAAATATGAGGTTATATAATTTAAGTTTTGATAGACTGCATGATAGAGAGCAGTCATTTTTTTGGTAAACATGAACTGCACAATAGAGAATAATTATTCTTTTTTAAATTAAGATATAATCGAATCATACACGTTAGAATATCCTTTAATAGGAGTTATTAATTAATTACTTTCTCACTAGTAAAATAATATTTTTTTTAAATTAACATCGATAGAAATTAGATTCTGTATTTTTGAAGAAAAGATATTTTTCATTGATTGAGTGTATTATATTTTATGGTTAAATATATAATCTAAATATTCTATATTTGGTAAAATAAAGATAAAGATAAAGATGTTTCTTGTTATAAATTTAGGCAAGAATTTTTGTAAATATACCAAAATAGGGAAGAAAATATACGGAAATAGGCAAGAATTTTCCGATTTTTAATGTACTCTCTGGATAACGAACGGGGCCATAGGGTGCTTTAAGTCCCTTTCCTGAGCCAAGCCCAATTCTGAAATTCAAATCTTTAACTGCCCTGAAAAATGTACAATGGAAATTTAGATTTTATCGGAACAAAAATTTCGTGTGCGGGTGGGTTGAATTCTATGGTGTTTTCCTTACTTACTCTAGATTTAATTTCATTATACTTTGGCTTCACAAAGGATTGACGTGACATTGTCCTTGTCTAATCCAGCTAAACACATAATATGGTATATGCTGGGTGACCAGCTTTTAACTTCTAGCCTACTTAGTTGAATTTTGATATCTTTCTTGTGTAAATCGATATGTTTACATGTTTCCAATTTTATCAATGAATAGAGAACATGTTCATCCTTTTCTGGCTTACGCTTCTAGAGTGCCACACTAATATACATTTAGATTAAATGCAATTAAGAAGCTTTTAATTAAAGATTTAAGTGCCTCAGAAAAATATATAAGAAGTTTTCTTCCTGCTGGAAAGTTTCGCATTCAAGTTATTATCATATTAAATTAATTTTGTTAATTTGGTGCAACGTAGTATTTCTATTTTTTTTTGCGGGTTTATTAAAATTTGAGAGACTTATGAATATATTTTTCTAACTTTGAATATTTATGGTTATTCAAAATTATTATTGGATAGTTATATTATTAGCTAAAAAAACCCCTATGTTATTGATGTAGTCTTTATATTGGTAATGATATTGTCTTCTATCTTTAAAAAAAAAAAAAAAAAAGGAAAAATACAATATAGATACATCGTAATTTCGTAACGAAAATCTAGGTACAATTAATATCAACTTCCTGTATTCTTATTTTCCAAGAGAAATAATCCTTGGTATATATGATAGTGGCATAATTCAATTATATGTTGTGTAGTTGATGTTTTGGATCTTGGTTTGTAGCCAATGTCTTACTCTCCTTGGAACCCTGTGTTATATTTGTCATGTTCAAACTATTTATACTTCATCAAATAATTAAAAATATTGTAAAAGTTTATCAATTAGTGTTTGGATTTTTATATTAATTGGTAATCTTTTGTGATACATTTCATCATATTTAAAATATATGCTAGTGAAAAAGATATTAAATTGTAATTTTTTTTAAAGGTATTATGTCATTTTTGATTTGAAGGGAAAAACTCTCATTAATTTTATTTATTAAAATTTAAATCATATGAATTTTTTATTAATAAATAATAAAAAATAAAATATGCATTAACAAATTAACCATATATGTATATATATATATACACATTATAACAAAGATAAGCAGAATTTAAAAAAAAAAAAAAAAACCCAAAGATAAGCAGAATAATTGATAAAAGCATGGTCAAAACCTAACATAACTGCCAAAAATATTTCTGCACAAGAAATTCATTCGTTAAAATATATGGGTAAAAGAATAAACATGCCAATCAGTCTTTTCATACTCTTTTCTTTTTCCTTTTCAACAACTCAATGTTCATTGGTGATGGGTTTGCTATTGTTAATGATATAATTAAATTAATATGCCATGTTTTGTATTCTTATTATTTATGTAACTATCAAAGGTGTTGAATTATATAATTTTGCAAACAACAATTAATTAAATTTTCAACAGATAAAATATTATTTTCACTTAAGCTTTATTATTTTAAATAAATTTAGAAAACACTTACATTGCTAATTATTTATTTTTAATCGATATATATATATATATACACACACTAATTAAGAAAAAAAAGAAAAAGAAATAAAACTGCATCATAATGGTGAGAATTCTCTATCTCTATCCATCTTGAAATCAATCTTCTATAAAATATAACAATCGATTTTGAGTCATGTCTTCTTTTTTTAATAACAAAACTTACAATATATAGCAAATTAATAAATAATTATTTTTTTTAGAATAAACGTAGGAGAATCACCTAAGACTAAACCATGACCTCTTGAATGAAGTTTTTACAACGTCTTTCGGCGAATAAATAAATAATTTTTTAGTTTAATGTTAGCATATATCAATTTTTCACATTGAAAAGATAATTATAACTTATTTTGATTATTTAATGATAGTATGAAAAATTAATAAAGAAGAGCAGCTCGAGCCCTTTAATATATAAATGGGACCAATGAGTCACATTTCCCATAGGCAACTGAGCTCTTAACCATAAATGAATTGAAAGATTCGTGAGTTTTGATACGGACAAGCTTCCAGTCCATATTTGGAGCAGTCTGCAAATTGTGAGCATAGGAAGCACAGCTTCACCTCCTAAACCATAAATTTTTATTAGTAGACCCAACTGTGAGCTGTTGCTGGCTTAATAAATAACATTTCATACCAAATTTTGGAACTGTCTTTTATAGTTGCCGGTCTCTTACATTTATTTCTGAGGATGAGGATGAGGATGAGCTCAATCTATCAAATATAGGTGGCCATGTCATGTGTGGTTGATGAAAAGACTTGAGATTTCTGTATGTATTCAAACAGATCATGTGGTCCATAAATTTAGTTTTATTCTACAATGCTCATAATTTTTTTATTCAACAGAGATTAAGTTATTTTCTTAAAATATCCAAATATTTCCATTTTCACTTAATTGGAAAATTATAGTGGACATATATGAATAAATTTTTAATTTTCTCAATGAAAGAAATTGATAGTGTAATCTAATAGTTTCAATAAATATAATGCAATGGATGTTTAGATAAGTTTTGAGACGTGATTTTGCTATTTTTAAGGTATTTATTATTTTCATTAATTTGCTACAGGGTTAACAGCAATATACTTTTAAAAAATAATAAAATCAAGAATACACAGATAGTAAATTCTGTATATTCTGTAAATAACTTGTTATATGAATAATTTATAGAGAAAATAGGAGAGCAAGTTAAAATAATATGTTAAGTTGGCACACAAATAAAAACGATTTTGTATATAACGGAATTCTGCAGTTAACAAATAATTTTTTGAAAAGTTGCTATTGTTCAAAATAACAATAATAAAATAATTAATTAATTGCAATGTAAGGCACTAATATTAATTATATATCTGTGACAAGTGCTATCATTAAGCTATAATATATATATTTATATTCATATAGTTCAATGTGCTTTTGTTACCAAATTTGTTCAAATTTAGTTTCCCTCCAATTTTCTTTTAAACTAATAGGTTAAGTGTACCCTATATAATAAGAAAAACTTGATTCTTTCCTGGGATTATTTATTCATCAGCCATCATTATAAGCTATATATAACATGCAGATGCATGTAGTTATTGTATTATTTTTTTAACAATGGAAATGATATTACATTTTAATTTTCTTAATATAATGTTATGAAAGTAGTTGATATTGCAATCTAATAGCTGCAATAAATATGATGCACAAGCATATTTACAGGAGACGGATCTTAATTGAAGCTTAACTCATTATTCGTCTCATATGAATAGTAAAATATTTTATCACAAGGTTAAAATATTTAATTGAAAGTATAATTCGATCTGTAACCTTCTTATTTTTCATTTCCAATTGGACAATTGTTAAAAAATCTTAATTGAACGGTCAATTTAAATTTTATGAAATCATCAATTAAAAATTGAAAAGAATCACATTCCTTTATACAACTTCAAATATAAAAAAAATTAAATAAATAAAATAAATCTTATGACCAGGTTATTGATATTCAACTAAAAATAATACTTTCTTTAAACGTAGAGATTACTTCATAGAGATACAATTAAAAAATTTAGAGCCGTATTCTCTATCTCCTTACTCGAGCAAATTCTTATGTTTTCTTATTTATTTCTCTTATAAGCTATAGATATATCAAAATAAATTTAAAATGTAATTAATTAAACAAAAATACTACAATGTTAGCATATATTCATAATATTTTGCCCTTTTTTATTTTTTATTTTTTTGCCAATGCACATATTTACCTAATTAAATGTAAATCAATATCGAAATTAATAGAGCCATAAAGCTGGAATAATTTCAACTCAAAATATCAACACACATTAAATAAACATAGTAAAATATTTTTATAGTTCTGATTTTATTATTACAAATATATTATAACTTAAATAGAGTTTTAGTAGTTACAAAAATTATTATTTCAACTTAATTATACTTGTTACAGGTGATTTGGAAAAATGTATCTTATATTAATGTAATTAATCAATAAGTGTATTAAATTTAAGATACATAAACACATAAATATAATTTTATAAAATTAATATACACATATATCTAGTATTAAAAATATGCAAAATAATTTTAGAAATTGACAAAAAAAAAAATTTCTTCTTATATTTTTAATTTAACATAGCATATATGCAAAAGAATTATTTTTAATTATAATAGTCACAAGTTAGAATAAAATATTGGATATCCTTAGGGTGTAATCGAGTAGAATCGAGTTGAATTTTAACTAACTTATATTTGGTTTATTTATAATCGAACTGCACTCAAGCATATCTCATTATGCCACTTAGTATTCACAAGCTATTCGTCAGTCTAAACGAATATAAAAAAATTTTAAAAATGTAAACTATAAATTTAAATTATACATTAAAAAATTAAAAATAAATTATTTACTATTATAATATATTTAATAAAAATTATAATTTTATTTTAATAATATATTTTCTAAAATATTTTTTATAATAAAAAATTATATATTATTTATTTAAAATTAAATTATTTACAATTAAAATTATAAGCTGATATGTGAGCTTTTATTTAAAATTATTTACGAGTTGAATTTTATATTGTTTGAACTCAACGCATTATTAAATAAGTTTTAATATATAAACTTATTTAAATTTTTATTAAATTAAATACTGAACTGTTTACGATTTACTTAAATCATTTACAGCATAAAATATTCATATAAAAATTATTTTTAAAAATAGAGGGATTTTACTATAATATGCCAATAACTATAAATTTAGATTTTAGATTTTTTAAGTTTATGTAATAATATTTTGTTGAGGTTGTATTAGTGCTTTTTACTTAGTCAAACAGACGTTTAAATTTCAGCCAATTAGATGTATTGTCATAATTACATTTTCTTAATTTGCATTAATTATTAAACCTAAACTTACAATTTTTTTGGAGGAAAAAAAAATTAAAAAAAAAAAGATAAAAGCAGCAACAGCAGCAGTAGCTAGCCATATTCGCCATTCCGACACAAGCACTTGTCCAAACTCTACAAGTCATTACCAAACAAATACCTCATAAAACGTACACAAACACGTGCAAATTCACTTTTCTTAACCACCCATTATTCATCGATTTACTAATTAATAGTACTATAATCTCTCTTTTTAATTTTTTAATTTAATTACTTCACCATTAGCCAATTTCTGTCATCTTGATTTGCTTTCTTTATATAAGATTAAATGATAGATCCCCCTCTTCTCTTTTCATTGCTCTCTGTTTCTCCAAAGCAATGACTTCAACCGCCCCAACCACCACTACCACCCTTTACAAGCGCAAGAACGTCAACTTTACCTCTGACGACGACGGCCGCGTTCATATGGCCAACACCAAGAAGAAATTTCTTAATGGTAATGGTAATGTTAATGGTGGGGTTGGCGGTTTTTTTTGGGTTCGACCCATCTTTCATGAAATGGACGCGTGATGATTTGGTCTGTGTGGTAAAGTATCATTCTTTACCGTGTGTTTTTGGACTTGGGTTATTGTTTTTCATGGCTGTTGAGTATACTCTCCTCATGGTTCCCACTTCTGCTCCGCCTTTTGATTTGGGTTTTCTCGCCACGCGCCGCCTTCATCGGTTGCTATCTTCTTGGCCGGAGCTTAATACTTTGTTGGCTTTTCTTAATACGGTATATTAGATTTTTTTTTCTTAGTCAAATCCGTTATAATACACGTTTGCTATTTTGTTTACATTCTTAGCATTTGCCAATGATGATATAACATCTACTTCGAATTTTTTATGATTAATTAATATGGATGAATCATATGTATACAAATGTTTGATTATTTGACATTTCCTTGGTTTGATGGGTCTTGAATTTTGATTGGTCTCTTGAAAATTCAAATTTTTTTAATAATGTGGAGAAATTTTGCCAAGATTAAATTCATAATCTTTTAATACCTTGCCATTTGACTACTGAAGTTTCGAAAATTCCAAGTTTTTATTGCTTTTATATATGATAGTTTTAATCTTTTTATTGCGGTAGGCGATGTGGCACTACTTGATTGTGGTATTGAACTTTCTTGAAAAGCTTAAATCTTGACTTATTCATTTTATTCCAAGATTTTGTTGGCAATTAATTTTTGATATAAAGTTTCATAGTTGGTAGCTGGCACGTCTATGATACAATGTGTTTAAAATCTGATACGTTCTTAATTAATTGCCAAACTTTTTGGTTAGGTGTTTGTTTTGATGCAAACAATGTATATACTATGGACATGGCTGGTCGAGGGCAGACCAAGAGCTACTATTTCGGCTTTATTCATGTTCACTTGCCGTGGAATTCTCGGCTACTCCACTCAGCTTCCACTTCCTGAGGTACCGAAAATCCAATCTCCATTAATCTATTTTCACACTTCTAGCTAGAACTGAGTTTTACGTCTCATTACCGGTGGTTAAAAAAAAAGAAGTTTATGAACTTTTTTGGAATTAGAATTTATTTTGAGTTTACATATTGGAACATTTTAGAGATGGCAACCTCAATGCTAAAGTTGTGGTTGGTGTAGAAAAAGGGCAAGTATTGATGTTACAGTGTTGATTTGTGATCGTTATATCAGGGATTTCTGGGGTCAGGTGTGGATTTTCCAGTAGGCAATGTATCGTTCTTCTTGTTTTTCTCCGGCCATGTCGCGGGGTCTGTGATAGCATCTCTGGACATGAGAAGAATGCAGAGGTGGGAATTGGCATGGACATATGATGTTCTTAATGTTCTACAAGCTGTGAGGCTACTTGGCACTAGAGGTCACTACACAATTGACTTAGCTACTGGTGTTGGTGCTGGCATATTATTTGATTCACTAGCTGGGAAATATGAAGAGAGCAAGAGAAAACAGGCTCTTATTGCTAAAGAGAATTCTTTGTTGTTTAGTTAAAGATTATTTAGAGAATGCCAAGAAGCCTCCATTAATTCTTTTGAACAAAAAAGGCTTAAATGGGAGGTTTGGTTCTATTTTAAACTCATTAATTCTTTTGAGGCACTGGCTTTATTGGGTTGTTTTAAATGGATGGAAATGATTGTTGCTTTTGTTTTTTTTTTTTATCTGTTCATAGCTAAAATCAACAAAATTTTGCTTCATAAATTTTTGCTTGTTTGTTGGAATAAATGTAGCACTTGGAGTCGGAGGTGGCAATGGAAAATGAAAATGCAATTGGAATGGGCCCTTCTTTTAGTAGAACTTGCTTAAATCGTGCTAAAAGATGGACAAATGTACCAACATTCTCTAGAAACTTGAAGACTTAGTCTTGTGTTTGATACTCATGAATCATGATCGAGATTTATCATTGTTTTTGAAACTACTTCTCTTTTTGTCTAAGAAGCACATGGGTATGCCGTAATCAAATATGTTGAAAGACTATATGCTTGGACGGTGCCAAGTTCCAAATTATGCTTGAGGCTACATATATGAACTTGGAAGAGACTGGCAGAACTCTTTATAACTTTGTAATATTCAATATTTGATTAAGACATGCCTACTGTATGCTGTTACTGTATAGGGTATTACAGTATTAAATGAAAGGGGTGACCCTTCCCTTCTAAAATTTTATATCTACTAGAAGGTCGATGAGTGGGAGCATTGTGCTAATCTTCCGAGTCAATTGCGCAAGTTCCATCATCTACATTGGCAAGTGGGTTGTACAAGTGAGAGCTAGTATCCATACATCCTGGAACTAGATCAAGACTGCAACGATCACCCTGTAAACATTTTTCCCATTTGCAACACTTATTAGCTCTAGAATTTAATAAAAATAAATGAAATGGGAAACCTGAAAGCACAGGATTTACTTACTCCTTCAACAGCCAAGTTACCCATTATAGTACATCTATCGATGATGATGTTCGAGTCTGGAAAGATTGCTCTGTCACATGCACCTTCTTTACTCAACTCTTCTGCTAGACCCTGCCAAATAGATATATAAAGCCTTCAACTCACAGTCAAGAATGTGTTTCTAACGTCTTAAATACTATCAGTCTTATTACCTCATTAAAGAATTCAATTGGTTTGTTTTGCCAACCCTTGGGAACTTGAAATTGTAGCCTGTAAGGGCCATCCCATTCAGCTCCATTTGTGAACGAGAAGATCAAATTCACAGCTGCAAAATGGATTACAACTTACAAGTCGGCTAAAACGCAATCCAGCATTGATCCTGTAGAGAAGTACAATTTAGTGGTTACTGACCATGCTTTGGGATGCATATTTGGATAGTATATATTGGGGGGTCAGCTTTGCCTCGTGTTTTCTTAAGCATTTCCCTTGGCTCGCCACCGCACATAATGGGCTGATTAAAACCTCCTGCACAGATATCTCAGGAAGTTAAAACATTGAATATCAATTTACACGAAAAGTTCAGAGCTTAAGGTGCTTATAACATTATTCTGTTCAGTTTTTTCAGCTTCTGTCATAAAAATAAAATCAGTTCAGTGTTACCATTGAAGGCAATCCCGAATGCTTCATTTGGATCAAGTTTTGTTGCAACCGGATTGTAGAAAAGCTTTAGCTTCTCTCCCTGTCAAATTTCAAGTGCACTGTCATTACAGGACTCCTGAGGTGTGATAAGAAGAAAATCAAGTAAATTCCTACATTCAACTTACAGAAGTTGGAGGAAGACCATTCATGGTTTTCCAGTATACAGGAGCTCTTCCAAGCTCAAACATAGCCCAAGAGGGAAGTACATACCTGAAAAGCAAGAAACAATCAGATTGCTTATGATATAGCATAGCATGGAACCAGAAAAATGGAAGGAAGCGAGAATTCATACTCGGAAATTGTTGAATCTGATGGTGTTGTTGCAACAGCAGCTGCAGCATTCACTCTCATTCTCCTACTAATCTTGACAGTTTTGTTCTTCTTTGAAAAGCACGTTGGCAAGGAAGCGCCAAGAAAAGTACTGACTGCATGACAGTAAATTTAAAGCAAACAAAGTGGCGTATTTGCAAACAGACCATTATCAAATGTAGGTGCATAAAATCAATTTGTATTAAAAGATTGCATTGCATCATCATCAAGGACAAAACCTTGAAACCTCCAAGACCCCTTTTTTAGGTTCATTGGAAGGGGTATTTAGTTTGTATTTCCAATTCAGACATATAATTGTCCACGAACTCGGTGTACAATTTAACCCAATTTATATTATTTTTAAGCAACACGATTCATGTATCCAGCTAAATCCTCCCTTTTTACAACAATTGCTTATCCAAAAGCAACCTTAATTAGAGCTCATTTTCAATCTATGGATGGTAATTCAGGAGCGATACATCTCAGATGCCAGCCATATAAACTACTTGTTAAAAGAATTTTTTCTTTTTTTTTTTTACAACTACAGATTCTACTTGTAAAAAACAAAATCCAAAGGCAGAATTCATGAGATAGCAAGCATGGTTAAAAAATCTCACCGATAGAGTTTGAGACAGATGGATTGGCAGGAATTAACCTCGTGGCTGAATGAGGTTGAGTTGCCATTTTAAAGAGTGATGCACTTGTCGATGCCGCCATCACTCACACTTTCTGCGAGGCTTCAACTACCCACAAACAGAAAATAATTTTACAAGCAAAGAAAATAAAGTTATAGGAAGAAGCAAGACTTAAGATATAAAGCTTTATAAGAAAAGAGAGCAACCACAAACACAGATTAAGCAAGCAAAAATATCTACACAAAATGCATTAAAAAAATAGGACAAAAGTTAAGCATAATTATATCTTCTAGACCCAGAAAATATCTGGCTCTTATCAGTTATCACACGCCTTCCACATCACAAATCTTAAGACAACCTCTCTGCCCCCACGAGTCCGCCACTGCCTTATCTCTCTCTCTCACAAAATCAACCCACTCGGTCTTTTTTCTTTTATTAACTATAAATTAGCCCTTCTCATTGACAAATACTACCGCACCGCCGTTATTTAGCTGGTGCAATCTTCTACCGCAACGAAAAAACCCATCAATATAAGTCATGAAAAACCCAATTCCATGATATAAACCCCTCCTTGAAAGGAAAAAAGATCGGTGCTTTCAATGGCTCTAGTCACCTCTCCATTAACCAAATCCAAGCCCTACCCTTTTTTGCCTATTCGCTTCTCAAAAGCATTGAAAGTATCGTCTTTGGTCGTAAAATCTTCTTATCAAAGAAACCCAAAATCCTTTCAGCTTAAAATAACTAACCGTAAACAGGAAAGTTCAAATCTTTTTGCTTGTTCAATCAAGAACACTCGCAATGCAGCTGCTCAGGCAATGGGAAGTAATGATGGTTCATTATTTGAATCAGAGGCAGAGGTAAAGAATGGCAGTTGGTAGGAGAATTCTGCTATCAGATGTGGTGGTGAAAAGAGGAAGGAATGTTTTTTTTGGGAAGGAAGTGGAATTCATTGGATATTGCTACTGCTGGTGTTGTTTTAGCAATGCATTTTCTTAGTCTGTTTGCTCCTTTTTATTTCAATTGGAGTGCTTTTTGGGTTGCTTTCGGACTCTATGTTGTTACAGGGCTTTTGGGTATAACTCTTTCTTTTCATAGGCATCTTTCTCATAGGAGTTTCAAACTACCAAAAATGGCTTGAGTACCTTTTTGCATATTGTGGTGTTCAAGCTCTTCAGGTGAATTTAATTCTTCTTCTTCTTTTTTTCTTCATGTGTTTTAATTCAGTGATTATGGTTTTTGATGATTGTTGTGTTAATGAAACTGAATATGCTTATTGTGCTGGTTGCAGGGAAATCCCATTGATTGGGTTAGCACACATAGGTATCACCACCAATTTTGTGATTCTGATAGAGACCCTCATAGCCCCATTGAAGGGTTTTGGTATAGTCATATGAGTTGGCTCTTTGACACCAATGCTGTTTATTCAAAGGGTACTGAATTTATGTTTGCTCTCTTCCTACATATATACAATGAAACTGTGTTGCTTATTACTGATTTCTTCTTATCAATGGAAATATTGGCAGTGTGGAGGGGCAAACAACGTTGGGGATTTAGAGAAGCAACCTTTTTATAAATTTATCCAACAGACATACATTCTGCATCCATTTGCTCTTGCAGTTCTGCTATTTGCGGTAGGAGGATTTCCTTTCATAGTGTGGGGAATGGTAAGGAATATTTTCATTTTTCATTTTGCTTATTGATGATGCAATTTAATACAATAAGCTTTATTGAATGTTGTTTTTCACTAGGATCTATTTCATGTGTGAACTACAATTGATTGTGGTGGCTAGTGGCTACGCCAATATGTTCACTATTCTGTTTTTGTTTTCAAACTTGAGGTTGTTGCTTCAACAGTGGGCCTCCTCTTGAAGTCACTTGTGGTTGTCCTGTTCCTCTACCATTCAATTTGTGTCCACCCAAGCCAACCTGTTGTACAATTAGGAGTTTGTCATATTCAGCTCAGGACCATAAAAGTTAAAAGGGCTTATCTTTATGGATTTGGGTATCAGGCCGTAGTTAAGTCTACATGAATTCATATGATAATTGTCTCTATTCTCTAACAGCACGTGCGGTTCTCAAGTTGCCTGAAACTTTAAAGTGAACGCTTTTGATCTTTGCAAATGGAAATTGAAGACACATGATTGTCTAGTTATAAACATGAGGCAGGGAATGCTTCTATTTCTCTAAGCTCAGAAACTTCCTAAAGATATTGCTTCTCTTGATTGGTCACTAGTGAATAATGACTGCACATTTTAGAGATATGATATGAATTTCTTAGAATCATTAGACGTGCATCAATCTTTTTGTTTGTTTTGTTAATTCTTGAAACCATTTCAGGGAGTGAGGATTGTGTGGGTATTCCATATCACTTGGCTAGTGAACTCAGCCTGTCATGTATGGGGCAAGCAGGCATGGAATACTGGTGATTTGTCAAGGAACAATTGGTAATAAAAAAACATGGTCTTTAATAAATTTCTAGCTAGCAAGCAGCTGAATCGGCCTTTTGAAAATTTTATGATTCTGTTGAAACCAAAATTGTTTTGTTAGGTGGGTAGCATTGCTTGCATTTGGAGAGGGTTGGCACAATAATCACCATGCATTTGAGTACTCAGCTAGACATGGCCTAGAATGGTGGCAAATTGACATGACTTGGTACGTTGTGAGGTTTCTTGAAGCTATTGGATTGGCAACTGATGTAAAAGTACCAAATGAAGCACAAAAGCGAAGGATGGCATTCAACAATTGAAGCATAGCTATTTTGACGAAAGTGGGGTGTTGAAAGAGGAGCCATGTTTAACACCTGATAAGAACTTGACCACATTTTGGTGGCATATTTTACATGTTCATTTATCCATAGTGACAATCCTCATGATATCACATATATATACAAAGAGATCAAAAAATCATTTTTCCTTGTCATTGCTTTTATTTTCTATGTTATATTGGCAAATTGACTTCTGTTTCACATGTTAACGTTAGTGATACGCTGCCTACTTGGCCTGAATAACGTGTGGTCGGTGCACCCTTATCTTTGTTCTCTTGGTTGAAAAAAAAAAAAAACCCACACTTTTCTCTCAGTGGCAGGAAGATCTAGGCTTTAACTGATAAATTTGGGGGATTACTTGGCCCATATATTCTGTTGGGTTATGCTGCAATTAGGACATAATTTCTTTGGACTGAGCCTAAAAAATTACAAGTAGGATGCTTCAGCCGAAACCTTTCTCACTGCGAATGAGCTGGTTTCACTGGTTTCTGCCCAAGAAATGAATAGATGGATATTCATAACATGCTAAAAGAATCAACCTCGCAGTTAAGGTTAAAGTCCTTGTCACATAACATAACAGCTTATCCATTAACTTCTACTTTAGAGAAGAACCTAATACATCAAGACATCTTGTCTGGAAGTAGAACTAGTACATCTTCACCCACTATACTACAAAAACGGCTCCAATGTATTTCTATGATTCCACCACTACATTATTGCTTTTCTAAAAACATTCAACTACGTGTCACTTACTTCATTTTCCCACTAATGACAAAATATCTAAAAAAGTTTCAAATTATTTACTCCTATGAACTCATACAAGGTATTTTACTTATAGACTACAATTAACAAACATTATCATTCAATTTAGGCATAATATATATATATATATATATATGACCCTTTGTACTTGTCATTTTTTATCAGTTTGACGCATTAATTTATAATTTTATCATTTTAACATATAAATTTATCTAAAATGCAATTTTAAAACTTCTGTCAGCACATATGACATGACATAGCAAATTAACACATGTCATATCATAAGGGTTTAACTGACAAACAATACAAGTAGAGGTGTCAAACTGACAAAAAGTGACAAGTACAAGATGTGGTAAAGGCATTATGTCATCATATTAGTACAATCTAGCGTATTTTAGCCAAATTCATATGTCAAAATGACAAACTATAAATTGAGGTATCAAACTGATAAAAAGTGACAAGTACATGAAATTATGTATTTATTATGCCTTCAATTTAAATCAAAATTAGGAGTCATTTGTTTTATAAAAAATAAGGATGAGAATCAAAATGGACATGAGTGATTGGGTTCATTAAAATTTTACATGAGAATAGGAATGAATTTTTTCATTAATGGAAATAACTCATTCCCCTTGTAGGGGTAAAAACTAATTTTTCATTCCCATGAAATCAAGTCAAATTAATTATAATTTAGTCAAAATTTTAAATATTAAATATTTTAAATATTATCATATATTATTAAAATTTATATTATTCTTATTTTTAGAAATCCTAGCCATCTCTTTTCTTTTAATTCTTGGTTTTCAAATATCTTTTATCTTGACAACTGCCAATTATCTTTTCGATCGATAGTAGTCCTTTATTTATATTCTATCTGTTTTATTTTATTTTTTTACATTGAATAAATATAGATCTTTGATATGTTTTTGTTTAATGATAGAAATTTTTAATCTTCTTCATGAAGTCCTTCCATTGTTGGAATTTCTATAGTTTATTTTAATCTTTCTTCATGAAGTCCTTCCCTTATTGGGATTTCTATAGTTTTCCTTTATGAAATTTGAATATCTTCTTATTATGAATTATTTATTGGCATTTCTACAATTGGACTCATTTAAAGACCCAGAAATTCATTTATGACTAAATAAAACTGGTAAGTGGAGCGTACGGATCATCGAATTAGAAAAACTCTGTCAACATAAGGAATAATAATAAAAAAATTTATAATTATAGTGAAATTTTGTTTTGATATTTCTTAATTGTATTGTTATTCTTCTTATTATTATTTTATCAATATTTACTTTTAATCTTCAATGAATGAAAGGTTGATATTTTTTTCTAAAAAAAGAAATTATGAAATATAATTTTTTTTGAAGTAATTAAATAAAATTCATAATAATTATTATTTAATTTATATTCATATCAAAATAAAATTGATTCCGATTTTAAATCAATCATAATATGCGCCCTAGAAACACCACTTAACCCATTATAACCTTTCTTCTTATCTTACAGTCAGTCACATTTTATCATGTCATCTGCTGCAATTTTTACATAGGTTGCTTTTAAGAAGTGGAGTCAGAGCTGGAATTAGAATTAGAAGTGTGAGAGGTAGAATAAAGGTAAAATTTTGATAGAAATAGAAGGATTAAAGTAATTATATATAAGAATTTGAGTGGCAAATATTAAATTTATATATAAAAAAATTTAAAATAAAAAATTTTGACGAATTCACTACCTCAGACCGTTAATGTAATTTCACCCTTAAGCGGAGATATCATATGTGTACATTTGAATGTGGTATATCTAAAATTATTAAAGATTACAAATTTTGGGATAGTATATATATTAGAAGCAGAATTTTACATGTAATAGTATGTAAAGCTAAATAATGGTGATAAAAACTGATTTTTAAGTGGATACAAAGTTAAATTTGGAGGCACTTGCTCTCATTGTCTCAACTTGAATTTGCTCGTGGAAATTCACCTAGCTCATTGGAATCTCTCACACTCTTTAACTTTTTCATAGGTTATTACTTTTATAAATTTCTCATTTCATTTTAATCCATGAGTTAGAGGGCAGATTAAAACTTGTAATTCGGTACATAATTCACTTGGCTAGTTTCAAAATAAAGAATTATTTAATCTACAATAAATCTAACAATATGGTCCATATTAGGGGTGGGACTATATAGCACTCCTATGAACTAATCTAATCAAGAATAGAAGTGAGGAAAACCATGTCACTATCTCGAGCAATGAGTCCTTCACAATATAAACTTCCATCATGTCAATGCCCTATGCATTGTTACTTTTCTTTTCTTTTGTATTTTAGCATTGAAATTGATAAAACAAATAAATGCCCATTTCATCTAACAGAACAGAACAATTTAGTTATGTTTTGAATTAAAGTTGATGTAATTAAAAAAAAAGTGATGATAAATGTTGCTTCTATTTTTACCTCTATTTTTTTATTTTAATGTGAACTACTAATATCTAAAATTTATTAAATTTTAATTAATTTTATTCGATCCAGATAATACTACAAAAGTAACAAAATCCTTAAACAAAAGAAGTAAAAATTAATTTTACAAATGTAGCGACATAAAGTAAATATATATATATATATAGCATATAACAATATCTAACATTATTAAAATTTTAATAATGATAATAGTTGAGAATGTTACATGAACATCAGGTCCAAAAAGTGAAGAAGCAAAGAAGCGAACTCTCTTCCAACATTTAGAATTTCAAAGCTAGAAAGTAAGGAATATATATATATATGTATGACCAAAAAGAGTAAGAGTGTATTATATATAATTTGCTACAAACAAAACAAATACATGCAATATGGCTATAGTAAATAAGCACGGGAGCACAAACCCACACAAAGCAAACCCATGATTACAATAAGTACCGTGTTTTAATATTTAACCTACTTCACCTTCAAAAGTTTGTTCTCATGATAAAACTAATTACCATTTTTAAGCTTCATTACATACTTAATAATGTGCTTACATCATTCCAAGACAGCATGCTTCCCCTCTCTCTCTCTCGATTTGTTCTCAAATATTTTTTAAAAAAAATTATGCCTACTTAACTCATATTATATTTAATAATTAAATTTTTAGTACAAACTATGAAATATTTTTACATTAAATCAAATATAAAATTATTTTTTGTTCATGTTCTGTGACTGATATTGACCTAAACAATTTAACTTAGTGAAACATAAGGACCTCACACCACTGGACTAATAATCCTTGAATTATATCAGATAGTTATATATATATATATATATATATATATATATAGACAAAAACTTCTCTTAAAATTTTGTAACTTTCAAAAATATTAAACCATTTACTAACCTTATATTATGTTTTATGAAAGAAACCAAAAACTTATATTTAGGACTCCTAAAATTTTATATTAAAACTCAGATATGGAGGAATAAATAATACTTGGAATAGCTATGCATAATACTATATATAAAAATGAACAAACATAATGATTTCAATTTTTGAAATTCATATTCTTATATTTTTATGTGAAACAAAGGTTTATAGGGAAAACAATATTATCTTAAAATGGAGAAATACATTCATTAATCTGACAACACACTAGTTATGTGTATATGTATATATATATATATATTAACAATTTGTTGCACACATTGCTTACGTCAATAGGAAGCATGCTCTTGGAAGTGAGTTTGTCGAGGTTATCATATATATATATATATATAAACAAAAATTACCATGCTTCACATAGACAAATTATATATATGATTAATAATGCTAAGCCCCATCACCTATACATAGGTTAATTAGTTAATTTTTATTCTTGCAGGCTTTAACCTTGTACGGTTTGAAGTTTAGAAGCTTTCTCTTACAAAAACCATGCGTGGACTCGAATTAATGCAGCCATGATTGTTTGAGCTTTTGTTTCTTCTTGTTCTTGTTCTTCCTTGTATTGTATGGTACATTTGGTTTTGTGATGTAAGTGAAGTTGCATTGAACGTTAAGCAAGGCCTTTTCATGAAAATTCTATACCTTTTTGAGGAATTTTACCCTTTTTATGAAGAAAAAAAGTTCTTGAGACTTGATTTGGAATATTCTTGCTTCTAGCTATAATTTTCCACGTTCTTACTTTATGACCATTTTTTGTACCTTTTTGTCGCGGAGATCACTCTCCTTGAGAGGGTTAATTTATATGCATTATATATTTTTCCTTATTAAATGAAAAAAAAAAAACAATTCTTATTTTGTAATATATACATATGGAATAAGAACTTTAATTTACATACAAATTCCTAATATACTTTTATTTTTTCATCTAATATTTTTAATATTGAATAATTATAAAAATTTCAATTAAAATTGAGTACAGCTAAAGAATTTGATATGCTAAAGGGTATAGAATGGAAAAGACTAGTACTTCAAATTTTTTCATTTATTTATGCGTTTTTATAGTAAACCGAGTTTTCATTTTGAGCAATATGGAATTGAACTAGCTAGCCAGTGTTAAGAAATATCTTACTTTAAAAAAGCTAATTCAGTGCCCCTTTGGTATTGAGTTTTAGAGTTCAAAAAGTGATTTTAAATTCAAATACAATCATTTAATTGTTTGAATATTTATCTTAAAATAAAATTTTGAAAAACTAAATTTCTAAACTGATGTACGAGAGAAGTTAGTTTTTTATATTTTTTTCCTAACATACCAAAAACATAAAAAGTGCAACATGATTTTTAAATAATTTTTAAGACAAAAATAACTTCTTTTTTTTAATAATAATTATAAAAATTACCTAATATAAAGTTTGAATTTCAACATTATTTTTTTATAGTAAAATTCTCTAAACCCTAAAGTTATTTTTCACGAAGAAATTAGTTATAATATGATAAACTAATTTTGACAATTTTATTTAATTATATTAATGTGAATTTGATACTATTTTTTTATTAATAAAATATTTGATATAAATAATTAGCATTTATTTTTTAATTATATCAAAGTTAAAAATAAATCAATTCTCATGATAAATATATTTTTTTAATCTTTTAGTAATTAAAAGCACTTCTAATTATATTACCAAACATATAATAATATCTAACTTCTAAATGTTACATCACTTTTGAAATAAATTTACCAAATACTTTTTTTCATTTGCTCAAAGTAAATTTAGTACAACAATTTTGCTCACAGCAAACATAAAAATCAACAGAAATGCCAAAATAGGATCAATTGATAAGAAAAACAAGTTGAAACCAAATTAGCCTCGTAGTTTAGACAAGATAAAAAAAAAACATTAATTTTTTTCAATAAATACATTATAATTATATATAAAGGAATGCCCTTTTACAATGTCAAAATATAATATTTTAGGATGATGAAAAGCTACTTACATATTTTTATAATTGTTGAAATTTTTTTGACATTTTTATGATTTAACCTAAGTTGAATCAAATTGATTAGGGTTTAGGAAAAGAAATTAGGAAGGAAAATTATAATTGCAGAAATTAATTGCCTCCAAAAGCAAGTCTTGAATTAGAGAATCATCATTGACAATATTAATCAGTACCTAATTGCAAACAACACATCGGGAAAAAGGGAATGATAATTGCTCTTTGAAAGTATATATATAGGTCTTGATTACTCCAAAATTGTTTGATGGTCCAATTATTATTCACACAATCGAAATTTTTGACCTCTTTTCTTCTCAACGCCTATATTTCAAGCATCTTAACACAATTTTTTCAATTAATTAATTAAATTTTTTGAAGTCTCGTTCTCATCATCACCGCCAACAACAACGGTACATACCAAAATTGATAAAATACTTAGGCACTAAACAACCCATTTTGACACGTGTCACCTACAATTCACAGCTTGTCATTACCACATGTTGCTGCTCAGCCTTGTTAAGCGGGCTCTATTTTTTTCCTCAATAACCCACAACATTTTTCTCGAGAAACAGACAGAAAGTCAGATCAAAAGCTGAGGAACAAAACATTAAAAACAAAAATATCCCTTTTTTTTTTTTTTTTTAATATGGTGAAAAGGTTGTATTGATAAGTTAGATTATTAGTTGTATGAAGTTAATTGGTTTTTTTATTAAGGGGAAGCGGGTGCAGGAGGGGAGGGGAGGTGACTGACAAGTAACCGGCTGCAGGCAGTTGTCGGGCGAGAGTGAGGGTTTAACGCCGCACTAGCCTGCTATAACAGGCAGCACGCGAGGTCACCGGTTAATTGGACAACTGGTTACCACCTCCCTCGCCTCATTCTTCTCTGGGTTGGTCCGGTTTATACCCCAACATTCGCCTCGATTAGGCCCACTCTTCACGCCCCCCCTTCACTACTCCAAATTCATTCCGACTCTCATCACTTGCGCTTCGACTTCACCTCACTTCTTCTTAAAGTTCAATTATAATCTAATAAAATAAAATTTATTGTTTTATTATGTAATTAAACTTCATGATCTTATTACAAAATGATTGTAGAAATATTTTTTAAATTATGTATGATATCTTATTACAAAATGATTGTAGAATATTTTTTAAATTAGTAAAGAATTCACGGTGTTAGAAACCAGGTATAAGACTAGTAGGGAGCCAACAGCTTATTCAATTGCAAAATCATATCTCATTTCATTAATAATACCAGTAGTTAAAAGAATACATTCAAATAACATCTACAATTTAGCATAAAAAAATTTATAAATAAATAAATGGCGCATATACAACATTTTGTGACTGAAAAAAAAAACATTTATTTGTGTGGTACATTTTTTTATGGCAAAATTTATTTTTAAGTCTCTAATTTATAGTTATTTTTTCTATTGAGTTTGTATTTTTTATTGTATTATATTGAATGTATATACTAACTATTAAATTCTAATTTGATAAATTTTATAGATATATTCTTTATATTATAGAAATTCAATGTATTATATAAATAATAATAATATAAGGGTTCAATATATATAAATATTAATATAAATGTTTAGTAGTTATATAAATAATAATATAAAAGCTTAGTGCATTAAAATAAAAGAATATGGTTTTAATAGGAAAAAAATCACTATAATTTAGGCTTAAAAATGGTTTCTGCGTCCTTTTATTACGGGGATTGAGAGATGTAATAATCTTAAAGAATTGTATGGTGGTAGGGGGTCCAAGAAGAAGCCACCAAATGCCACCCTTTAAATAGATGTCCTTACCCTTCTCTTTCATTTTGTCTCCTCGATACCAAAATCACTCGTTCATACAATTCTACACTAAACCCTAAACCTGACACTCATACCCAAAACACAGTATCTCATCCACCTTCTTTCATCAAAGTCATTATTTATCTTTAGCCAAAACGGGTCTTCCTGTGTGGATGCTTGGGTTCGGTGCGGATCGGTTGCGAGCCGATATGAACCGTTTACTTGCACTTCTCTTCCACCAGGTAATCATCACCTCTCTGGTTCTTTTTAGTGTATATATAATACTACCTTTTGCTTATTGCTTTGTTAGTATAATTTCATGGAGATGATATGTTTTAGGGAGTGCTGGACGAGCAATTCTTGCAGCTACAGCAGCTTCAAGATGAAAGTTCTCCAAACTTTGTGTCAGAAGTTGTTAACATCTACTTCCATGAGTCAGAGAAGCTCTTGAGAAATCTTAGAGGGTTACTGTAAGTCTGTAATTTCACCATAACCATAACCATAACCATCTTTTTATACAACCCCATCATTATCATCTTTCTCTCCTTTTTCTTTTTCTTTTCACATGCAACTTAAGTCTCAACTTAATTCTTTTGTCTATGGTCTCTTTTAGTTTTCACCTTTCCTTTTTCCTTGGGTTTGTCTTCATTTTTGCACGCGCACAAGCCCACATTTTGACTTTTGTGTCGATCGCTCATTAGCTTGGAGGACGCGAGTAGCTAGTAAATTCTATTTTATTGACTTCTAAGTTAAATACCATTTCACCTGACGATCTCTGCCCTACTTCTCTTGAATTTGGCGGTAGCTATAGTACTACTGTATTCTAGTGTAAAAATGGAGTAAATAATGGGTGGCAATTTTGATGGGACAGGATGGATAGAGAGTGCTCGGACTACAAGAAAATGGGAATCCATCTGAATCAATTTATGGGAAGTAGCTCCAGTATTGGTGCCAAAAGAGTCAGAAACGTATGTGTAGCCTTTCGCGGCGCTTCTGAGCAGAATAATCGTGCAGGGTAAAATAACGCCTCTCTCACCCCGCTATTAATTTTTTGAACCATTGTCAAGGAGAAAATTGTGCCACTGCAATGCGTTAATTTACGAAATTAATTATCACCTAATTTTAAAAAATGAGGATCGCTTTTGTACAATTTTTTAATATTTAGTTCGTCTCCATCCATTCTTTGGATAAAGGGACATGATTCAAATCTTTGCTAAATGTTAAAGTTGCTGGCTAGTACTAAAAAATATTACTTTTTTCACTATCAGGTGTTTAAGAGGTTTGGAGCTACTAGAGCATGAGTACTGCTACCTGAAGAACAAGTTGCACGAGCTGTTTCAAGTACGATTCTTCTCTATCTCTATTTGTCCTTTCTTGTTTGGTATTTTTGATACACTAATGCAACAACTTTATATTAATGACTACTTTCTTGTTCACTGTCAAAAAAACACAGCTAGAGCAACAGAGAGTACTGGCAGCTGGAGTTAGATACCCAATGCAGAATTGAAGGAAACAACTTTAATTTGATTTGGGTCCATAATCAATATTTATTTTTTCTTGGGTACAATCTTCATCTGGGATTTTTGCTAAAAACCAAGCTAACATGCAGGGCTACTACACTGCTGCTAGTCTGTTACTAGTGGAGCTACTAGAGTGAAAAGAAAAAAAAAAAAAAAAAAGTTGCCATATAGTCTACTATTCCTTTCTTGTCTGTTGATGTGTAGAGTTCATTCTTTTTTACTTTTTGTTGCTATCTTTCTCTTTTGCTGAATTTTGTCTGGTTGTAATTTTAGATGAAAAAAATTAATGGAATTGGGGTCGTAGGTGAAATTTGCATCTGTTTAAGCTGATATCAATCTTTTTTGTTTCTTGTTCGTTCTGGTAATGTGCTTTAAGATCAGCTTTTATGGCTGAGTACAATCAATGCTTCTCTTTATAGAAGTGTCACTTTTGAAAAACAGCTATGTATATATATATATGTGTGTATTTATATATAGATAGCTTCTGTGTCATTTTCTGCTTGGTATATCAGTATCACAATCAGCTAAGAAACTTTGCAATTGTCTTAATCAGTCACAGATCATCAATCACTCACTCACTCACTCACTCAATCGATCAGTCAAACATATTACAGTTGGGCTGCTCGAGGGAGCTCAAAAAAAGGCAGTAATATAATTCATGTGTTTTGCAACTCTTGCTGGCTCCATACTCATATAAGCCTGCACCTTTCTAGTGCAATGGCATTCCTATTAGGCATGAAGAAGGTAGTGATCAGGATCGGATCGGATCTCCTCCTCAATACTAACACTGACAACTAACCATTTCATTTAGAAAAAAATTAATCAAAACATTTTATGAATAAATTTTGAATTCAAAATTTATTTATAGTGAAAAAAATTCCACCACACCATTTCAGCCCGGTTACATAAATAATAATATAACATATAATTATTTTTTTTACAATTTAGTTTGTTATTTTTCAATTCTTTTTTTAATTTTTGAAAAAAAATACTTTATGATAATAAAATAAATAATTATAACTTCTTTAAGCAATTGTTACTAAATATATTATTGAATGAATTATATAAGAATGTATTAGTTTGTTGATTATCATCTAATCATTCCAATAAGTTATTCACTTTGGATTATGAAATTTATAATTTATTTTGTGTTATTTGTAATTTTCTATATGGATAATGATAGATGTTGTTACATGCGATACGTTATTATATACGTAAAATTATCGTATAATTTTAAAAAATACAAGAATATTTTACTAATTTCCAGCATGTCAGATGCTCCATTCATGTCGCTATAACGTGAAGGATTACCCTTCCTATATACATTTAAATTACAAATAAGTAAAGTAAATAAATAAAATAAAGTTAAAATATTTATTTGTACCATGCCTCATTTACTGGAAAAAAAAGGGCCTCCGTCAATAGTATTCAAATACACGGCCCATGAAAGGCCTGTGAAAAAAAAAGGGCAAGTAAAAACGGCGCCGTTGAGACTTTCCACTGTCAACAGAAACGCAGTAAAACAAGTGAACAGCCATTGTTGAATGTTGAGGGAGAGTGAAGGGTCGCTGATGACGTCGTTTTAGGATGTTTATGCATCAACTGTTCGGTCCAAAAATAACCTTCGCATACAATACCCTTATCAGAGCTTATGCCTTTTCTTCTCCTTCCCTTGCCTTTTCCCTCTTCTCTAACATGCGCCGCTCTGGCGTCTCGCCTGATCACTTCACTTTTCCTTCTGTACTCAAAGCCTGTTGTCGTCTCCAAATGGATAATCAACACCTCCATTCGCTAATCATAAAACTGGGTTTTGATTCTAATATCTATGTACTGAACTCATTAATTAGTTTTTATGGTGGTTATGGCTTAATCACAATTGCTTTCAAGGTGTTCGATAAGATGCCTGTTAGAGACATTGTGTCATGGTCTTCTATGATTTCTTGTTTTAATAACAACGGTTTTGCCCAAGAAGCTTTGAGTTTGTTTCAACAAATGCAAATTGATGGGAGTGTAGAGCCTGACGAGGTTACTATGCTTAGCGTTGTGTCAGCTGTATCGAATTTAGGAGGGTTAGAATTGGGTAAATGGGTTGATAGATATATTTGTAGGAGTAATTTGGAGCTCACTGTACCATTGGGTACTGCTTTGATCGATATGTATTCTAGGTGTGGTTCTGTTGATGATTGCATAAGAGTGTTCCATGAAATGCCACAGAGAAATGTGTTAACTTGGACTGCTTTGATTAATGGGCTTGGAGTGCATGGACGAAGTAACGAGGCAGTTAGGGTGTTTTACGAAATGAAGAAGGAAACTAATTTTCGACCTGATCACATTACATTCAATGGTGTCTTAGTTGCTTGCAGTCATGGAGGCCTTATTGAGGATGGTTGGCAAGTTTTCAAAAGTATTAAGGATGAATACGGTACTGATCCTACACTCGAGCATTATGGGTGTATGGTTGATCTTCTAGGCCGCGCTGGCAAGGTCCATGAGGCTTTTGAATTTGTGGAGTGTATGCCTCGTAAGCCGAATGCTGTTATTTGGAGGACTCTGCTTGGAGCTTGTGTAAACCATAATAATCTTGTATTGGCAGAGAAAGTAAAGGAGAAGATTAATCAGCTGGATCCTTATCATGATGGTGACTATGTGCTTCTATCAAATGCTTATGGCGAACTTGGTAGATTTATTGAGAAGGGTGAGATTAGAACTGCGATGCGAGAAAAGAGGATTAGCAAGAAAGCCAGCTATAGTTTGCTTGTTATAGACAACGAAATTCATGAGTTTGTATCAGGAGATAGTTCTCATCCTGAATCAGAGGAAATAAGGAAATTCTTAGCTTGCATTATTGATAGTCTTAAAGATGAAGGCTATAATCCACATATTTCTAATGTATTTCATGACATTGAAGAAGAGGAGAAAGATCATATTCTTAGCTATCATAGTGAAAAGTTAGCCGTCGCCTTCTCCCTGCTTCATTTTAAGGACAAAAGAACCATGAGAATCATGAAAAATCTGCGAACTTGTCGTGATTGTCATAATTTCATGAAGCTTGTATCAAGCAAATTTGATAAAGAAATTGTTGTCCGAGATCGAAATCGGTTCCATCACTTCAGTAATGGAACATGTTCTTGCCAGGATTATTGGTAACCGATGCTCCACCACTTGTTTGCCATCTTCAGGCTCCTAAAGGTTCTTCACAATCTGAGGAGGGTATTGTAGGCAGGAACCAAAAGGGAGGTATTTTAGAATACCTCTTTTATTCTCTTTGCTCTCCTCACCATGAGAATCATGAAAAATCTGCGAACTTGTCGTGATTGTCATAATTTCATGAAGCTTGTCTCAAGCAAATTTGATAAAGAAACTGTTGTCCGAGATCGAAATCGGTTCCATCACTTCAGTCATGGAACATGTTCTTGCCAGGATTATTGGTAACAGATGCTCCACCACTTGTTTGCCATCTTCAGGCTCCTAAAGGTTCTTCACAATCTGAGGAGGGTATTGTAGGCAGGAATCAAAAGGGAGGTATTTTAGAATACCTCTTTTATTCTCTTTGCTCTCCTCTCTCTCACCTTCCTCGAACCGTCAACCTTGGCAATTGAAACGCAAGTTTCTAACCACCAAGGAAAGTAGAGGGAGGTGACGAGTTGTCTTAACACAAACCATTTATAGTTTTATATTGGCATCTAATCTTACGACGTTATCCTACAAGAGATTAGACTATGATGATTAAGGACTACCACTCTTGGGCCACCTTCAATTGGATTGTTGTTAAGATTATATATATATATTCTTTTATATAGGCTGATTGTTTCGAAGTTGAGCCAAATAGACACTATATGGGAGAACTCTTCCAACATTAAGGCATAATATATGTATGATCTATGTATTTTTTTTGTCAATTTACTATCTTAATTTATAATTTTATCATTCTAACATTATAGTTTTATCATTCTAATATCAGAACTTACCTAAAATATAATTTTTAAATTTTTATCAGCACACGTGGTTTGGAATAGTGAATCAGTATGGTACATCTAAAAGGTTTGACTAACCAAAAACTATAAATAAATATGTCAAATTAACAAAAAGTGGCAAGTATAAGGGGTGGTAAATACATTATGTCATCAGTTAGTGCATTTTAGACAAATTTAAGTGTTAAAATGATAAAACTGTAATTTGAAATGTCAAAATTCAAAATTCAAATTTTATTTAAAAAAATTCAAATTTTTTATTACTTAAATCAATGAATATTAGTTAATATGAGAACTCTTTAATATAATTGTTTAGTTAATATTACACTATTTGTATATTCTACTAAAATTAACTTACATAAACATGCATATATGTTATAACCCAAAACAGGAAGTCATGACCGACGCTATGGAACGAAAATTTTTTCAAATCCAGAACCCATAGCAAACGTTAAAAATAAAAAAACATGCAATAATAATACAATAAATACACCAAAATTAAAACTTTATTTAATATAAAAGCAAATCTTCATTTTATAACATAATAAAAATATCTCTTCATATAAAATTTGGGTACAAGGTTTCTAATAATACAATACGCTACTAATATAATAATCCTACTACTGCAGTGATTAATAAAAATACAAAAAGACAATAGTTCCGTATTTACATAAATTAGCCGGGAAGGAAAGAGTCTGATGAATAGTACTACAAAGAAGGTCTGATGTAGAAGATCCTAAAAAAAATATTAAGGGGAGTCAAACCTCACTGATTGAATTATTATAATATATATACATGCAACTTAAGGTCATATACCGTGAAACATCAATATAATAATATACATATATATGCATTCCACACGGGCGCTAAAATCCACGTTTATATAATAATAAATGCAGAAAAAGTTTATTTGAGTGAAGGATTAAAGTAGAACCCCAAAATATTACATAACTTCAATCAATAAATCTCACTAGCCAACAGACTTACTTAATTTCAAAATATTTCTTTTTTTCATTTTTGGATAGTTGATGTCACGACCCAAACTGGGGAGTTCATGGCCGACGCTAGGGAATGAAAATTCTTTCTAATATGGAACCCGTAGCAAGTCTTAAAAATAAAAACATGCAATAAATAATATAAAATATACGACAAAATTAAAACTTAAATCGATATAAAATAAATACTTAAATTTCATTTCATAAAATAAAAATATATTCATACAGTATTCAGAGATAGGTCTCTTACAAAAGTAACATTCTACTGATACAATACACTACTATTGTAGTTTTCTAGAATACAAAAAAAGTTCAGATAAATAAATTACATAATCTAGCCGGGGCTGAAGAAGTTCGATGTAGAGGTCTTCTACTGAGGTCTGACAATGAGGAATCTTCTGAAAAAAATATTAAGTGGAATCAGATATCACTAAGTGAATTAATATAATATATATACATGCAATTTAAATCATATGCAGTCAGACATCAGTATATATATATACATATACACGCATTTCACATAGATGCCAAACTCTGCTTTTATATATATATAATAAATGCAGAAAATATTTATTTAAATGAATAATCAAATAGAACCATAATGTTTGCAACCTCAATCAAAATATCATACTAGCCACACAAGCTTATTTAATTCTAAAATAATTCTCTTATCCCATTATAGATAGTAGACTGACCCCGAGACACTAAGTCAACCAAGCTCCAACAGTCTCACTGTCAGTGTGATTGACCCCGAGACACTAGGTCAATCGAGCTCCCGCAATCACAGTAGTCATTCACATCAATTCTCAATAATCGATCAATCATATATCACCTCAAGTGATTTAATAACTCAACCCTAAAATCTATTGCACCGGTACATACACGGTCCTAGTGCAGCCCACTAGGTAGCACATTCTATCGATATCCTTCATATAAAATCATGTATATATATTGGAAATAATAAAATGCATCATTAAAACATAATATACCACTTATATACCAAAAATATACCAATTAAATATGATGAATATATGTCAAATATACAAAAGATATACCAAAATATACCTAGCATACATGTCTCATATATAACAAATGTACCAAAAAAAAACCAAATTATTTAATAAAATAAATCATATTTAAACATATATGAAAATGTGAAAATTCTTAATCATGCACCTTATATGCAATGTATATATATAGAATAATAACTCACAAGTTTGCGCTTCTCAAGACTAACTCGACGGGTCTAGTCTGATAGGCCTCGGTCTCGGTGTAGCTAGAAAATAAATAATAATAAAAATAATAAGAATATATGCTAACTTATACTTCTAAGAATTCTAAAGAAAGACTCGATCGAAGAATTTAAAATCCAGTC